>QRDG01002233.1:600000-852464 GCA_012064385.1 Puccinellia tenuiflora | reverse complement strand
GTGGCTCAAGTATGTCACCAAGATTGAGGTCCCTGCCGCCCGGATCGACGGTGAGTACTAGGCGGTCGGCCTGGGAAGAGCTAAGCCTGAAGTTCCTAGAGTGGGCGTGCATAGGATGCAGAGAGAAGAGGGTTCGGTAAAGGTTCTGCGAGAAGCCATTGGAAATTAACAATTGGTGGCTGGGTTTTGAGCAGCGCGATGTGCAAGAAGTGGCCTCGCTGACACATGTGAAGACTTGAACAGAGCAAAGTTTGAGTCCCTGGCAGGCTTACTACGAGGAATCCACGGTGAATTGCATGAGCCAAAGAAAAAACGAATTGTTCTTCTGGTAATTTACCGTGTAGCCTTGTTGCATACGTCCCCTGATACCGTACCGCTGGCCGCTGCACGGCCGCCCCTAGGCCCACTCTATGATCTTCATCCCGCCCGACATCGTCGTTACGCATGAATTCAGGAACCAACTGAAGACACCGGCAGAGAACGACAACAGACTTCACAAGTTGGGGATGCAGTCGATGGCTGGACGGGATAGGGAGAAGGAGAAGACGTTCCTACTGGTCCCTAAAGACCTGCCGTGCAAGGACGATGCTACATAGAGGTGTGCATCTGGAAACTGGAAGGATGTCACCAATACAACTACGGTAGGATAAATGACAATCCATGGCGATACTATCCATGCAAGCTCTGTTGCATTATACTCTTGGACTAATCTAAAATTAGTTCACTAACCGGTGTGTAGTTGTCCACCATATACATGTCGCTTAAGGTATTCTGTTGTTGTCATACAGGTTTTATTTTGTCAAATGCCCAGAGGCACTATGGCTGCCCGCCATATTAGAAGGAGAAAAGGATGCATAGGAGAATATAAAGTTGATCATTGCTACAGTTTACACCATACGTCTGTTCGTCTAGATTATATTTCTTGGTTTTGTTAAGTCTCAGTCGATTTTGAGAAAAATGCAACCCAAGTTTAGAGAAAAGTGCTGTAACATCCCAAATTTTGGAATGTTTTAAAAATCCAAAATTTTAAAACTTTTGTTAATAATTAATTAAAGTCTCCAAAAATTAAGAAAAGCTTTTTAGAAGATTGTTTTGACATCTTCAAAGTTATTTTTTTAAATTAAATTTCCCTTTATCTTCAAATCTCAATTTTAAAGTCTTGGAAATAAAATATTTAAATGGGGTTTTCAAATAGTATTTTCCCCTTTGGTTTATTGTTTTAAAATAAATATATGGGGATATTATAAACCCTATTTCATTTGTGGAAATAATTTAAATACTCTTCCAAGCTTTGTTTTATAAAAATGTTTTATCTTAAATTATTTTAATATGAAAATAAGTTATCATTTTGAGATACTACTCATATTATTTCTCTAGTGTTTATTTAAATGATTTGGTATTTATAAACCTTACTTTAAATTTCCCCAAATAGCCATATAAGGCAAATTTGACCAAAAGGGTATTTTGGTAATTTTTATTTTACAAAAATTTCCTAAAGTCTATTTTGATTATTTGGAATTTACAAATTTTTACAAATTCATTTGACTTGATTTGGAGACCTATATAAAAAGTTATAAAAGAAAACAGAAAATGGAAAAAAAAGCTTTTGTTAAAAAAAAAGAGAAGAAAGCCCAACTGGGCCAGCCCAGCAAGCCGGCCGCGCAACCAGCCCCACAGCGGCAGCAGCAGCCTAGCCCGCTTCTCCCCTTCCCTCACGACATGCGGGACCCGCATGTCAGCATCCCCCAAGCGACGGGAGCTCGCCGCCCGGAGCCCGTCGATCTCCTCGTCATCAATCCGCTCCACCGCGAGTAGTAACGCCCGCACCACCGCCACCCCCTTAAAGCCCTTGCTCTCCTCTATCTTTCCCCTCTACTCCCGCTCCATTTCGTGCCGCCGGGCTGTGGATTTCGCTCGCCGGAGTTCGCGGTTGCCGCCACCGTCTTTCCTCGATTCCGGCGAAGGTAGTCCACCGCGCCGCCTCCTTTTGGTCCCAATTCTTTCCCGTTGTAATGGCGCACTCCTCATGTACTTGGTTGATTTTTCCCGCAGCCGATCAACGGATTCGTCGTCGACCCGAACGCACCGTCCGCCGCCGCACCTCCAGTCACTCCATCCGCCGCGCGAGGACGCAATCGAGCTCGCCGTGCACACCATTCACCTCGCCGTGTCCTCCTGCACCTCGTCGTCCCCTTCCTGAGCCCAGGACCACCGAAGCATCGCGGAGGTCCGCGACCGAACCGCCGGCCGCCGTCCGCTCCTCTCCGACGACCACCGCACCGCCGGTAGTAAAACCCTAGCCCAAGGACCGTCCGATCCGATCTCAACGGCCTCGATTAGATCGAGCCGACCGAACCGGTACGGCTTAGCCGAGCCGTAGCCGCAGCTCAAGCCCAGCTCAAGCCGAGCCCATCCAATCACAGGCCGCCGCGTGGCCAGCCCTTTCCTGGGAATTTCCCGGAATTTTTAAATGGCTTTTTGCAGAAAAGACCCTAGAACTTAAAACCGTCATAACTTTTAAACCCTTTGGCCAAATTTAGCAAACTTTATCTTTTTGAAAGCTCTGGACTTGTAGAATCTTTCTGACGTTTAGTTTTCTGTTTTGAGTTAGTTTAAATTATTCAAATTTCAAATGTGTTATTTGAGTAATTTTAACAAACTTTATTTCTTATTTCCAAAAATTGCAAGAAAAATAGTTTAGAAACCTTGATTTATTGCAATATATTTCCTCTATTATAAAATATTTTCGAGCATTATTTGATGATTTAAAAATCAGAGGCTCAATTTGAGTATTTTTGTTAGTTCTTTTTCTATAATCCTTTAATTTGTTTTCTTTTAGAAAACTTCTTCAAATATTTGTCTCTGTCCAGGGAGACCAAAAACCATGCCTAGCTACCACCTTTTCAAACATAAACATTGGAAGTGTGCCAAAGGCCATTTAAATGTTAATGTTTTGCAAACCACAGTTTCACAATGTTTTAAAAACTCTTTGACCAGCTCTTTTGTGTGATCACTTTGATCAAGGCCAATCCCTACAACCTTTGAAACAACCCTTCAACCTATTCAAATTTGAAATGTTCAAATTTGATTTCAGACCAACCCTGACCCAAATGGCAAACCCAACCTAAATGCATTGATTCTTTTTGCATATGGAATCATGTATTGAAGCTTGGACCACCAACTTAGATATGTTTGTTTCTATCCATGTTTTGTTGTTATGTTTGTTTCCTTGGATTGTTGTATGTTGCTTATTGCCATATGTTTGTATTGTATAGATTGACGGAGAGCTATGAGCTACGTTGAAAAAAGATGTGTGAGCAACGACAAGTTCCAAAAGGCAAGTGCATACACCCTTTCATGAAAGACCTACTATTTTATTATAAATGCATTGTAGACTATTTCAGTAGTATGCATGATAGGTGTACTACTATATTGCTATGCAGACCTATTAGTATATCACCCTTTATTCCGTTGGTCTAGGAACCATTAACTTGGTAGATGTAAGAACTGCAATGCTGAAACGTTTTATTGTAGTATGAAAGGATAAAAACTCTATTAAGTTAATGAACTACCTGGGTGGCATTTGATTTTGCTCTATGGTGGTACAAAGTTGAGTGGCTGCTCAGGGCCATTTCCTGGTTATACCTGAGTATGTGCACTTGTGAACGGCCACCCAGGAACAAAGAGATTTAAGTCACTCCAAGTTTAGATTGCTTCCAGTGCAGCCACTTGGTATTATGGCTCTGCCTGACTAAGTAAGTTCTAGGAACCTGATTCCGGTAGTTCTCAGCGGAAGAATGTCTTGTATGGGTCTGCCTGACGAACAGGGGACTGGTCCCAAAGGTCTCGTCTTCATCTTCACCTTTCCTTTTCACTTCAAGAAGGTCAAGGTCATAATGGGTTGATGAAGTCTCGTGGTGAAAGTGCACAACCTCTCGAGAGTGTAAAACTATGATCATAGCCGTGTCCCCGGTTACGGACAATTCTGAGCAGCTGGACAGGATGTCGATGGAAAATCTCCTCATTCCAATTTCATAAAAAATTTTGATGGTGAACAAGGGTAGAAGGGACACTGGATATAAGCCAGGAATTGCCTCAATTGTGGCACTGGATACGTACCAGGAATTGCCTCATTGTGGCACTGGATTATACACCAGGAATTGTCTCATAAGTTTTTGGAAAGAAAGAAATAATTTTGAAAGTATAGGATAAAATTTGCTTTGCGCAAGAGCCTTTCAACTCACCAGCCAGATATGCATATAGATTTAGACTTGCCATTTTATACTCCACCAAAGATCACTTGCCGGCCTGTCACAAGGTATTGACCCAAATTCCCTGGGCTACAACGTTATGTTGCAGGTTATTACGATGACGCGTGGGAGTCTACCTTTCGAGCTTGCAACCAACATGTATGCCAGTGGCACATGAAGATGAGAAGCTCTCTGTGCTACTTATGTTTCCGCTGCCAAACTTTGCATTGAAGCTAGCCTTTGGCTATGCAATTTGTAAAGAATATTTTATTTATGGATCTCGCGATGTAATAATTATTTGACATTGATGCATGGTATTACATCTATTGTGAATTGCTATCCATACTCGATCCAGGGAATAGCATATTCACAGAATGTCATTGCTTTTCTAAGCAAGGCGCTACAGATGGTATCAGAGCGTAATGTTGCCTGTAGGCTCGAAACCTTAGGTTTGGATTAGAAATAAGAATGACCATAGGAACAAAAGTTATTTTCTCCTTGTCTAAATCTTTCCTAATATCTTCTTATAACCTTCTCAACTAATTGCTTTCTAAGTTATCTTATCTTATTTAAGATGACCATAACTCAGAAATGTTTCCGAGACGTTGAAGATCAACATGACAATTATGAGAAGCCATCAAGTGCCTTGATCGAAGACTTCAAATCTTGACTTCACAACATCTAGAAGTACCACGACGAGCTCAAAGAAATAGAAGAGAATGCTGAAGCACTGAAGGAAGAGATAGAATAGACCACCATTTTATTAGAATAACGTTATCGTAATATTGTAGTGACTTACCAAATTGTGGTATGGCAGTACAATCGTGTTTATTTTGAAAAATCCTTGTTGTGTTTGTTTGTTATCCAAACTATAATTTCGAAAATTAAGTAGGAGGAGTTATTTTTATCCCTATTGGTTGTTTTACTGTTGATGCTTGCTAGATGTTGCTTGTAAGATGAATTGCCTTGATCTGCTGTGTATGGGTATTAATACTTCCCTTAGTATCCTGTATCTCTACTCATCCATGCCAACTAAATAGATGTCCAGCCAAATCCCAACAACTCGGTGATACCTACACTAACACGTTACTGGATGCACAGAAACAGTTGAATCAGTTGATGACCCACAACCAGGAAGACCACAAGGACATTCTAGCACCACCTCCCACTCAAGTGGATTGTTGATCAGATTCTTAAAGCTTCGACCGGAAAAGTTCTCAAGAGCTGCAGAACCTATTTTGGCCGACGATTGGCTACGATCTGTGAATAAGGATTTGGGTGACCATCGGATGCACAGATGCTGAGAAGGTTAGATTCGCGGCACACCTATTAGAAGGACCTGCAGCAGACTGTGGGACAGCTACCAGATCACTTACCCCATTGAAGAGATGACATGGGATTTATTTCAAAAGGATTCCGTACTGCACATGTTTCATCAGGAGTGATGAAGCTGAAGAGGGAAGATTTCTCGATCTTCGACAAGACGACCGAAACATAATAGAATACATGAATGAGTTCAATAACCTGTCGCGCTACGCACCGGATGATGCTGATACAGATACTAAGAGGAAAGAAAGGTTTCTAAATGGTCTGAATGACGAACTATCCATTCTATTGACAGTTGCCACACTACTAGGAAAAGGCTTATAGGTAAGCCACGTGGCCGTGGCGCACTGTCAGAATGGTGCGCCAGGGCTAAGTATGCGTGGCGCACCGCTTCGTGCTGCCGCCACGGACACTAACTTAGCCGTGGCGCAGGTCTCTAAGATGTGCGCAACGGCTAAGTTGGGCCCTGGACGGCCGGCCTGTGCGCACTTAGGCGTGGCGCGCAGAAACATGTGCGCCACGGGTATCCGCGTAGCCGTGGCGCACAGTAATACCCTGCGCCACGGCTAAGTTTGGGACCCGGTTGCACATTTTTGGCGCCAATTTTACCCCACTTAGCCGTGGCGCACTGTGCTCCTGTGCGCCACGGGTAAGCGTGGTCCCACCTTTACCAATTCTGGCGCGAATTTTACCCCACTTAGCCGTGGCGCAGGGAATTATTGTGCGCCACGGCTAGGATATAGTGGTGGCGCAGCCACCATTCGTGCGCCACGGCTAAGCCTGGGTGCACTTTTACTTTTTGGCTGCCACCACCACCCCCTTTTCTCCTCTTTTCCTCTCCTCTTCCTCCTCCCCACCTCTCAATTCCAGATCTGCACGCCCCTTCCTCTCTCCACCTCATTTTCTTCTCTCTCTTCACATATTCCACATAAATCTACTTAATTATTTTCTTCATGTATATGTGAGGAAACATCTCCCACACCTCGTGCTCGATCTTCCTCCTCCGGGCGCTCTCTCTTTCGACGTCAATTTGTTGGAAGGTGAGTGTATGTGATGGATGAGAAGGCCTTTGATGTGTGTGGTTCTATGTGATGGATGAGAAGGGTTGTGATATGTTTGTGGTTGTTGTATGCATGTGTGATGATGAGTTGGTTGCATTGTGATGGATGAGGATGTGTGTGTGGTTGCGTGTGTTTGCATATGTGTATGCCATGATCGAAATGATTAGTTCCGATGTTTTCGCCGAAATGTAGATTCATTTCCATTTCGGCGAATTTTCCGGCACTCCTAAGGCCAAAAATTAGCAAAGGTCATGCCAAATTTTTCTGTGAAAATATTTTGTTTCTAATATAATTCCTTTGTTCTATATGTAGAGCGGGGGCGACAATGGTCATCATGATGAGCGAAAGTATTGTTGCTAGATATTTGAAATATGCGACGACCGTGATGGTTAAAAACAACGACACCGGGATAAAGTGTCCGTGTCGAACATGCAAACTCGGCACCGTGCTCGATCCCTTTTCCGGCACATTGCAGGAGCATCTGCTCAGGAAAGGTTTTATGGATGACTTCACTTACGAGGATGATGATGATGACGTCAATGGGGCGCGGCGGGAAATGATCAGGAAGATGAAGAGGCGCCTCCCGATTATGATGACGAAGAATATGTCGGGCATGATGAAGAAGAAGCCGACGTAAATGGTGGAGAAGACGCGGGCACGCCGACGCTGCTAACTTCAGTCGTGCGGGACCCTCATGTTCAAGAATTGCTTCTCAGAAAGTCGAGTAACGCTGCTAGAGAGGCTAAGCTGGCGCAGCTGGACATAGACTCGAATGCTCCGTTGTATGCGGGATGTCGGCCCGAGGATACCCGCTTGAAAGTAACGCTCATGGCTCTGCAGATGAAGGCAAAACACAAATGGACAGACGCAAGCTTCGACGAGAACTTGAAATTTTGGCACGATCGTCTTCCTGAGGGGAACACGTGTCCTAGTAGTATCGAAGAGGCCAAAAAAATCGTGTGCCCTTTTGATTTACCGCACATCAAATACCACGTTTGCATCAATGATTGCTTCATTTATCCGGAAAATGACGCGGAGACAACTGCATGTCCGGTGTGCGGCACTGCTCGATACAAGAAAGGAAAAAAAGAAAGCTCCTCGGAAAGTGGTATGGTACCTTCCGATCATTCCTCGTCTGCAGCGGCTTTTCACAGATCCTAAGGAAGCAAAGTTAATGCGCTGGCACGCGGAAAGGAATAAGCCGGAAAACGAAGAGACGGATAAGATGCTGAGACACCCTTCAGATGCTAAGCAGTGGGAAGCGTTAGACTTTGAATACCCAACTTTTGGGAACGATCCAAGAAACGTCAGGTTGGGCGTGAGCACCGATGGGCTCAATCCGTTTGGCAACCAGAGCAGCACACATAGCACGTGGCCCGTGTTTGTATGGATATACAACCTACCCCCATGGTTGTGCATGAAGAGGAAGTACATTCAGATGAGCATGCTAATCCAAGGGCCGAAACAACCAGGAAACGACATCAATCTGTATCTGCGGCTCTTGAGAGATGAGCTACAGAAGATATGGAATGTAGGGGTCAGCACATGGGACGCCGTCGCGGAAGATTACTTCCCTATGAGAGCCGCGTTGATCACGACGGTGCAAGACTATCTCGGTTACGGATATATCGCAGGCCAGGTGGCACACGGACACTGTGCATGCGTTAGGTGCATGGACGATACAACATATATGCAGCTAGAGAAAGATCCCGGGTCTTCAAAACAGTGTTCACGGGACATCGAAGGTGGCTTCGCAGGGACGACCCGTGGAGAAACCGCAAAGAGCTGTTCGATGGTACCGCTGAGATCCGAAGAGCCCCACGTAAGAGGAGCGGCGAAGAAATCGACATGCTGTTGACAAGCTGGGATGAGTGCCCTCCGCCGGGGAAGAAGCAAAAGGCTCCGCCACCACTGCTGAAGGTATGGAAAACAAGGTCTGTTTTCTGGGACTTGCCATATTGGAAGATCCTCGAAACACCTCATAGCCTTGATGTCATGCATATCACGAAGAACGTGTGCGAGAGTCTGCTTGGCACCCTTCTCAACATGCCGGAGAGGACCAAAGATGGGCCGAAAGCAAGAAACGACCTAAGATCATTGGGCATCAGGAAAGATCTCCACGGAGGACGCCCTGACGATGATAATGATCTGTCCGAGGAGGAGGAGACAGAAGGTCGTCGGAAGGGCAAAAAGGCGAAACAGAATGACTATTACTGCCCTCCTTCGTGCTTCACTCTAAGCCAGAAGGAGATCGAACAGTTTATAAAGTGCCTTCTCGGAGTGAAATTTCCTTCCGGTTACGCGGGGAAGATAAGCAGATATCTGGACGCAGCGAAACAAAAGTTCAGCGGGATGAAGTCGCATGACTGTCACGTGCTGATGACGCAGATACTTCCGGTTGCACTCCGAGGGATAATGGACCCACACGTCCGCCAAACGCTATTGGACCTATGCAACTTTTTCGACGTCATCTCTCGAAAGTCGATCAGCATGAAGAAAGCCGTAAGGTTACAGGAAGAGATCATTGTGATACTAAATGAGCTCGAGATTTACTTCCCTCCCGCATTCTTCGACGTTATGGTGCATTTGTTGATCCATGTCGTGGATGATATCATCCAGCTCGGGCCGATGTTCCTGCACAGCATGATGCCATTCGAAAGGATGAATGGTGTCATCAAAGGATACGTTCGTAACAGGGCAACTCCAGATGGAAGCATCGTCCAGGGCTATCTCACCGAAGAGTGCATCTCTTTCTGCACGAATTTTCTAGATGTCGAGAACCCTGTTGGTCTGCCCGAAAATAAGCACATTGGCAAGCTCGATGGAGCAGGTCACAAAACAGGCAGGAGGGAACTACAAGTGGATGACTCTGGCCGACGCGCCGACTTTGACAGTGCAAACTTTGTAGCGCTAAAACACATACAAGTGGTCGATCCTTGGTTGGAAAAGCACAAAAACTTTATTGAGAAGAAGTACAGTGAACGTGGTCAGCATCGAACGGACGTCGAAATAATCAAAGAGCACAACGCCACCTTCACGCGTTGGTTCAAACGCCACCTTCTAGATAATCCTCCGTCAATGACTTCCGCAGAAGGAAAACTCATATTCCTCTTGTCACAGGGCCCCGCGCCCAACCTGATGACATATCAGGCATACGATATCAACGGTTACACGTTCTACACGGAGGAAAAAGACAGGAATAGCGAATATCAGAACTCAGGGATAACGATGGAATCCTTCACCGGTGACGTCAAAGAAAGGTACTATGGAAGGATCGAGGAGATCTGGGAGCTGGACTACTCTGGAGACAAGGTGCCGATGTTCCGTGTCAGATGGGCTAAGAGCGTCAGTCCAAAAAAAGAAGACGGATATTTCACCACCATGTCTATACCCGAAGCCTCCAAGTCTGCTGCTACCGCGAGCGTCATCGCGAAAACTGAACCATGGGTACTGGCTAGCCAAGTTGACCAATGCTTCTTCATCACCGACCCGACAATGCCTAGCCGTGTTGTCGTGAGAAGAGGAAAAAGGAGCATCATCGGAATGGATGGAGTCGCCAACGAGCAAGATTTTGACCAGTACGGAGACCCAAAAATGGAAGATGACGACGACGACAAAGAAATAACATACACCACAAGAAGAAGTAGGACAACACTACCCAAGTCAGGTGGTCTTCCGTTCGCAAGAAGAAGTCGACATGTTCCGGGTCTAAATTATTCAACCGCCACTAAGAAGGGAAAGAAGATTGTGAAACGCTAGCTAGACGGTGTGGGAAATACGACACTTGATTTTGTAACCCTAGGAATTAATATTATAAATTAAGTATCCTAGAATTTGTAATCCAAATATTAAGTATTTTTAATATATTTGATATGCATATGCATATGTGTGTCTTAAAATTAAATAGGAATATGCATGATATGTGTAATCCTACCTTAATATTAAATTTTTTAAAATCATAAATTGGAATACTATATCACATTAAATATTATATGAATGTCTTAAATGAAATGCACAAAAGGAAAAAAGAAAAAGCAAATGAAAAATTAAATGCAAAAAGAAAATATAAAAAAACTCCTTATCCGTGGCGCAGGGGTCTTACCCTGCGCCATGGGTAACTTACCCGTAGCGCAGGATAGTGACCCTGCGCCACGGCTATTATACGTACCCGTCCCGCATGGGAGTGTTCGTGCGCCACGGGTAAGTTAACCTAGATCTAAAATTCGCGCGCGCCCGAACCGTTCCCCAACTCCCTCCCAAAATCCTCAACTCCCTCCACCGCTCGAGCGCCGTCACCGTCGCCGTCGCCCCCTCGCCTCCACGGAGCACCGCCGCCGCCCCGTCGCCGTCTCCCCCTCGCCTCCACGGAGCACCGCCGCCGCCCCGTCGCCGTCGCCCCCTCCACCTCCCACGAGCACGAGCGCGCCGGCCCGGAGCCCCTGCCCCGCGCCTCCTCCAGGCCGTGCGCCACCCCGAGCACCGCCCCCGCCCCGTCGCCGTCTCCGGCCCCCTCCTGGCCGTGGCCACTGTTCCTCGCCGGATCAAAGGTGACCCGGTCCCTCCTCCTCCTCCTCCTAATTATAGTCGATTTAGCTAGGGTTAGTGTAGCAAAATGAAATGCAAAATTAAAAATGAAATGCAAAATGAAATTAGGGTTAGTGTTATTGCTTCTGCTTGCTGTTAGGGTTAGGGTTAGGGTAATGATTGGAGTTTAGGAAAAACTGAAATGGAAAATGAAATTTGAATTTTTTGGCAAAATTCTGGCTGAAATGCTCTACAATTTTTGAACAACTCAAATCAACTCTGATTAAGCTGAAATTTTTACAGTAGGTCAACAATAGTTATACATTGCTCTTGTAAAAATTTCAGAATTTTCAGAGCTTGTTTGGTTCACCAAAAAATTTGAAAACTGCTGCTGCCAGGTTGCTCCTCTAATTGTGTTTTTGATGTTGCTTGCAGGTTGTGGTGGTGGCTGGTGTTGCTTGCTCCTCTACAGTTGCTTGCTGCTGGTTAAGTTGAAGCAAGGTAGGATGCATGTGATGGAATCCGGAGTTGTGTGCCGGTTTTGTTGTGATGAATATGTTTGTACATTGCCGGAGTTGTGTGCCGGTTTTGTTGTGATGAATATGTTTGTATATTGCCGGAGTTGTGTGCCGGTTCGTCTGTGATGAATATGTTTGTATCTTGCCGGAGTTGTGTGCCGGTTTTGTTGTGAACTTTGTAGGGATTTTAGATGAGTGCCGATGTTTTGCCGAAATGTCGATTCATTTCCGTTTCGGCAAATTTCCGGCACTCCTATGGCCAAAAATTAGCAAAGGTCATGCCGAATTTTTCCGTGAAAAATTCTGCATGACCTTTGCTAATTTTTGGCAATAGGAGTGCCGCCGGAAATTTGCCGGAATGGAAATGTATTTTTTTTGTTTCTTTTAACTAACATGTTCCATTTTGCTGTCACACGCAGAACACATGGCTAACAACGATGAGGCCGGAGCTTCTTCTCGACAATTAAGCGTGGAAGACCTAGCCAGAGAGAAGAACGCGGACTTCTGGACCTTCTACGATGAGCCGACCAGGGATGTTGCCGAGGGCGCCAATAATAGTGGCGCCGGGGATGGCGACGAGGGCGCCAATAATACTGGCGCCGAGGATGGCAACGATACCACTACTAGTGGCGCCGGGGATGGCGGCGCGACCACTGATGGCGGAGAACGCACAGATGGTAGCCAAGCCAGAAAGGCTAGGAAGGAGAGGAGTAAGAACAAGGTCCGGGCCTTGAGGCAAGCGATCACCCAAGTGTCCGACGGTGGGGCGCCTCTAGAGCCTACAGGGGTCGCCGCAGGGTATGGCCTCCAAGTGGCATGCATCCTTCGAGAGGTCGTCCCTGTCTATGAGGATAACATAAGGGATGCTAATAAAGAGGGTGTGCGCCTCCGCCTCATCAAGAGGCTGCATGAACGGTATGAGTTCCCGCCGGCCTACAGGGCCGATGAAGACGGTAATCATGATTTGAAAAAACTCAATGCCGTCAACAACTTTGCCCTCACGAAGATGAGCACGGCCTTGTCCAGTTGGAGATCTAGGGTCAAAAAAATGATCGAAGACGATAAAAGTCCCGAGGAGATCTGGAACAAGGAGCGGGTCAACGAAGAAGACCTTAGGATTTTCCGGGGCAGGCTCGGACTACCTGCATCCAAGAAAATGAGTGAATGGGGGAGGTGGATGAACTCGAAGAATGTAGGACACCACCATCTCGGAAGTGGTGGTTACTTCGCGGCTGAGCCCAAATGGGAGAAGCAGGATGCTGAGTGGGCAGCTAAGGGCATCTCTAACCCCTTCGACAAATTTAAAGACAAGCAGACTAGAAATTTTGTCAGGGCTCGGTTCACGGAGGACCCGGTTACCAAGGAACTTAAGACGGATCCTGCTGTCGTGAAGTTCCAAAAGGCTCTGGAGGATATAGAAAGTTCTAGAGCTGCGGATGAGAGCTCCTCCCAGGGATCGACGAAGCCCGTGTGGGACACTACATTCAACGCGGCGTTGAACAAGGTCAAGGGGCGGGATCTGGACAAGCCACCGTCAGGTGGCCGTGTTGTCGGCAAAGGCAAGGTCCTATGGTGTGACTATTATGCCGAGGACAAGGAGACGCGGAAGGAGAGGAAGAAGCGCAAGCAGGAGGATATAGTCAACGAACTAGTGGCCAAGGCGCTCGTCGGTTTCCTTCCTTCTGTCGTGTCCTCGGTAACGGATTGGATCGACGGAGGTCGACAAGGGCCGTGTCCAGTGCCCAACTTTGGAGGCAACACGGCCAACACCGCGTCGGCGGCTTCGTCCGCCAACACCGCGCCGTCACCTCCACCTGTTCGGGATAATCTGCCGGTCCACACCACGCCGTCGCCTCTTCCGGAGAATTCGCCGGCCGGCAACCCCCCAAGCGGCGCCCACTCTGACTCCGTGTCGCAAGACGTCGGCGGTGTCTCGACAATTGCCGAGCTCGACGCCCTCACGGTATCTAAGCGTCGTAGGCTCAACGCATATTACTTCATCCATTTTGCCTTTGCCTTGCATCTCTAACGCCCTACATGCATGTTCTTCGCAGGGCGACACTAGATGCACTCTCCTACACCATGTGAATGGAGAGTTGAAGGATGTTGCTAGGGCTACCATCGTTGCGCCCAAAAATCGCATGCACCACAACAGGCCAATACCAGATGGCTTCTTCAAGGTCTCACTGATTAGGGTGTTCACGGGCTGCAATGAGGTGGATCCTCCTGTTCAACCCGTGGGAGCCGAGGACCACCTGCTCCTCCGTGAATGCATCCCCTGGCCCATGATGTGGCCGAAAACCCAGATCCGTATTAGCCCGGACTCTCCACACACAACACCGGAAGTCGGGTTGGCGCAAAACCCTGTCAAGGCCAGCGCACCAGCACCACCACAACTGAAAGAGCCTGTGGCACGGGAAGATGACATCTTCGATGACTGCTATATCGATGATGACCGCTGCGAAGACGGAGGATTCATGGCTCCTCTTGATGAACCACCGACTGCTCCGCACACGCACGAGCCCGCTGGTCAAACAGATAAAGCCACGTGCATGAAGCGTCTGTTCGATTCTCAAGAGACGCCTCCAGCCGACGACTTCACGCAGAAAGAAGCAACACAAGCTATCCTGAGCCCCAACACACTACTTGGGACCTGTCGTGAAGCACTAGCGGCCGGAGGAGGCATCCCTCCAAAGGCTAAGAAGGGGCGGAAAAGAACTAGGAAGAGCGACTATGCATCCGCCAGCCAGCCGTCGCTGCCTCCAAAGCCGCAGCAGGGTGCCAATGCCTCTAGCAGCCAGCCGGCGGCTCCGCGGCCGATCCGGTTTAAGGACGGGCCAGGACCGAGCAAAGATGTTGCGCGGGAAATGCATATTGCGGGTCGACCGATGGTACCGCCTGATGTGCTCCAACTCATGAGTGGGGATATGCAGAAGCTGCATGAGCGTGTTCTGACACGAGAGCTGGATCTTCTTAAAATGAAAGATCCAACACATCCACACCCGCTCTTCACTGCCAAGGTGCCAGAGGCAGTTGATGGCTTTTGCAAACAAGAGCCGGCGGATTTGCTCTTCGTGCGATTTGATGACATCTTCAAGATGTTTAACTTGAAGCGGCTCCATCCTCATTTAGTCCGCTTATTCTGTCTCAGTACGGCCCACCAGGTCCTAAAAGAGAAGATCGGGGGCGTCGCGATAGCGGACCCCTACTACATGATCGAGACCAACTTCAGAAGCCATGAAGGCTGGCAATTTATGTCGAAACACCTCGAAGAAATCATGGTGGAGAATAAGTGGAAGGATTACATTCTCTTGCCTTACTATCCCGAGTAAGTAGTCATTCTTTACGCCATAATTAAGATGCTTCATTAGATTTCTATCATTATTTTTCTAACACTCTGTCTAAATTGTTTTGCCCAGAGACAAGTACTGCGTCCTGCTCGTTCTTTGCCCGAAATATTCCGTAGTCATATATTTGGACTCGGGTAGGGAGGACAAACCGAAAGACTACACCAACCTCAAGAAGGCTCTGGATAATGCTCTAGTTGGCTTCAGTATGAGGGGAGGCGTCTTCAAAAGGAAGAGACCTGGAAGAGGAGGTGTGCTATCATTCCACCACATTATCAAATTCGCGTGCGTCACGCAACCAAAGAACAGCGAGAGGGATGCCTACTACGCCATCCATCAGATCCGTGCCTTCGTACGGGATGAAGAGAAACTTCAGTTGCCAGATCAACTCCAACGCCGGGCCGAAAACTTGGCAACTATCCAGGATCGTGATCTTCGACAAGAATTCTATCGCATCCAGGAGACGTTCGCGCGGATCATACTACACGATGTCTGCGCCGCTGGAGGCATGTTCTACTACGACGGCGCTCCACTCGATAATGCGGAGGTGGAACGGCGTCTAAAGGCACAAGGCGACATCCGGCCCTTCACGACGAAAGAAGGCGTCCGCCCCTTCCCGGCCCCGAAGACCGTCGACGCCTAGCTTACCTGTGTAGCTTATGTTCAAACAGTCGATGAAATTCGTGTTGTAATTAAACTTCCTTTACTTTGTAATGTGATGATGTTTGAACTTGCTACTCGATTCCAATCGATGTGATGTATATGATGATCCGTGATCTATTTTCAGTTATAATGCATATGTGATCTATGTATTTTGTGTATTGTTCTGCAATGTGTATTATAGAATATATGTCTATATAAATACCTATATTATAATCTGTATAAATACTGTATTTTCTGTATATAAAAAATATACAGAAAATCATAGCCGTGGCGCATGTCAGAGGGTAGCCGTGGCGCACCACAGCCGTGGCGCACAGTCCACCAGTGCGCCATGGGTATTTCCACTTAGCCATGGCGCACATAGTATCCTGCGCCACGGCTAACTACTCGTGGCGCACATGGGTCCCTGCGCCACGGCTAATTGCTTACCCGTGGCGTGGCAATTCGTGGCGCAGGCGCCTGCGCCACGGGTAGCCCAATCTGGTGCGCCACGGCTAGGCTTTTCCCTAGTAGTGTATAGGGAGTTAGAAGAAAGTCATAAAAAGCTATCTAGCTCTAATGATGATCTTCTAGCATCCTATGCTTGTCTCAAGTTGGCTCATGAGGCCGTCACTACAAAGGTAACATCTTGTGAGCCTCATGTGGATAATAGCACAACCATAACTAAAAATGCTATATTGCCATGTGCTAGTCCTAGTAGTTCATCCACTAAAAATGTTGGTACATCTTGTGATGAATTACTTGCTTTGCCTTGTTGCTCTAACAATGATGCATCTACCTCCTCTAGTACTGGTGTTGTCACTAACCATGTAGAGAAAAGAGGAGAGCTCAAGGCCCAAGCCACTTCTATGAAGAAAGGCTTGGAAAAGTGTCATGAAGGGAAGCGTGCACTTGACAACATGTTGAGTGTGCAACAATCCCCCAATGACAAGAGTGGACTTGGATTCAACTCCAACAACAATATCAAGTCCAAGGTTGAGAAGAAGAAGAAGGGCCAAGTTCAAGTCAAGAATCCGGCCAAGATCACTTGCTTCATGTGCAAGGTTGAAGGGCACCATGTTCGGGATTGTCCTATGAAGAAGAAGAAACTTAGTGAGAAGCAACTAGGGAAGCGGCCTCTTGTTCAATCTCGTGCTCAACCACGAGTTGAACAACGGCCACCTCCTAAGAAGACTCAAGTTATTGCTCCTCAAGTTGAGGAGCCTATTAAGAAGAAGAAGAGTCGGTGTTGCTACCTTTGCCGTGGCAAAGGTCATTTTGCTTCTTCATGCACTAACGGTACCCCATCCAACCCTATCATCATTAATGATGTTTATTCTCTTGGGAAGGATAGAGTTGGCAATGTGTTTGCCAAGTATGTAGGAGCTCAAAGTGGTGGCATGAAAAGCACCATTTGGGTTCCCAAACCTATTGTGACTAACCTCTTAGGACCCAACTTGGTTGGGGACCAACAAGCTTCAACTTGATCAATAGGTGATAGTGGAGGACATTGGTGACTTGGTTTCTTTTGAAGAATTAAGGGATCTTCATGGTTTTATCTCATCAAGCCAAGTCAATTGGATCATCACATATCTATCTCATAACCAATGCTTCCTCCTCGCGGTAACTTGTATTTAACTCATATATACATTGAAAGTTGCTTGCTCCCTTGCATGTGTTAGTTTTGTTCCTAGCATGTGCTTGTATATGATATGCTACTTTCCTACTTGTCTTGTTATTCAAGGTTGTGTATGATAGTTGTATATCATGTATGTGTAATTTGTGTGTTGAGCTTTTTAGATCTTGTGTGGATTTAATTTGGCTTTTTGAGATATTAGTGGACCATCCCATTTTGGGGGAGTGAAATGCTTTGTGCACTTCACAAACCTAAAAATGTGCGTACATGAAGCACACCACCTAGTGTTGATATTTCGTATTATCTAGCTACTATGTGGTATGTCATATTCATGAGAAATTCAAATTCTACAATGTCCATTAATTTCTCTAGTTGGTTTTATTTGCCTCTCGTTTAAAAATAAAATGAATCATCACATTATGGGGGAGTAATAAGCTATGTGCATATTACAATCCCATAAAAATGTGAACATTTGAGGTTTGCCACTTAGTGTTGATATTATAAATTATCTTTCCTATGTGGCATGTTTGCTCGAACAATTCCAATTCCCTTTTGGTTATCTTTTGGCTCTTGTTTGGGTGTGTTTGCTTGGTGTGGTTTTTCTCTAATATGCATTCCTATATATTTTTGGAGAAACCATTTGTTTCCTTTTATTCTAACCATGGCTTTGCCGGTTGGTTCGAATAATTGAAACTACCAACAAACCTCTTTTAAAAAAAATGGTGTTTTAATTCCTATCTTTTGCCATTTGCTAGTTTGTGGTGAAGTTGGTCTTGTACATCATTCCTTTATACCACCGAGAAATATCTCCATATACTCCTTGTCCATGACAAGTGATACTAGTAATTGTGGTGGATTTTGTAGACCATCTTCACATTGGCTCTTGCGTTGATTTGCGTTATCTATTGCCTTTCTTGCCTTTTGAATGGATCCTTTCTTTCAATCGGCAGTGTTTAGTGTTTTAGATAAAATATGGAGAGTGATGATCCCTTGTGCATGCATTTTGTATTCAAATGCAAATATCTAAGATAATGCATTAATCTTGGGGGAGCATTCCTTTTTATTTAGAACACTATTCTTTCTATCAATTATTGATCCTCTCAATTGGCATTTGATTCTTTATCTTGTGTTGGCACCTTCATTTGGTATTAATTGGAATTTAATGTCTCCTACTTAGATATTTGTTCCAATTGATATTTATTGTGGGAGTCTTGATACCTTTTGCCTTATTTTAACCATACTTGATTTCGGTCAAGTATCACCCTCTTTTTGGTATTTTTTTCTCCTAGTTGATAATTTTTGTTTTAATTGGTATCTTATTTTCAATTGGTGTCTTTTCAATCATGTGTTGTTTTATTTGATTCCTATTGATATCACACTTCATGTGTTGATGTGTTTTGGAATCAATCATGTGTTGATTTGATTTTTCCTCAATCATGTGTTGATTTGGAATTTAATATAATTTGGACAACCTTTAGTGTCACACTCTTGTGTGCTCTCTTCTTGGTTTACTTGGTGTTTTTGTCCAAATTGTATCTCGTTTGGATCTTGAAAGACTTTGTATGTATATCCTTTATCTTTTATATTATATGGCATGCTAGTCCTTTTAGTTCCAATATATAGGGGATACTCCACCGAATCCTAAATCGGCTAAGATGTGCATGAAATTCAATTTCATATCTATATGCACATATTTACGTGGAGTGTTTCCTATATATTGTAGTTTATCTAACTACTATGGGACCCAATGTGTTTGGGAACCATTTTGTACTCTAATTGTGTTTTAGGTACAATGGAGATGCATTGGATGCTTGCCTCATTCATAAGGAAGGTGTTCTCACCGTGTGATTGTCGGAGTCAAGCTTTGATGACAAACCAACTCTCATCATCTTCATCTTCAATGCATCTCGGTAACAAGTATCTATCCCATGCATACCTTTCTAGTATTCAACCTTGTGTAGGTTGCCTCTTGGCATGAAAGCTCTTATATGCAATTGTTGTGGTTTTGGCCTTTCCTTCACTTAATATATCTTTGTGATATGTGTGATGAATTTGCAAAAACCCTTTCTTCAATTGATTTTATTTCCTTGTGATACTTGTTGCCTATTTCAAAGCATCTCCACTATCTCTTGTTCCCTTAGTGATATGTGTGATGCATTTGATATATTTGAAGTTCATTTATGTATAATGAGATAAATTTGAGCTATGTGCTATGCTTTTAAGCAACAATCTCATGTGTATATTTATGACTTCCTTTTGGATACCTTGTTATCTTTTTCCCGAACCATTTCGTATGTATATGTTTCTTTGAGGATGTATATCTTCAATGGTTTGTCTAATAAGAAACCTATACATATGAGAGAGGTCATCTTTTCCTTTGAGCCACCTTGTTTTTCATCTATAATTCTTTGGTGGTTCCAAATTTGTCTCATGAGTGCTTGTCTTATTGTTTATTGGTATCTTTGCACACTCATGTATTTCTTGAAGATCTTTGACTTCATGCCTACCATGGTGAGCATGTTGAATTTTATTGGCTAAATGCTCTCACTAGCTTTTGGCATTTTCAATTGGTTTTAGTTTCCAATTGGTATCCCTAAGCGTGTGAACATATTTCTTTAAAAGATCTCTTTTCTCCGTTGGGCCTATCTTACGATGAATTTTTTGAAAATTGGTATCTACATATGGCTCAACCACATCTTTGGTGCAAGTGCTATGATTTGCTTTTGCATTATGCACTATTGCACTTGTTGCGTGTTCTAGATGATTTTGGGGGAGTGAGGATACCATATTTGTGCACTCTTCATTTTGTGCATAAACATTGGGGAGCTTCTCCATTTTTATTTGGAACTCTTGCTTTGGATCTTTTTGATTGCCTTTCTCCTTTGTGGAGATGTTTAAAATGGTTTCATTTTTGTTGCAATCTTTGGATCCTCAATATAGTTTGATTTCCTCTAATTATTCGTCAATGAATAAGTGCATTTGATTTCACTCATATCTTGAGTAATGCACACCTTTATGGAGGAACTCATATTATATTGGCTCTCTAAATTTTTCTTCCCATTTCGGCAATCGATGCCAATGGGGGAGAAGTTTAGAGGGTTTAAGGGAATTTGGGTTTTATGCTTTTGTTGCATTTGCCTTTAATGCGCTTTGCATCCTTGCTTGTTTGTCATGCAAGGTTGCTTTATTCTTTATATAAACCCTCTTAAAAGGGATTGTCATCAATTACCAAAATGGGGGAGATTGAAAGTGCATGGTTGATCCCATGCATGGTTTTGGTAATTAATGACAATCTCTATGGACTAATATTTGCATTGAGCTCTATGTGTAGGTTGTCCTTTAGCTTGTGTTAAGATCATTTGTTGATCAAGGCCAAGCTTGTCTCCATGTGTTGGAGTCAAGGTGCTTTGCTTGATCTCCATTTGTTGGAGTCAAGCTCAAGGGAAGAAAAGTGTTGGGTTGATCAAGGCTTTGTGCGGGTTGATCAACTCTCAAGTCCAAGTGAAGATATGCCGAAGAGTGCTTTCCCCATCTTGGTGTATGGGGGAGCGTCATGTGAATCTTCACCAAGCGAAGCGCAATGAAGAAAGGTGGTGCGTCTTGAGGAGTTGAAGATCGTCTTCATCGACCTCAAGTGGTTTAAGCGCAAGGCAAAGGTATGATCTTGTTAGGGTTTCTATTTTACCGGTCTCATGATGTTTAGTGAGAGACCGGGTTATAGGATAGATAGCCGTACTATCAAGAGGGGCTCTCGACCGAGTATCTTAATCGTATCGTTCGTGGAGAGCTCAAACCTTTGCATCCATGCAATCATCTTTATTGGTTCTTATTTGGCTTTTAACCATGTGAGGATTTAGAGCTTGTGTTCATCTCCATACCAAGCTCTAGTTCACCAAAAACGGATTTAATGAATATCTTCTTGCGTTTTTGGTATTGGAGGTTTTACCGGTTTTGGTATTGAGGTCAAACTCTCTCCTTATATTTTCCTCCTCACATGATAGACTATGATGTGTATACGCATGATCTTGTAGGGCTTGTGATTATCTTCGAAACAAGCCCAAGATCATAGAAAACGGAGTCTTGATGAAAAGCTTGTGCGTTTTCGGTGTTGGGGATTTTGCCGGTTCATCCGCTTGGAAAGGTCTCACCATTCCATCCCTCCGCACAATCTCCTTTGCTTGTTTTCATATTTTCAGTTTTTGTAGGGTAAGCTCTTGTCGTCCTCTTTCCAACAAAATTGGATTCACTCGATTCGGACTTCATTTGCAAAAGTTATGGCAGTTCTGGTTTTCTCTGTTTGGATCTACCCCGGAGAGGGTCCGGAGTCTCCGGTCACACCGGAGTCTCCGGCCTGTGTTTTTCGCTGCCGTTTGTCTGCTGTGGTGCGCTTCTGGACAGGGGTCCGGAGTTCCCCCGGAGAAGGACCGGAGTCTCCGGCCCACCGGAGTCTCCGGCCCGAGGACCCGGAATCTCCGGCCCTCCTCTTTTTTTCTCAGCCTTTGCATCTGTGTGGTGCGCCTCTGGATAGGGGTCCGGAGCACCCCCGGAGGGTGCCCGGAGTCTCCGGCCTGGCCGGAGTCTCCGGCCCCAAGGACCGGAATCTCCGGCCTCCCCGATGACCCAGCAGGCCGGAGTCTCCGGTCACTTACTCCGGAGTCTCCGGCCTGGACAGGCTCCAACGGCTAGTTTTTGGGGGAGGCTATAAAAAGCCTCCTTCCCCCCCCCAAAACCTGCTTGCTGACTTTGCTCACTTGTTCTTGCTCTTCCCCTTTGCTCTAATCCTTGTGAGCTTGATTCCTCTCTTCCCCTCCAATGATTCTTGCCCAAATTTAGGGTTTCAAGAGAGGAGATCTAGATCTACCATTCCACCAATCAAAATCCCCTCTAAGTGAGGGAAACTTGTGGATCTAGATTTGGGGTTGCTTTGTGCTCATCCCCTTTGTTCTTCCTCTCTTATTCCCTCCATAGCATTAGTTGCTTTGCTTGGAATTTGGGAGTGAAGGATTTGAGCACTTTGTGTGCTCTTGCCTTTTTGCATTTGTTGCATCGGGTTGCTCTCTCCACGGTGTTACGTGAAGTTGAAGGTTGAGAAGCTTGTTACTCTTGGGTGCATTGTGTTCCCAAGAGTTTCGTGCCTCTTGGGTGCATTGTGTACCCTAGACGGTTGGAGGTGCCGCGAAGACTTCGAGTTGTGAAGCTTCGGCACGAATTTGGGAGCCCCCAATTGAGTTGTGGGTGTGTGCCCCAAGAAGAGTTGTAAAGGGCTCCGGAATCCGCCCCGAAGGATTCCGATAGTGGAAGGTGAACCAATCCCTTGGGTGAGGTTCATCGGAGAATAGGGTGAGGCCTTTGTGGCATCTTGAGTAGGCCTTTTGTGGCGAGCTCACACCCCTCCAACGAGACGTACTCCCTTAACAAGGAGGAACTCGGGAATACATCCTCGTCTCCGCGTGCCTCGGTTATTTCTATACCCGAGCTTTACTTATGCCATTTACATTGTGATAGCCTTCGTGCTTGAAGTTCATATCTTGCTATCATCTTGTTGCTTGAATTGCTTAGCATAAGTTGTTGGTGCACATAGGTGAAACTAGAATATTAGGTTGTTGCCTTGTCAATTTAAACACCTAGTTTTATTCCGCAATTATCAAGCCTCTAAATAGAAAAAGTTTTAATCGCCTATTCACCCCCCCTCTAGGCGACATCTAGGGCACGTTTGTTCTTTCAGCTACGGCTAGTCGGTGGCGGCGGCAGTGGTCAGTCCCGATCTGGACCCAGATGGGCTCGGGCGGGCTGCGACCATGGCTGCGCTAACTGCTGGATCTCGGCGACCCCGACGACGGCGCGCGGGTCCTTGGGTTTGTCCCGCAACACGAGGATGCCAGGGGCTCCGGCCCACGGTGTGGTGGTGGTGGCCTCCTCCTTCGCCGGAGGTGGTCGGCCGGCTGACCATGGTGATCCCTCGATGCCACGGTTAGCCCGGCGGCGATTTGGGGAGGCGTGGATGCCGGTGAAAACCGAGCTCTGACTACGGTCAGGACTGGCGATGGCGGCGCTTACACGCCATTACCTTGTTGAAGGCATCGCTGGTGCAGCTACCGTCTACCCAATTGCGCTGCTCCGGGGGAAACCCTAGATCCCGGGTTTCCCGGGTCGGACGATGGCGGCGCTGTCAGTGTCGCTTTCCCTCTTGGGGGCATTGTCTTTGGAGCAGTTGCCGGATGGAGGATGCAAGAAGTGGAGCGGTGTACATCTACCACGTTGATGGCGGCGAGTCTCGGCGGCATGGCACCTCGGGGGTCTCGGCGACGAGCGGATGACGATGGACTCACGCAGGATGGTGGAGCTGTCTGGCGTCGTGGCGATGCCGATGGCTGGCCTTGCAAGGTCTTCACGTTGATCGCTCCTAAAGATGGGATGGTGGAAGATGGTGGCAGCGACTTCTGTTGTGCGTATGTGGCGTGCACTGAGGATCGACTGGATCGGTTTGTGCTTCCGGCGCGCTGATGGGCGGCCTGGTTGAAGCCTCCGGTTTTAGATGATGTGCGTTGGTGCGTGAGGTCAGCGCATTGGCTCTGATTGGTCCACCCCCTCATCAAGCTTGTAGGTGTAGCGACTTTTCGTCTGGATGGTGGATCTTCTGGTTGATCGATGTAATTCTTTGTAAAGCCTAGTGCTTACTGTTTTTCCATATTAATAAAACTCGGCTGTGTGGCTGGAGGCACACCCTCCATTTCGGAAAAAACACATATACTAACTATAGCAATAGAAATATCTAATGGCTTCATTCATGCGTTTGCCTTTGCCTTAACACAAAGCTTGATTAGGTAAAAATGTATTCATTGACTTTTAGGGGTCAAGACTTGTATATTCTGTCCACATGTCGAGTCGGAATCTTTTGCCTCTCACCCCATGCCAATCCCATGTTCCTGACTCTGGATGTTGAATTGGTCATATGCAGATTTAGATGTGAAAAATGTACATATTCTCATGTTGTATTGCCAAGGGCCAAGACTGTTGAGACACGTTATCCGGTCATCAGGTAGCCAGAATAAGATGTGGAAAAAGAAAAAAGGAGAAAAGCATGACAGTGAGATTGAGATGTGAAAAGGGCTCAACGAAGTTTCCGACACCTCTGATCCTGAGAGAGTTTTTTTTTTGTTGAGAGACTGATCCTGAGAGAGTTGAGAGATCTGGTGCAAGGTGTTTACAGTGTTCCTCTCCCTCCCGTCAGATTCTTTCCTCTCTTTTATTTTGAGGGACAGATTCTTTTTTTTTTTTTAAGAAGAGAAACGGTTCATGCTAAATTTCGTCTCCGTCCCAAAATAAGTGTCTTTGATTTGTCAAAATATGGATGTATCTATAGATGATAGATACATCCATATTTGGACAATTCAAAGATACTTATTTTGAGACGGAGGGAGTATCTATAAATAAATAAAGGAGTGGACTATCCAGCGGCGCCGCACGCTGGGTCGTTCCGTGCGGCACCTTGCTGGCTCCCGTATTTTTGTACGCTGCCTTGGTTGGTCTGGACCGTTTGTGTTGGGCCTCCTGCAGATATCATTTATTCCCCCTAACGGGGTTAATTCTACCAGAAACTAAAGCTTTTCCGTGCATACCAACTAATGCAACTCACGATTACACTTAGATACACAATGAGATCAACACAACATCATAAGGGGACAAGGTTACTAATTACACACTAGTGCATACATCGACACCACTATACAGCAGATCTGCATTAGGTGGTCGTAAGGTTGTAATTTTAGTCCTCCTGCTTTAGACCGACCCATCGCCACCATCATCACTCCATCATTCTCCCAGTGGCTTTTGATGTACTTCGTCTAAAAATCGACGAAGGTCTTTAAAATTGTCTCAAAGTTGAGTTTTTGCTTCAACTTACAAAATCTGCAAACATGATGTCAGTTTCACTCACATTCACAAAATCTGCATCGACTAGAAAAATCCAAAATCAACAACAATGTAAATCATAAAAGGGGAAAATATTAACTACACAATTCTCCCAAACAATTACCAGGTTTATTGCAAACAACTACCAGATTGTTTATAACTAGCTACCCGATTTGCCAAAAACCGTTATCATGTTTCTTATCATGTCGGATAGAGCTAGCTACCAGATTTCCCCAAAAGAATTACCGGATTCATTCATAATAGCTACCAGGTTCCATCAAAATAAATATCAGCTTCATGAGAAACAACTACCATGCTATTCAGTACTAGCTACCAGCATTTCCAAATGAATTGTCAGTTCATGACACAACTACCAGGTTGTTTAGAACTAGCTACCAGATTTTCCAGAACAATTGTCAGGTTCATTAGAAAACAATTGCGAGCTTTATTACTATGTCAGTTAGAAGTACCTACCATATTTCCAAAAAGAACAACCAGATTGATTACAATCAGCTGCCACATTTCCAAAAAGAAGTTACCAGATTGATTACTGTGTCGGTTCGAACTAGCTCCCATATTTCCAAGATAACTACCAGATTCATTACAAACAGCTACCGTATTTCCGAAAACAATTACTAGATATACTATATGTCGACTAGAACTAGCTACCATATTTCCCAAAAGAACTACCAGATTCATCAAAAACAACTACTTGTTTCTCAAAACGAATTAGAAGGTTCATGAGACACAACAGGTTTACTAATCATGTGAGTCATCATCTTATCATTTTTCTCCTATCACAGCTATCGACCTGGCCAGCTAAAACGTCATCGACTATCTTGCAAATGTCAAGTACCAGCAAGTAGACCTACACATGTAACATTATCCCATTAGCAATTATCAGATTCATTAGGCATAGTTACCAGGATATCCATGCAACAATTATCATATTTATGAAACTACGACTACCAGATTATACCACTAGCAGTTATCATATTAATTAGTCACAAATATCATATTACATATATAAGCTACTAGTAAACGAACCAAATTATAAGCTAGCAGCAAAAAATGTCCAGCGCAAGCACACTCACATTGTGTAGCGGACAATGACGACACGATGATGGTAGCGGCCGCAAGGTTTACCGTGGTGGCAAGGCGTTTCCTTCTACATCCATGTGCATGCCACAAAGGTACACGACTGTGTCCTAGAGCTCCCACCTCGTCGGCGCCGTTGCCGCATCCTGCAGCTTCTTCTCCGTCTAAAGTGCATCACCACCATGTCTGGCGCCCCACCACCTTGTTCCGAACATCACTGAGCAATACCGGGTAAATTCAGGTCTATTTGGGTACTCGTTAATTTGATCTGCATACAAAATTGCACTCAAAACCTTAATTAACTCCATGGGTTTACGTGGTAATTATCATCACCATGAATTTAAGGAGGCGGACAAGAGGAGATGCATGTGTGATACAGGGATACAGCCACCAGATGTAGCACTGCAAGAGCTAATTCTGGAGAAGCAGACGAACGCATACGCACCGCGCGTGTGGCTTCATGCGCTCATCCAGATGCGCCTCCCTGTCGCGTGGTCGGTGACGGCATCCTCCACTCGTGCCTCCGGCTAGTGCGGCAGCGCCCGTCGTGGCAAAGACCTGCTGCAAGCTCGGCGGTAGGGACCCCCTCCTCACGTGCACCTTGGCGCGGCGCCTCCAGAGATCGAGCTCGGCGGCGGTGACCCCTCCTCTCGTGCCTCTCGGCGTGGCACCCCCGCTGTGATCTCGCTGGCGGCGACCCCCTCCTCTCGTGCCTCCTGGCTCGGGAGTTCTTCAACCTCCCCGCGCGGCGCTCCCCGATGTGAGATCGGTGGCCACGACCCTCTTCATCTCGTGCCTCCCGGTGTGGGAGTTCTTCAACCTTCCGGCGCCAGCCCTCCCCGGCGAGCTCCGGTGAGCCCATCGCAGCGCCTCCTCGGCGAGCCGCGGCGCAGCGTACGGTGGTGCTCCCTCATAGCGCGGGCCCTCCCCGTCGAGCCACGGCCCGGCGCCTTCCCGGCGAGCCCCAACGCGGAGCTTCCCCGGTGAGCACCAGCGCGGCGCCTCGTCGGTACGGTGGTGCTCCCCATGGCGGTCACGAGGAAGTGGAGTTTCTGTGGTCACGAAGAACTACAGAGGATAAGGATAAGAAGCGAGCGGGTCCAGTCGGCGGACGCAAAAATAAAACTAAGCGAGCGGGTTCACCTAGAAAAGAATCGGTCGAAGACATACGCCGCACGAGAGGCAGCAATTTGCGGCTCTTCTATATAGATTCCTCCATAAATAAAATCATGGGCCGTACCTGGAGTCCTGGACCAACCTCCCCCGTAGACGTAGTACTCTCTCCCAAACCACGAGAGTTTGGGACATCATGTCAGAACATGGAACAGATGGGGGGAGACTTGTGTAGGATCAATTTTTTTGCATGAACATATTATGTTCAAAAATTTTGAAAAAAATTCACAAGATGCATCTCTGCTATATATGCAACGTAAAAAAATTTCAAGTTCAAATTTGACCTACAGTTGGAGAAACAAAAAAGAGAAATTTCGACGTGAATAGTGCGAAACACTGTGTACTCAAATCTGACACTATTCACAGTATGATTTAGCATTTTTGTTTCTTAAAAAACTGTAGATCGAATTTTGAGCTGAATTTTTTTACAGTTGTGCAAAGTACCTGTAGGTATGTTGTGTAATTTTTTCACATTTTTTAACAATTCACAAATCTGCTTTTTATGACGTGATCCTACTATCTCACCTAAAGGATGACGTCGCCGCGCTGTTCCGCTGCGCCTTGGCGTGCAAGCTGTGGCGCGCTCTCGTCGCCGACCACTCCTTTCTCCGCCGCTGCTGGCCGGACAACGCGTCCACCCTCCTCAGCTTCTTCGTTCGGCAACGCGTGAACGCCGATCTGAGATCGCCGTATCGGCGCCTGTTCTTCGTGCCGCCGCCGGCAGGGTCCGTGCTCGGCGCTTAGCGACTTCTTCTCACATCCATAGTCGATGGCCTGCCGGAGAACAGCTCGCACTCTGCGGAGCCCCTCGCCGCGCGTCGTGGAATCCTGCTGGTGCGTGTCTTGCCTCTAGAATCCGCGACTATGAATCCGGCCAGATGGCGGTCTGCGACCTGTTCGCCCGCAGGTGTCACATGCTCCCTTCGATCGGGTGCAGAGTCTCCTCTCTCAGGTGCACTATTTTGACCGGCGCCAAGTGTCGCCAACAACATCAACGCCAACCGTCCTTGGACTACTTCAAAGTGCTAGCCATTGTCTTGTTCATAGACCCCAAGAACAACGATAGTCGGGAATGTAACCTCCACACCTTCTCTTCCACCGAGTCTCGCTGGAGCGCACCTACAAAGTGTTGCGAGCTCGGCAAGGGTGGCTTCTGGTTTCCACAAATAAGCAATGGTAGCGTCATGCCAGGTGCGATGGCGCACTGGCTTATCTCGAGTTTCGATGACGAGGATTCCCTAAGATATTACATCTTGGACGTGAGCGCCATCACCGGTAAGGGCATGTACAATGGTTGATAAGATCGTCTTATTATTAACCTGCCACGTAGTTTAGATATAAGAACAAAACATGATGTATAATGGGTTATTTTTAGCCTTATCTTTAATAACCAGATATCCCTAAAATTGTGGTGAGACAAATTGTGCTAAGAGATGATCTCTTAGCTAAGAGAAGACAAACCTTTTTTTTCATTTCTCTCTCCTCCAACTTAACAATCATCCTACGTGGCACTGCGATGATAAGACCATTGTATATGCTAACACTTGGTTGACGGAGCTCCCATTCCTCGCGAACCTACCTGTCCAAACATACTTGGATAGCTGACCGACCCTCGGTGTCACCGCCGACGGGTTGCTCACGCTGTTTCACGTACCCAAAGAAGCTCATATCAGCCGGCTGCATACGTGGAAGCGGGGAAACGACATCCAGAGTGAAGTCCGGCAACACACAAGTGTGATCGAGCTGAGACTACTGAGGGAGTTAAATAATTTTAGGAATGTACGCATCTTGCCGATGGAGAAGAGCAACACATTGTTCATAATAGATGAACTCCAGTGCGTGCACAAGATCAATATCAAAACTGGGATGGTGGAGGCCGTGGAGGAGCAGCAATTGCAGAACGCGCTCAGTATACCTGCCGTGCCTATGAATATAGAGTGGCCGGCCTTTTACGACTCGACTTGGTTAAATTTTGGAGCTAGCTAGAGGTTTTAAAAACCATATGGGTTACGTGCATGCATGTCCTAGGTGTTTAATTTCAATGTGTTGACGGCATTGCTCAGGTTTGTTGAAAGTCAGGTTTGTTGAAAGTGCGTGTTATAGTATATTATTCTTAGAAATCTTGATTTTCTTGTGTTTGTACACGCATTAATCTGTGTCGGCTTTAGTCGAAGATTATTCTGAAGACGCTTACTTTGTATACGTTCTATATGTAACTCATTTATGTATTTTTTATATGTAATGAACTATATATTACGGTGTGGTCCTGACCAAACCTGGTATGCACGCTCTGTTTAGTGTCATGCCATGATGCAGTTGTCCTGCTGATTGTAATCTCAACATCCCAACATCCCACCCAGAATTCAGAGCATGTTGTATCTAATTCAAAACGAAGTCCAAGTTTCCGACACCTCTGATGTGTACTTGCGACAGAAAGGGAACATACAACACCTACAACAGACAAATGTACAACACAAATCTCAATCAGCACAAAAAGAACCTAGAGTAGCGACAGTCCCTCATCCATGGACTATTCTATATCCATCCCACCGAGAATCCCCCGAAATAAATCTCCATACCACTCCCAAATTGCACCCAATGTGCTATCGCGAGGCAGTACACGCCGAGAGGTCCCTTGGTCTAACGCATCAGGCCTCGTCTGCTGGGGCCACAGGCTCTGAGGCTGCTGGTGCTGCTGCTCTTTGCTGCAGCAGAGGAGTGAGCGCCTTGACGACGATGCTCATGTTGGGCCTGAACTCCGCTTCGTATTGCACGCACAGAGCCGCCACCGCCGCAAGCTGCAGGTGAGAGAGTGCGAGGAGTAACATCAGTGACGCCATTGTTCATCAAGATGATATCTACGAAACGACGGCATAGAGTGGATATGAGAGAGATACCTTGGCGACTCCCTTCGGAGGATATTCTCCCTTCAACCTGGGATCTATGCACTGTTTGACCTTATCTTCACTCAATCTTGGAGTGGCCTGAAGAGAAATTTGCACTGCCATGTTAGTTACGGAAAACTTTGCTTCAGTTCCTGCTACCAGAGAGGTCACCATTACCAAGCTACTTATTAATCGCCAGCTGGAACCAGCCAAAATTTGAGCTGACGGAGAAATCCAAAATTCGTAACAGAATACGTGTGGATGGTGATTATCCCAATTTCCTGTTAGGTTTCAATGGTATTCAGACACTAACTGGTTGAAGTAATCGAAGCTGGACTAAATTGTTGTTTGTTCAAGTCCACTGCTGGTTAAATGGGAGCAAATTGAAATCCAAAATAAAGTATAACTAAGCTACCCTTTAGAGAATGTATCAGTGTGCAACTGTGGGTATCATGTCGGCTAGTTACTGTCAGGATTTCCAATACTGAACTTGCAACAAGCTGGCTGCTACAGAAAAATAACCTTAAACCTCTCGTTTCCCACTATTTTTCTTTATAACTCCTACAGTTTCAGTTTTACCACCAACAGCAGAGAGATAAACAGACACAGTAAACAGCATGCTAACAAAATAACATACCCACGTGACCAAACTTTGTTGCCCCCGAGGCATTGTATGATCGACAGGTTTCCTTCCAGTCAGAAGTTCGAGAAGAACCACACCAAAGCTGTAGACATCACTCTTCTGTGTCAGCTGGCCAGTCATAGCATATCTGCGACGAGTAGGAGCGTTGAAGTTAGATAGGAAATGCATGAAAAGCAGGACTAAAAATGCAACTGAGCTTTTCGTTGCGATGTTCATCTGGCTAGATATAGATACATTGGTTGCCACAGAAGTTGTTGATCTCGCTAGAACAATAACTTAGGACAGTCATTAATAATTATACAATTAGTTTGTACATATAAGCATCATGAACAGATAAACCAACATAGTCCAAGCAAAACACAAGATTGCAGTTCTAAAAGGCAGAAAACAATATCAAACAAGGGCAGACAAAAATTATCTTCTTAGTGTTTAAACACTATCAGTGAACATACTTTGTAGGCATAAGAAAGCAATGTCAGCAGGTCTGGACTGCATATTAAAGAAATGTCTAAGTTCTGCCAGAAATGATAATTTTGCAGATTGGGAGAAATACCCTGGAAATTTAGGCTTAAGTAGGTCTGTCATAAAAGGTTACTGCTTAACTAGGCCTACGTAGTCCACCACAAAAGCTGTGAACTCTTAGATGACACACACCTATTTTGCAGATTAATGATGTTCTGTTTACTGTTAAAAAATGCATACTACTACCTCCGTTCCTAACTATAAGATGTTTTAGCTTTGTTAGATTTTTCTAGATTCGGATGTATGAAGACTTAGTATCACATGAAAATATGACGGCTGAGACAAACCGATATCAATGTCACCACGATTATCAGTCTACGTAGCCTATTTGGTTCAGACATTGAAGCCAGACATACTACTGTTCATTTTGGATATGTAGTTTGCACTGATTATTGTCCGAATGTGTAAAAAAACTTAAGTCAGTATCATAATCATGAAAACCATAATGGTTGTCTACCTTGCCTTGTCCAGGTTCACTAGCACAACTTTTGGTTCTAACGAACAAGTGATAGCATGGGTTGAATATTCAGAAGTCATAGAAGTAGTTTTATGTGTCCTCATGAAGATAAAACTATGTTGGATGTCTAAACTGTAATGTATTTACGCAAGTGAACAGTGGGCAAAAATAGGGAACCTTGGAGTATTGGCATCTTTAAGATAGATTTTTTAAGACAAGTGTTGTGCCGCACACCATATTCCGGTGACTATGGAATACACAACTACTTTCAATTCCTACATTTGCACAGAAAATCGGGTGCAGTGGTTGAGAATCCACTATATATAGATACTGTGTGTACAAAATTGGGTTCAAAGCGGGAAGTTCTTTCATCCACTATATTTGGTCCATTCTTATTTTGTCAGTAGGTCTCCAGAACTGTGCTGCAGTGTTTATTTCTTGGATGCAGCCATGCAGGAAACATGCAGCCTCCCTGCCTTGATGCACCACTACACCCCCTGCAGGGTTACTTTGGCTCAGGGCACCTACGCTTGTTTTGGTAATGTCTAATGAGTGTGAACCTGAAGTCTATGTGCACCATTGGTTCCATATAGTAGAAAAACATGACCCTATTGCTACATAAGGAGAACCAAAACTGTGGTTTATGAGTAGTTACGGGAACCAGCAGTCTGACATTCATACAGGAAGTCCTTAGGAATCAACCAGCGGAACAGAAAACATGTACTACCATATCAAGCCACACAAGGTGACGAGGATAATCTAAGAGTTAGTTAATCCAAGATCATTTTTTTTTCCAAAGCAGCTCTCATGTCAAGATGGGCCCTACCACATCGACCCAAACTATGAACTAAAACCAAAGCAATACTTACTTTTGTTATCAATATGTTATTATTATGTTTATCTTTTTGAGAATTGTGAGCTCGAAAAACTATAGTTGAGTTACGTTGATGCAAGGTACTGAATGGCATGCAGAAATGCATTAGTATGAATTAGACAATTACTCTGGCGCATGATATCCAAATGTCCCTAGTACACGAGTTGAATGGAGCCGTGCTGCCATATCAGGAGCTTGACTTAAGAGGTTGAAGTCTGCAATTTTCGCCTTGAAGTCCTCAAACAGAAGTACATTGCTTGATCTGATGTCCCGATGGATGATTGAAGGCTGAACCTTCTCGTGCAGGTAATCTATACCTTTTGCTGCCTCGATAGCAATCTTGACCCTCTGCATCCAGTCAAGCGCAGGGCCAGGCTGGGCACCTTGAACTCCTTTTCTTCCTGTTAATAAAAAAATAAATGCAGATCCATCATAACTGAACTTGATTTCTAAAGAATTGTTTCATGGCACATGCCAAGCACACTAGGTTCCTAATGTCTTACCGTGCAGAACATCGTGAAGAGAACCCATGGTTGCAAATTCATATGCAAGTATACGATAGTTGCCCTCCACATAGTATCCCAACATCTCAACAAGATTTTCATGTTTCAGCTTTGATACAAGTGAGACCTGGATTCATAAATAATGAAACTATAGAGTTGAAGTCCTTTGGTACTATCATCAATGCATGAATAACAAACAAAAAGTTTACCAAGAAAAACAGAAAAGGTAAGATTAAGAAAACTAAGAAGGAAGCAAATGTTCACCTGTTTCAAGAATTCATCGTTGGGCTCATTTTCAGATGCATCGAATTTCTTAATAGCCGCTTGCCTGCCATCATCCATAGTAGCATGATATACTCGTCCATACGAACCTTCACCAATCAGAGAACTTGATCCAAAATTGTCGGTCTTTTGTTTTAAATCCTCAAATGACAATTCTGGGACATCAATGGTAGGAGGGGAAATATCTGGTTCAGGTTGTTCAGAAGGTTTCGAGGATTTTTGCTTGCCTGGTGAACAACATAAAAATGCAATCACTAAGGACTCGGAATAAAAATCATGTCAGCAAGAAGACAAGATGCAACGAGCATTAACATATAAATTTGAAACCAACTTTCCAAATAGAATACAACAGAATACGCAAGGCGTATGACTACAACTACACGACAGAGAGAGTCGAATATGACGCAAGACCATTAGCACACAATATTGCTACTCATAGCTCATATAGTTAGGGCCAAACAGGAAAACAACAATGGGTCCATAGCTCAGTGGTAGAGCAATTGACTGCAGATCAATAGGTCACCGGTTCGAACCCGGTTGGGCCCTATTATTGTTTTTCTGTTTATTTTTATTTCCTTTTTTAACTACTGTTTTTACCTTCCACATTTTCTTTGTTGGTGTTTCTTTCGACCATCTCTAGCTTTATTCCTTTTTCATGAACGAAACATTTTGGGCATGTCGATTCTTCTTTGCGAGAACCGTTGTTCTTACACACTAGATGTTTACCGCTTTCAAACAGTTAATAATTACTCCAAAGTCAAGACAATTATTTGCAAATTAGGTCCATTCAAAAGAATCCAAGACTGGTTTGCATAATCCAAAAGCAGCATGTTAAATAAAATCTGGAACTGGCAATCCGTGAGGACAGCTAGAAGTTATTTTCTACCTAATTTGTAATGGCACCATTTGCTATGGGCATGTGCTTCGATTTTTCTTTGGTGAGAACCGTTGGTCTTACACTAGATGTTTACCGCTATTCAAACAGTTATTAATTACTCCAAAGTCAAGTTAATTATTTTCCAAGTAGGCCCATTCAATAAGAATCTAAGAGTGGTTTGCACAACCCAAAAGTAGCATATTACATAAAAGCTGTCCATGAGCACAGCTTGAAACATTTTCCTACCTAATTTGTAATGGCGCCATTTCCTATGAGTATGTGCTTGCTACCTATCATTTTAATCCACACCTAAATTCTCAGGGATACGGTCGATAGCGAACCAAACAACATTTAACAACGACCATACAAACGTACCGTCGATCTTATTGCCCTGAGGTTTGGAACGTTCCGTTTCATGGGCGTCCTCCTCGTCGCCAAACCGGCAATTGCAACAAAACCAATGCCCCATATTCCCTCCTCGCGCACTACAAATCCATGCACCAGATACACGAAACAGTTAGGTTATATCAAAAGTTCAGAGCACACAGCGACTAAGTCGTTTCATCACGCAAAAAGACATCTCTACAGAACCATTAAACATGTACCGACTATACTCCATGCAGAAAGCATTGCATTTCTGAATACAGCACAGCTCCACAGAAGCACTAAAGTTTTTCCTTCCAAGACAAACGAGCAGAAACGTTTGGAATGAAGTATAGCCAGCTTATCAGATGAGTTCACAGCTTTAGTAACAACTCTCAGGCAGGCCAATGAACCCAGCCTCCACAATCCCCACAGACCAAATTTCTCCAATTCCAACACAAACCTATCTGCCCCTCATGGAGAAACAGGGGGGAATCAGCACATAAATGGAAACCTCACATCTAACCTTTCCTCACAGAATCACTTGCTTTAATTCGCCGAGAACACCTAGTGGACAATGAATGCGCGGCACCAAACAAACGCACAGTTCAAACCCAGTTTCTACAGCACGCAGAAGCAAGTGCTACTTTAGGAAGGGAACCAGCCCACCGACATGGAAGAATACCGAGCTCCTCGCACAAATCGCCGCCCACAAACAAAATCCTCCGGTTGAACCAAACAACCATAGGATTAAATGAATCACGAGCAGGCGGCTGTATATATATATATAGTCCATCCCGAAATCACCCCCCGATTTTTTTTTTCTAAATTTTTGAAAAAATTAAGACCAGACGAGCTCGACCCCCGCTGCGGGCCGCCCGGACGAATCCGAGCTCCTCGTCGACTCCGCGGACCGCGGACCCGACCACCGCATAACCAGGAGACGAGCTCGCGCTCTTTATTACCTGCGCTCCGGCCGCGGCCCCGAGGTCCCTCCCGCCGCCGCCGCCAGCACCACCAGCAGGACCGCCTCCGAGCGCGCGGGCTAGCTAGGTAGCTAGGGTTCGCTGGCCGAGCGGCGGAAGCGTAGCTTGGAAGCGAAGGGAAGCGGAGAGGGCGGTGGGCAGCAGAACAGCGGCTTCGCTTCTCCCTCCCCTTTGCTGCTGCCGCCCGCCCGGCCGCTTGCTTAAGTTAAAGCGGAGAGCGGAGGGGGAGGCGTATTAGCAGCGTCGCTAATTACACGATTATTAGCCCTAAACGGCGCCGACCCCGTGCGCGAGAGGTCGGTGAAGCTTGCCGACGCGCCGTCCTCGATGACGCGTGGGGACGACGTCCGCGGGACCCACGTGTCGGTGACGTGTGTGTGAGAGCTGGGCGGAGCTGGGTGCCGGCCGGGTGGGCTGGGTTTTGGCCGTTACCGGCCGCCTCGCGGGGGTTGACTGTGGTGGGTTCCGGTGCTGTGTGTGACGTGTGGGGACAAGGGGAGGTGGGGCGCACCTGCTCGCGGGTACGGCTCAGGTGCGGCGCGTGGGAACACGAGGGTGTGGGTATCCATCCGGCCGTTGCGGCGTGCGTGGACCGGGTCTACGAGCTGCGTGCGGCACCGAAACCGCGTGGGCCCGCTGGGACCTGGGGAGGAGGATGACGTGCACGTGCTGCCGCGTGTCGCTGACTGACTCGGTGGGTCCCAACAGGAGGGAGCGTGGCTCAGGCTCAGGCTCAGCAAGACGTCGCGTTGAGCTCTAGCAGACGGTTTCCCCCTGCCGCTTTGAGAGTCTCCCGTGTGTGCGTCGCCCCGGGCTGGATCCAAGCCGCTCTCGCCGGCGTTGCCGGAAGGAGATGGCGAGGTGAGAGCACCGGCTGTAGATCTAGGTTTAGCTTTTTAGTAGTTGTGTGTTTGCTTTGTGTTGTCCCATGTGGCGTTTTGGGTCGGTCGCCGGCCATCTCCGGCCATGGCTGGTGCGCCCGGAGTGATCTTTTCCTGGCTGTGCAGCTCCGGCGTGAGCTGTTGCAAGCGGGGGAGGCTCGCTCCGGCATCCCAAATAAGGCTGAGGCTAGCAGCTACCCTGACGGTGAAGCGGACGCGCCGTTGGAGTGGGAGGGCTCGTCGTTGCTAGGAGCTCCATGGTGGAGTTCTTCAACGCCAAGCTGCAACCGCTGCTCGAATAAATCGTTCGTTCCTTCGACTCCTCTCCGTGCCTATCATCTCCGCTTGCCTCCTCCCTCCCGTGGCAGGAGTAGGGAGTCTGATGGCGGGCTGATTGCCACTGGCGGCGCCGGTGAAGAGTCTCAGGGCCACTTTGCATCAGGCGATGGGCTGGCGATGCTTCTCCCTCTAGACGGCCGTGGCGGCGAGGAGTGGGGGAGGTATGGCTGGTCTTCATCTGCTGCTAGGTGGTGGGTTCGGTGTTTGCTGCAAATCAGAGCATCTCACGGGGTAGCCTTGTTTGCTGCCGCGATCATTGGCCGCAAGGGTGGCCTTTCAACAACCTCCAAGACGGAGGCCCTTGATGGAGATCTTGGCCGGCGCCACACTCCTCCCAATCACCAAGTGGTTTGTCCCCGGTGATTGGTAGCAGGAGGCCGGATGCAGGATCCCGACGATGAAGACGGCGGTGGAGAAGATCCTGTCCTTGATTGCGTTCCTCTTTTCTTTGCAGGGTCTTTTTTGTTAATTTCCGAGGACCAGTCTATAACTTTCTTTTTCTTTTGGGTCCTTCTTGTATTTTGTACCCACCGCTTGAGATAATGTATGCAGCTCTTGTGATCTTCTAGGCCCCTCCCCTTGTTCAAAAAAAAAAAAAAAAAAAAAAAAAAAAAAGCAAGACGTCGCGTTGTGACTGTACCGTACTGCCATCTCTAAGGATGCTGTCCAAATACTACTAGTCTCACACATGGAACGATTTTTTGTTTTTTTCTTCAGATTTATGATCTATTACCTTCGTTCATTAATATAAGACGTTTTAATTAAATTAACTTTCTAAAAAAATCACTAATTCGTTTAGAGCAACTCCACTCTTGGTCCCAATAAACCGTCTGATAACATGGTCGGTGCCGACACATGCATCTACAGTATTTGCCTGCCCCAACACACACGATACGGCCTCCCTATACACTAGCGCAAAAAAACTTACCCGTGCCGGACCAAAAATGATTACCCATCGCGCAGGGGGCTGCGCCACGGATTGCCACGCCACGGTTTAACACAATAGCCGTGGCGCAGGGATTCTGGTGCGCCACGGGTATGTGCATATACCCGTGGCGCACCTAGTTTTGGTGCGCCACGGCTATGAATTTCCGAATTTAAAAAAAAAAAAGCCACCGGCCACCGCGCCCACGTCGGCGTGTCTGGCAGCTCCCGTCCTACGCCGCGACATGGAGGTCGTCGTGTAGGTGCTCGTCACGTTGTGGAGATGCTCGCCGGCGTGGAGGTGCTTCGTTGGCCGTCGGTCTTCGTCGGCGTGGCTGACTAACTACGTGGGTCCTCGGCAGGAGGGAGCGTGGCTCAGGCGCAGCAAGACGTCGCGTTGTGACTGTACCGTACTGCCATCTCTAAGGATATGCTGTCCAAATACTACTAGTCTCACACATGGAACGATTTTTTGTTTTTTTCTTCGGATTTATGATCTATTACCTCCGGTCATTAATATAAGACGTTCATTAAATGAGCTTTCTAAAAAAATCACTAATTCGTTTAGAGCAACTCCGCTCTTGGTCCCAATAAACCGTCTGATAACATGGTCGGTGCCGACACATGCATCTACAGTATTTGCCTCCCCCAATACACACAATACGGCCTCCCTATACACTAGCGCAAAAAAGCTTACCCGTTGCGCATAAAAAATGCTTATCCATCGCGCAGGGGGCTGCGCCACGGATTGTCACGCCACGGTTTAACACAATAGCCGTGGCGCAGGGTCCTAGTGCGCCACGGCTATGAATTTCCGAATTTAAAAAAAAGAGAGCCACCGGCCACCGCGCCCACGTCGGCGTGTCTGGCAGCTCCCGTCCCGCGCCGCGACATGGAGGTCATCGTATAGGTGCTCGTCACGTCGTGGAGATGCTCGCCGGCATGGAGGTGCTTCGCTGGCCGTCGGTCCTCGTCGGCGTGGAGGTGCTCGCCGGTCGTCGGTCCTCGCCGGCGTGGAGGTGCTCTCCGGCATGGAGGTGCTTTGCCAGCTGTCGGTCTAATCGGCGTGGAGGTGCTCGCCGGCCGTCGCTCCTCGTCGGCGTGGAGGTGCTCACCGGCCGCCGGTCCTCGTCGGCGTGGAGGTGGACGCCATGGTGGAGGTGGACGCCGCCCGTCGTGGAGAAGGCCGGCGGTATGGTGCTTGCCGGTCAGAGGTGGAGAGAGGAGGATGGAGGAGAAGGGAGAGGTAATGGAGAGGAGAAGGGAGAGAGGAGAAGGGAGAGGCAAGGGAGAGGAGAAGGTAGAGGATAAGGGAAGGAGAGAAGGGTGGGAGCTCGGAATGAATAGGAGCCGTCGGATCATGAAGCACACGGATCGTGTGTTTGTTTAAATCGCTAGGAGTCGTCGGATGGTGAGCACGCGGATTGTGCCCTTCAGGTTACCCGTGGCGCACCTCATATTGGTGCGCCACGGCTATATAAGTACCCGCGGCGCACCACCTCTTCATGCGCCACGGGTAAGAGAGACCATTTTTTATTTTTTGCCTAGAAATCTTAAACGTCAAAAAACTATGTGTTCCCTTTTGATTTGGATGTAACTTTTCGTCTAGTTTTTTTCAAAGGTATTAGATGTCGAAATCCGAGTTCGTATACAAAAGTTATCGCCATTTTACTCTTCCATAATGATTTTTTTGCAAAATACGTTGAAATTCATGTTTCAAATTTTTCCTAACAACTAGGTTACATAACATAACCACATCTCAAAGGATTTTATTTTAGAATTTAACATTTTCTTTTAGCTTTTCCGAAACTGAAAAGGCGATCACCAGGGAGGGGGGGGGGGTGCATGTTGCACCCTCTATGATGATGCCGCCTTTGCCTTCTTATTCCCGACGAGGCGTCCCGCCGAGGCCAAGGAGGAGGGACCATCAAGGCACCAGTTGCGGACCTAGCTGCGCCACGGATTGCCACGCCACGGTTTAACACAATAGCCGTGGCGCAGGGGTCCTGGTGCGCCACAGGTATGTGCATATACCCGTGGCGCACCTAGTTTTGGTGCGCCACGGCTATGAATTTCCGAATTTAAAAAAAAAAAAGCCACCGGCCACCGCGCCCACGTCGGCGTGTCTGGCAGCTCCCGTCCTACGCCGCGACATGGAGGTCGTCGTGTAGGTGCTCGTCACGTTGTGGAGATGCTCGCCGGCGTGGAGGTGCTTCGCTAGCCGTCGGTCTTCGTCGGCGTGGCTGACTGACTACGTGGGTCCTCGGCAGGAGGGAGCGTGGCTCAGGCGCAGCAAGACGTCGCGTTGTGACTGTACCGTACTGCCATCTCTAAGGATATGCTGTCCAAATACTACTAGTCTCACACATGGAATGATTTTTTGTTTTTTTCTTCGGATTTATGATCTATTACCTCCGGTCATTAATATAAGACGTTCATTAAATGAGCTTTCTAAAAAAATCACTAATTCGTTTAGAGCAACTCCGCTCTTGGTCCCAATAAACCGTCTGATAACATGGTCGGTGCCGACACATGCATCTACAGTATTTGCCTCCCCCAATACACACAATACGGCCTCCCTATACACTAGCGCAAAAAAGCTTACCCGTGGCGCATAAAAAATGCTTATCCATCGCGCAGGGGGCTGCGCCACGGATTGTCACGCCACGGTTTAACACAATAGCCGTGGCGCAGGGTCCTAGTGTGCCACGGCTATGAATTTCCGAATTTAAAAAAAGAGAGCCACCGGCCACCGCGCCCACGTCGGCGTGTCTGGCAGCTCCCGTCCCGCGCCGCGACATGGAGGTCATCGTATAGGTGCTCGTCACGTCGTGGAGATGCTCGCCGGCGTGGAGGTGCTTCGCTGGCCGTCGGTCCTCGTCGGCGTGGAGGTGCTCGCCGGTCGTCGGTCCTCGCCGGCGTGGAGGTGCACTCCGGCATGGAGGTGCTTTGCCAACTGTCGGTCTAATCGGCGTGGAGGTGCTCGCCGGCCGTCGCTCCTCGTCGGCGTGGAGGTGCTCGCCGGCCGCCGGTCCTCGTCGGCGTGGAGGTGGACGCCATGGTGGAGGTGGACGCCATGGTGGAGGTGCTCACCGCCCGTCGTGGAGAAGGCCGGCGGTATGGTGCTTGCCGGTCAGAGGTGGAGAGAGGAGGATGGAGGAGAAGGGAGAGGTAATGGAGAGGAGAAGGGAGAGAGGAGAAGGGAGAGGCAAGGGAGAGGAGAAGGTAGAGGATAAGGGAAGGAGAGAAGGGTGGGAGCTCGGAATGAATAGGAGCCGTCGGATCATGAAGCACACGGATCGTGTGTTTGTTTAAATCGCTAGGAGCCGTCGGATGGTGAGCACGCGGATTGTGCCCTTCAGGTTACCCGTGGCGCACCTCATATTGGTGCGCCACGGCTATATAAGTACCCGCGGCGCACCACCTCTTCATGCGCCACGGGTAAGAGAGACCATTTTTTTATTTTTTGCCCAGAAATCTTAAACGTCAAAAAACTATGTGTTCCCTTTTGATTTGGATGTAACTTTTCGTCTAGTTTTTTTCAAAGGTATTAGATGTCGAAATCCGAGTTCGTATACAAAAGTTATCGCCATTTTACTCTTCCATAATGATTTTTTTGCAAAATACATTGAAATTCATGTTTCAAATTTTTCCTAACAACTAGGTTACATAACATAACCACATCTCAAAGGATTTTATTTTAGAATTTAACATTTTCTTTTAGCTTTTCCGAAACTGAAAAGGCGATCACCAGGGAGGGGGGGGGTGCATGTTGCACCCTCTATGATGATGCCGCCTTTGCCTTCTTATTCCCGACGAGGCGTCCCGCCGAGGCCAAGGAGGAGGGACCATCAAGGCACCAGTTGCGGACCTAGCTGCCCGGGCTTCCGGCTGGCACGGTGTATTTTCATCAGTATTTGATTAGAAATTAGCGTCACAAGCTTTTGAGTTAACAGTTTTGTCCGGGCTTTCAAATAATCTTGGGTCCCGCTACCCCTTGTTGAGTTTGCTTCTGGAGGACCATCCATTTCTCGCAAGTATGAAGCTTTGCACAAAGCCCAACTCCTTATCCTTGTTGTTATCTCGAAGCATAGCAAGCGTACCTATCAACTGGAAAAAAGATGCGCATCAATACATATTCTCAAGAAATCCATGTAGGGGCCTGCGCCACGGCTAACCAATTGGCTAGGATTTTCCCTACTATTGGGAGGAGGGACCATCAACATCTATGATGCTACCATGGGCACCCTTGTTGAGTTTGTTTCCGGAGGATCCTCCATTTCTCGCAAGTTTGGAGCTTTGTGAATCAATGCATAAAGCCCAACTCCTTATCCTTGGTGTTATCTCGAAACATGGCAAGTGTACCTATCAACTCAAAAAAAGATGCACATCAATGCATAAACCGAGTTTCAGTATGCCAAATTGAACAAGTTTGATGAACACTTACTTCATCCTGTATTGACTTGCTACTCTCGGTTTTCCCCGTGGGTATTCTCAAGAAATCCATGTAATTTGTTGACTACCTTTTGTATAGACGTCCGCATATGCAACACGGCATTTTGGACGTTGGCATACTCTTTATAGTACGTGTGCTCTGAGATTGCTCGACGACGAGGAATGGATATGGATGCCCTTGCCCTCGGTCAGCGCATAGTGCGCTCGTGAGGCGGGGTATCATCATTGGAGAATGCGCTCCGCCGACTCTAGGTTCTCGTTCTCACGTGTCGCCTTGTAAACTTTTCTAGTGCCATGAAATGAAATCACGTTTCTCTTCCTTCCTTCGGATCCTGTACATCATTTATCCGATGCGGATCGAAGACCCAACCTTGAAGGAGATCTGTGTCTGACAAACTGGTACCAATCCGTCGACGTAGTTTTGGCAACTCCATGGCTTTCGAACAACCTCGGACAAACGAACGAGATATGTGAGCTCGCATACAAGGGTAAGATCGTCCCGAACGGTTGGACGCTCAAGAGGTAACCTTGAAAAATATCCTTTGCACCTCATGTTGGCCAGTTGATTTTCTTATTAATCTTGCGTTTTGTTTTGGGAAACGGTTCTAGTCCCCCGGGGGATCGGCGTCTCGCCATCCTCCGCCTTGGGCGTCAGCCACGTGTCCCTTAGTGGGAAAAAAAACACGGTGCAGACCCACCACTCCTTCCTCCCCTTTTCTCCTTATCCTATCGTGTATTCGTGTGGTTGTGGATGGAACCGCAGCTGCCCACGCCGCCGCCGCCATCCCATGGCGCAAGCCGCGCAATGTCGTCTCGGCCTTGCAGCACCGGCGATGGAAGCCTCGTCCGCCACCGGCCGGCGAGCTCGCCTGCCCGGCCCAGCCGCCGCCGCGCGCCTCCTCGGCGAGGTCGCCGCCCCCACGCGCCTCCACGGCGAGGCCGCCCGAGCCACCTGCGTTGCCCTCGGCCGCCTCTACGGCAAGGCCGCCGCGCATGCCTCACCGGCGAGGTCGCTGCCCCTGTATACCCCGACCCGCTCGCCTGCCCGGCCCAGCCGCCGCCGCGCGCCTCCTCGGCGAGGTCGCCGCCCCCACGCGCCTCCACGTCGAGCCCGCCCCGAGCCACCTGTGTCGCCCTCGGCCACCTCCACGGCAAGGCCGCCGCGCATGCCTTACCGGCGAGGTCGCTACCCCTGTACACCCCGACCCGCTCGCCTGCCCGGCCCAGCCGCCGCCGCGCGCCTCCTCGGCGAGGTCGTCGCCCCCGCGCGCCTCCACGGTGAGGCCGGCCAAGCCACCTGCGTCGCCCCCGGCACGCCTCCACGACAAGGCCGCCGCACGCCTCCTCGGTGATGGCGCTCGAGCCACTGGCCTCGCCCTCGGCCCCGAGCACGTCACGAGCTCGTCACCTCGAGCCTGCGAGCGTGGGGCGCACCGGCACCGACGTAGTGCTGCCTGGGCTCGGTGGCGCCGCTGCCACCACACCTGTGAGGTGCTACCAAGACGGCGGCTCGTTCGGCTGCGGCGTCGCATATGCTACCGGCGGAGCTACGGTGACGCGGTGGTGCTGCTTGTAGCGAGAGGGGATGCTCAACGGCGGGAGGTGGTGCTGCTTGCAACTCGAGGTGATGCTCCCGGCGGTTGAGAGGATGCTCCCAAACGGAGGAGAGATGATGCTCCCAGGGGGCGGAGGTGGTGCTGCCTGTGACTCGAGGTGATGCTTCCAGTGGTGGGACTCGAGGTGATGCTCCCGGCGGCTGGAGGGGTGCTACCTGCAACTCAAGGGGATGCTCCCAGCGGTAGGAGGCGGTGCTCCTAGGGCAGCAGAGGATGCTCACAGCGGCGGAAGATTTTTTTTAATGATGCTTTAGTATAAGAATTTTTTTGCTACAATTGTTATGTGGTTTTGCTACAATATAATAAGTTTTTTGCTACCTGGTCTACATCGAGGTCTTCGTCGATGTTTTCGACGAGGTCGGTTTTGCTACAATAATTGTTTTTGCTACAATTTGTTATGTTGTTTTTGCATCATAAGTCTTATCAGAGGACCTCGCCGGATTTTTTTTACTACGATGCTGCAATATACCAATATTTTTGCTATTATAGATATGTGGTGTTGCTACAATAGTAAAAAGATTTTGCTACGATATCTCCGGGGAGGTCTTCGTTGATGTCTCCGGCGATGTCGATTTTACTACAATAACACATTTTTGTTGCCGTGAGATCTCCGGCGAGGTCTCCGGTGAGATCTCCGGCGAAGTCAGTCTTTTCTTTTTCTATTTTGTGAAAGAACTGTTTTTTACTACCTGGAGCAAAAACAGATTATTATTTGCTACATAGAGCAAAAGCGGGATTTGATCAGAAAATAGGAGACACGTGTCAGCACGGGGACCCGGGAGATGGGAACCTCCCGATCCCCGAGGGACGCTCAGCATCTTGCGTTTTGTTTTCTCGAGTATTTCAACTCTAGATCTTGTTCACCAATCTCGATCCATCCAATGTCTTCTCTTCATTGTTCATTTATTTAATCATCGTTAAGACTATCTTAGGGTTATAGATCGAGTGTGAGCAGGGAAAGTCAGGAGTGTAGTGTGGAGCACGTGAGATGGGCTCATGATTCTGCTATCTCCAGCACGGCCAGCCTAGCATCGCAACCACCAGCAAAAGCGATCCAGCCCAGCAGAGCCGACCCAACTGCCCTCTGCATGCTCACGGAATTTTTCAAAAAAAGGCGACACGCGCACTGCCACGTCATCGCCGCCACCCCCGTTTGGCCGTTTCATCTCATTTTCTTTAGCCTAGTAGAGGCGACGGCGAAAAAAAAAAAGTAGAGAGGAAAAGCGAACGAGGCGGAGGCGAGAAGGTCCAAGTCCTCCCTCTCTCTCTCTGGCGGCTTCCAGCGCAAGCGAAGCGACCCTTTCCACCGGACGCCCCGCCCAACCACCGCCACCAGCCACCGGGATCCGCCGCCGCCGTCGCCGCCGCCGCTGCTCGGAGCGGTACAGGTACGTGCTCCAAGCGATGTCTACTGGTTTGGCGCTCGCGCGTGTGTTTGCCGCCTTGGGTGGGTGCTGCTGCTGCTGCCATACCCCGCCGGATTGCCCGCGCGCCGCCTCGATTTGGCGGCCTCGGGGGTGCTTACTCGGCGGCGGGGCAGCCGTGCGCGCCCGTGTGCTCGCCGCCCGATCGCCCGCGCCGATTCGGCACAGGCGCCGCCGCCTTTTTGGTTTCGGGGGATATTTCTGGCTATACGGGGCGGGATTTACTCTCGATGTCGTCGGATTGTTCCCCATTTCCGCGATGCGGGGGGCAGAGCGCGCCTGCCACTCGGTCGATCGATTCCCGCGCGTGATCCTGCAGAGAGCTTTTTTCCACGCGATCTTACTGTGATTTGACGGTTTCCCCTGTCAATTTGGTTGTTCCAGGTCGGAGGGCTCGCTTCGGAGCGCCAGCTCGCCGGGAGAAGTCGGGTTGGGGGGTGGGAGCTCGGCTCCCCACCGTGACGTGGCAGCGGGCTTAGGGTTTACTGTTCAGCAGTACAAGTCAGGGCGGCAAGCTCACGCTCCTGGGAAGAAGCTCTTCAGAGTTGGTGCTGGGGGGATTGGACTTGATCTGGGCGGTAGCATGATCAAGCAGATCCTTGGGCGGTTCCCTAAGAAGCCGTCCAAGGACAAGGATCCTATCGGCCGGCCGAGCCCCTCGGTGTCGAACCCGCCGTTCGGTCACAGAGGCGCGGAAAGGGGATCCAACCTGAATGGCCAGACGCCGGTCATCTCCAGCTACGGGCTCAGTTATGGGGGCGGCTCGCATCCGGGGAACGGGAACTCGAGGGCAAACGGTAATCCGGCGTCGTTGACCTTCGAGGTGTTGCCGAGCTTTAAGGATGTGCCCAATGCGGAGAAGCACAACCTGTTCGTCAGGAAGCTGAACCTGTGCTGCGTGACGTTTGACTTCAGCGATCCGACAAAGAGCGTGAAGGAGAAGGAGGTAAAAAGGCAGACTTTGTTGGAGCTCGTTGACTATGTTGCCTCCGCCAGTGGGAAGTTTCCGGAGATAGTTATGCAGGAGACCACGAGAATGGTTTCTGTGAACTTGTTCAGGACACTGACCACCCCTCCCAGGGAGAACAATATTTCAGCATATGATTTGGATGAGGATGAGCCTGTGATGGACCCTGCGTGGTCACACTTGCAGATTGTATATGAGCTGTTCTTGAGGTTCATCCAGTCTCCGGAGACTGATGCCAAGCTGGCTAAAAGATACATCGATCATTCGTTTGTTCTCAGGCTACTTGATCTCTTTGACTCTGAAGACCCTAGGGAAAGAGAATACCTTAAGATGATACTTCACCGTGTCTACGGAAAATTCATGGTTCATCGGCCAGTCATTAGGAAAGCCATCAACAACACCTTCTATCAGTTCATCTATGAAACTGAAAAACACAATGGAATTGCAGAGCTATTGGAGATCTTGGGGAGCATCATCAATGGGTTTGCGTTGCCACTTAAGGAAGAGCATAAACTCTTCCTTGTACGGGCCTTGATTCCACTTCACAAGCCTAAGTGCATTGCAATGTATCATCAACAGCTGTCTTACTCAATTACCCAGTTTGTCGAAAAGGACTGCAAACTTTCAGACACAGTTATCAGGGGCCTACTGAAATATTGGCCCATCACAAACAGCACCAAGGAGGTGATGTTTTTGGGAGAGTTGGAAGAGATATTAGAAGCTACACAGCCTGCGGAGTTTCAGAAATGCATGGTTCCTCTTTTCCGCCAGATTGCACGTTGTCTGAGCAGTTCTCACTTTCAGGTAGTATAAACCTCATGTGTTACATTTTCCATTAAAAATATACGCTTTTATTCTTTTATTAGTTCCCATTTCTTCTATTGTGTAACGTTTGTTCATCCTTTTGTCCCTGAATAGCTAATGAATAGTGACCATCTCATTTTTCTTATTAGATTTTTATTCAAGGCATGGTAGATTGGTAGTGCAGGTTTAGTGTTTCGATTGTGTTAATTCATCGCTTGTCATGCCTAGAGTTGGATAGCTTGCTGTTTAGTACTCTTAAGTAGCACATCGAATTTTGTGCACTCACTTGTGATAGTTTATCTATTCTATACCTATTCGTTTATTTCAGAGCTTCTATTTTTTAGGGTGTCTTGATATTTTGTGCTAACAATATGTTAGCAGAATACGTACCAAAGTCAATTTTATGCCGTTAGTTCTAATAATGGTTGAGCAGTTCTCTGGTTGCTGACAATATCACTAAAGCAAATTCTGTCAGTCGTGTATGGCTCTTGTCCAAAATGGACTGCTTGTCAGACTCCTGATAAGGAGATGGCTGTTTAGGGTGGGGATTGGCCCAACTCAGTGGCTTCACTTGCATTTTATTCCATTAGAGCCCTTGTGGCACATCTCTAATCTGTCAGAATTTCGAGCTTATGCTTCTGGTACCTTTTCTCATTCTCTGTAGTTACGTAAATATAATCTTTGCTTTATTCTAAATGCTAGTCCTCTTGAAGTTGCAGACCCAGAGTATAGCATTAACATATGAATAGTAGCTAATCGGTGCTTATGCTGCTTCTAGGTCGCTGAGAGATCGTTGTTTTTGTGGAACAATGACCATATCGAGAGTTTGATAAAACAAAATAGCAAGGTGATATTACCTATCATCTTGCCTGCACTGGAGAGAAATTCCACTGGGCACTGGAACCAAGTTGTGCAAAGCCTAACTATTAATGTGCGCAAATTATTCTCTGATCATGACGCTGGATTGTACACCGAGTGTTTGCGGAAATACGAGGAAGCCAAAGCCAAAGAAAAGGAGACAAAATTGAAGCAAGATGCCACATGGAAACGCCTAGAAGAGATCGCATCATCGAAAGCAACGAGTGGAGAGGCTGTGCTCGTCTCTCGATCCTTACCCCGTCAATCTTCAGGGGTGTAGCTAATTATTCAAGTGGTAAAGACATTTTTCCCTTTCTGCTGGAGGGTGGTTTGCAGCTTGTGCAATAGTTTCTAATGTATGGTTTTCCTGGATTGGTAGGTCTCCAGACATTCATGAAACATTGTACAGGATTGAATTGTATATACAAGGTATATTAGGCGGGCAAATCTACGGAAGATCTGAGAAGCCAGTTGGGTTAGGTGCAGCGCAACATCATCATCATTTATCAACCCCGAGCCTTGGCTTCTTTTGGCGCGCTGAGATCTGCAGTTCATTGCTGTATCCTTTATCCTTGTCCGAGTTCGGTTACGATTTGTTCCTCCAATGGAAAAGAAGTTTGTTTCGGAAGCAGATGGTCAGTCGTTGTGGTGGGTGGGTAGATCTCTAGTTAGAGAGGGAGTTCATTTGGAGATGAGTCATGGTTGTTCTTGAGTCGGCATGGTTGTAACTTGTAAATGGGAGCAAATTTTTCTTTGTTTTGAGTACGATGTGACCAAAAATATTTCTCACAGGATGTGTGGGTTGCATTCATTTCATTATTATCATTATGCCATGGTCAGTGAGTGTTCATGCAATTTGTTATTTTTGTTGAAGAAATCTGAATCTAAACGCCCAAGGCTGAAAAAAAAATCAAGAGCTGGCAGATGGAATTTTTAATCCTAGGATACAACTTATTTAGCCTTCTGTTCATCATCATAACGTCAAATGGTACATGTCTGACAAATCACATTGGATTCAGATTCAGAAACAAGGTGGTGAAAAATTCAGTTGCAATCAATAGCTACCAGACTGCTGCTGCCTGCTGATGATGATGGTCAGTTGCCATGGCCTTTCTTGGCCAGCAAGGAGCCAAACGCCGGCCGGAAGTACTTCCCGGAGCCATCCTGGAAGAACATGCCGGCGACGACCTTATACATGGCCTCCGTCATGTGCACGCCGTCCCAGTTGATGTACTTGGCCGGCTGGGCGCACGCGGTGCCGACCTCCGGCGAGCCGCAGGTGGAGGAGACGTCGAAGTTGTAGTCGCCGCCGCCGGACCCGCAGCAGGCCTTGAAGGGCTCCGCGAAGCCGTACGTCGCCGGGCTCTTCATGACGGCGAGGTGGGCCGCGCGGTAGTCGGCGTATGCGATGACGGCGGCTGGGTGCTGTCGCCGGAGCTGGCGGAGGCTGGCCTGGAGGCGGCGGTTGTGGGCGAGGCTCTGCGCGTTGACGGAGGCGACGCAGCCCAGGTCGTCGCGGTCGTCCGGCTTGGCTAGCGTCATCACCATCGTCAGGCAGCCCGTCAGCGGCAGCCCCTGCACCACGATGTACTTGGCGCCTCTCTTCAGCAGCCCCTGCAGTTTTTGTTTTCCATTTTATTTTTTGTCAGTCGTCACTAGATGACTGCAAGAACAAGAATGATGAAGCCAATGATTGCTGCAATATCTACCAGTTTCCACATTCATCATACGAGTTATTTGAGTGAGTAGGTAGCAGAATTTGAGGCTGGTACTGTACGTGCAGATCCAGTGGCGGCAGACAGAGACAGTGCAGTGAATGGCCACTTGATTATAACAGCCATCAAGTTGGAAGTCTCGGATCTAGCAAGCATTCATAGCTAATTGCACTACTAATTATAGTCCTGGTAAACTTTAATTAACCGACATGTATACTCATTGTGGTCTAGCTAGATTAATGCATCATGCGTGTAGGTGTGTGTGTGTCATAAGTGTTGTCAGAGAGTGAGTGAGATCGAAGAAAGACAAAATCAGAAGAACTAACTACACATATGCAGATTGAAATCCAGTAACTAGTAAACTGATTAGTTAAGGCAGCAGGGTAGATACCTCGAGGAAGGTGGTGACCCTGTCGACGGCCATGGTCCGGATGAGCTTGCGCGGGATGGTGGCGGCGTCCTTGAAGCTGTAGGTGTAGTCGTTGGCCCCGATCTCGCCGACCCAGAACAGCGCGTCGCCGACGTCGCCCTTGTGGCCGCTCCTCTTGAGGTGCGCGTCGAACCAGCCGAGCTCCGTCATGATGGACTGCGGCGTGATGTCGAAGCTGAGGTTGTTCTTCACGAGCCACTCGTGCTCGATCGCCGTCGCGCCGGCCACCGCGAAGTTGACCGAGCCGCCGGGGTTGCTGGTCGCAGCGGCGGCGGAGCTGGAGCTGGAGGAGGAGTTGGGGGAGAGGGTGGAGAGGTAGGGCGGGAGGAAGGAGGGGAGGCGGAGTGCGTCGGCGGCGAGGAAGTCGACGACGAGGCGGCCGTCGGAGTAGCGGTTGGTGGGGCGGTGGAAGAAGGTGGCGCCGTAGGGCGGGTGGGAGACGTAGCCGAAGGAGTAGGGCCCCGTGGTGGAGTGCGTGTTGCCCGTGTCCGTGAACGAGTCGCCGAACGCGTACACCGTCCGGAACGGCGACGGCCGTAGGGAGGACGGTGAGGATTGCGCCGCGGCGGCGACGGTGACGACGAAGAAGGCGAGGAGGGTCGGGAGGAGGAGGAGCCGGCGGTGGACGGCGTCCATGGCGAGCGCGATCGGGTGAGCTAGTGACTGCCTGAGGTGGCTGCTGGACGCTACTTCACTGCGTGTCTGCGTCTGTGCTCAGTGCTGCCGTGTCCGTGTGTGGTGGTTTTTATAGTTGGATTCAGGCCCACCAGCCGGGCCGGGCCGGGTTTGGACTCTGGGGACTCATGAATCGATCGATTCGAAGCTTTTTCTTCTTAGTGATTTCCTCGATTCCCCGAGTGATTTTTTTACAAAAGTATTGCATGGATTCTCGAACGGGTGTGTCATAGACAACGAACCCATATATACCCATATGCCCAGACCTGGCCCGGCCCGGCCCGAAGCAGCTGTTAGTCACGCTAGCATGGCAGTGGCAGCTGTAGCCGGAAAGTCCAAATGGAGGCCGAGCACCATGGAGCTCGGTTTCCAAAAAAAAAAATTGAATCCGCAAAATTTTTGTTTCGAAAAAATCTGTAAAAAATCAGAGTTGTAGACAACACATTGATCCACCACTTTGAAAATTTTCAAGTACAAATTCGCATTATTATGAGCTATACAAAAAAGACAAATCTGGCAAAATTTCAAAATTTTAAACTGTGCACTGTTCAATTCAGATCTGCCGATTTATCTTTTTTCTCCAGATCAGAATACAAGGTATTTGGTCATTAAAATTTTCACAATTGTAGATCAATGTATTATCTACAACTATATTTTTTCAGAATTTTTCGTAACAAAAATTTGCGATTTTTTTTTTTTTTGGAAAACCGAGCTCCATGGAGCTCGGCCTCCATATCGATATATTTTCTGGAATGGAGTGAGTAATTCGGAGTAGGTGGTTGTTAAGGAACCATAATGACGTGTGTCTGAGGTAGGCAGCTCGAAGAGTGAGTGAGAGGTGTATGAGCTAGCGTGTGAGTTCATCATGGCTGCACAGATCGGACCGGTTAATTAGGTGCACACGGCAGCACGGCGACAGGCAGGCCAAGCAGAGCAGGCGCTAGTTGCACTTACACCTCTGTCCATCTCCTTCTAGATCTAGATGACCACTGCTATGTTTTCTTGTGGTGATGCATGGAGACGATGCTCTCTACTCCTATATATGCGGCGCAATATAAACGCGCGTGCCGTGCTTGGGTTCTGAATCTTCTCGTCTAGCGCCGTTAAGGCAGCCACAACGTGCCAATTGTCAAATTCAGGGCATAGTTGTCAATGGACATCAGTGTAAATTTGATGTTTTTCTCCGACATAGTCGATGCCAAATTCACATTCAGTCGAAATAAAAAATATTTCTTCCCCGACCGTTTAGCTCTCCCTGCGGCCTCTTTACTTATCCAGCTCTCTTTCTTCACCTTTTTATTCCGTCGATGAGTTTTGGCATCGGCTCAAGTAGTTGCCCCGGTTCTCTTTTTTTTTGGCACCGCCTCTACCACCGTACCACGTACCACGTAGGAAACAGGCGCCAATAGCTAATTTGGCACACGTTGTGGCTACCCTTAGGATAGGCTCGACTGGGGCAAACTAAGGTGAGATACGAATTTTTTTCCCGACAAAGAGTATATATTAATATTGCGAAGATACCAATTACACCCGGCCTCTACAACAATGCAATGCCCTAGCGGCATTACGGCACACGGACGGAAAAAAAGAAGAATTACAAAAAAAGAAAAGTCCCGCTATAATGATCTATTCCTCGAAACAGCAGTACTAACACCACCAAGACAGCACCAGAAGTCCAGCTTCTCCAAAGCGACACCTCCGAGAAGGAAACAATGCACAAGCGTGATACGTGTCAAACGTATCTATAATTTTTGAGTGATCTATGCTAATTTTGTGATGTTGTCACATGTTTTTATTATCATATCACATCATTTTTATGCATTTTGTTGGACTAACCTATTGACAAGATGCCCAGTGCCAGTTCCCTGTTTTTGTATTTCAGAAAATCACTTCTAAAAATATTCTCGGAATTGGACGAAAATTTACGGAGATTTTTTATGCGAAATAAGACACCTGAAGACCAAATGGGAATCTGAGGGGCCACCCACAGGGCGCAGGCGGCCTCCTACCGCGGCCCGCCTAGGACCCATCGGTGGGGCCCGCCCCTGCTCCTAGGGCACCCCCTCGGCCCCCTCCAACGCCTATAAATTGACATAAAACCTAAAAACGTCGGGGCGGCCATTATTTTCCACAGAAGACATCCCGACACGCCGTCACCTCAAACCCTAGTTCGGGGGTTAATCTGAAGCAGTTCCCGGCACCCTGCCGGAGGGGAGATTGATCCCGGAGGGCTCTTCATCGCCATGCCTTCCTCCGGGATGATTTGTGAGTAGTCCCACCTTGGACCTTGGGTCCATGGCAGTAGCTAGATGGTAGTCTCTCTTGTGCTTCATGTTTGTGATTTTGTGAGCTGCCTAACATGATCAAGATCGACTATTGTAATACTATGTGATGTGTTTGCTGGGATCCGATGGATTATGAAGTTATGATCAGATTGTGCATGATTCTTATACGTTGATTTATGTTCTTGCATGCTCTCTGATGTGCGTAGTTACTTTGGCCAAGTGATTGTGTGTATCTCCAAGAGAGAGTATTTATGCTATATAGTGGGTTCATGCCCCCTCTTGTTCCTGGGCACGAGTGACAAAAACGTCTAAGGGCGAGGGTATGCTGTTGCTACTAAGGGTAAAACAGCGGTGTTAAAGTCCATTTTGATATTTAATACTGCTTACTTCATGCACTTTACTTAATGCAAATGTCTGTTGCTTGCAACTTAATACCGATGGGTGACAGTCTGGATAGCGATCCCACGGTGGACTTTTTAGACGAAGATGCAGTTGGACTCAACGGTCTTTGTTCATTGTCGTGATGCCTCCATAAATATTACCATGTTCACTTTATCATAGCTAAATTAAGTTTGTGTTATAATCTTGTCAATTACCCAGCTGTAATTTGTTTACCCATCATATGATTGTTCTATTTATTTGAGAGACTCCACTAGTGAACCCATGGCCCTCGGTCCATCTTTTTACATTGTTTACAACCTCATTTATTTACTTTTCATCATCATTACTCCACTGGTCACTTTTCATATTTCATTTATTTCACTATACAATTAACCGCTTTGTTTTCTGCAAGACCGGAAAGATTGACAACCTTTCCGCCGTTGGGGGCAAAGTATTTTGGTTGAGTGTGTGCAGGTCCACGTCTGTTGAAGATTAAGCGCCAGAGATCTTCAACATTCACTTTGTTGTTGATTTCAAGGTCCTACAGGTTCGATAAACCTCGATTCGTTATCGAGGGAAAACTGCTGCTTGCTACATCCACGTCTTCGCTTGGGGCACCACCCAACTTTTCATTAGTAGCAATCAAGGTCTTTTCTGGCGCTGTTGCCGGGGAACGCACAAAAGACACATAAGAAGATTAGTCCCCGCCAACTTTGCCAGCACTTAGGAAGCTCTTTTCTGGTGCCGTTGCCGGGGATCTTGGAGCTACAGCAAGGGGAGGCTCACACTCTTAATCACTTTACTTTGTTTTTGTCTTGCTTGTTTTATTTATCGTTATCTTATATTTCTTGTTGCAAAATTTTAAAACCCAAAAAAATTAGTGTAGTCTTTATTTCTGTCTTGTTATTTTATCTTATCATTATGTCTTCTACTGAAAACACCAAGTTGCGTGACTTTACTAGCACTAATAACAATGATTTTATATGCTCTCCAATTGCTCCACCCGCTACTAAAGCGGAATCTTATGAAATTAAACCTACCTTGCTAAATCTTGTTATGAAAGAGCAATTTTCTGGTGCTAGTACTGATGATGCCGCTTCTCATTTAAATAACTTTTTTGAGTTATGTGATATGCAAAAGTATAAAGAGGTAGAAAGTGACATCATAAAACTGAAATTTTTCCCCTCCTCTTTGAGAGGGAGAGCAAAAGAATGGTTATTGTCTTTGCCTAAAAATAGTATTGATTCTTGGATTAAATGCAAAGATGCTTTTATTGGAAAATATTATCCACCTGCTAAAATTATACAATTGAGGAGTAACATTATGAACTTTAGATAATTTGATAATGAGCATGTTGCTCAAGCTTGGGAGAGAATGAAATTTATGGTTAAAAATTGTTCCACATATGGATTAACTATGTGGATGGTTATCCAAACCTTTTATGCAGGATTGAATTTTTCTTCAAGAAACCTCTTGGACTCGGCCGCGGGAGGCACCTTTATGTCCACAACATTAGGTGCAGCAGCTAAACTCTTGTATAAGATGATGACAAATTATTCACAATGGCATACCGAAAGAGCTCCAAGTGGTAAGAAGGTAAATTCTGTTGAGGAAATTTCCTCTTTGAGTGATAAGGTTGATATGATTATGTCTATGCTTGCTACCAATGAGTCCCCTATTGATCCTAATATTGTCCCACTTGCTTCATTAATTTCTCAAGAAAAGGATCAAGTTGATATTAATTTTCTTAATAGAAGTAACTTCAATAATAATGCTTATCGAAATAATTTTGGTGGTAACAACTATAAGCCTTATCCTCCCAATAATGGCAACTCGTATGGCAATTCCTATGGTAATTCTTATAATCCTAATAAGAATGTGTCCCCTGATCTTGAAAATATTTTAAAAGAATTTATCTCATCTCAAAAAGCTTTCAATAAAACTGTCGAAGAGAAACTTGAAAAACTGGATAAACTTGTCTCTAAAGTGGAAGATCTTGCTCATGATGTTGAAATTTTAAAAATTAGAACAACTCCTCTTCAAGACAAGCTTACTGAATCTTTAAATGCTATTTCAATTCAAATTAATGAGAATGAAAGGATGATGTCTCGTTTGAAAGCTAGGTGGGCTAGAGAGAAAGAAGAAGCTAGAATTGCTGAAATGAATAGGAAAACTGTTAAAGTTTATACTATCCAAACTACTAATGAGGATCCTCCTAGCCTATTTAAAGATGATGAAATTGATTGATAATTGCAATCGTACTGAAGTCATAAAGTTCCTACAAAAACTTGCTAAGTCACTGGATGCTAGTAAATTAAATATTGCCTTCACCAAACATATTACCGATGCTCTTATCAAGGCTAGGGAAGAAAAGCTTAAGCTAGAAACTTCTATCCCTAGGAAATTAGAAGATGGATGGGAACCCACTATTAAGATGAAAATAAATGACTTTGATTGTAATGCTTTGTGTGATCTTGGTGCTAGTGTTTCTGTTATGCCTAAAAGTTTCTATGGTATGCTTAGTTTAAATCCTTTGGAAGAATGCTATTTAAATGTTCATCTTGCCGATTCTTCTAACAAGAAACCTTTGGGTAGAGTTGATGATGTCCTTATTGTTGTTAATGATAACTATGTTCCCGTTGATTTTATTGTTATGGATATTGGCTGTAATGCTTCTTGTCCTATTATTTTGGGGAGACCGTTTTTGAGAACCGTTGGTGCTATTATTGATATGAAAGAGGGAAATATAAGATTTCAGATTCCCCTTAGAAGAGGGATGGAACACTTCCCTAGAAAGAGAAAGAAGCTTCCTTTTGAATCAATCATAAGGTCAAGCTATTCTCTTGATGTTGCAAAGGGCTCCAAAAAAACTTGATATTTGGCATTGCACCTAGCTAAAAGGCCTTAAAGAAAAGCGCTTGTTGGGAGGCAACCCATCTTTTACTTTCAGTTTTCTTTTTACTTTTCTTGAGTCATAAAGTTGTTGCCTCTGTAGCAACTTCATTTTATCTTTTTTCTTTTGGTTTTTTGTGCCAAGTTTAGCCTCTAATGCATTGAAAGTGCGAGGTGTTGTTTTGCTGTCCAGAACAGAATTTTGTCCTTCACTGTTCGAAAATCTAAAAATCCTATGAATTTTATTCTTTTCTTAAATTTTTAGACAGCAAGCCTGATACTTTTACCTAGCTTTAGTTAGTTCTGACTTGTCTGATTTGATCTACAGAAGTGTCTCGAAAAATTCGATCTTTACAGACTGTTCAGATTTTGACACATTCTGCTTTTATTTTGCATTCGTCTCTTTACCATCGTCATATGTGATACTCTAGGGATAGAGTGCCACATTGAGGCTTAGTAAACTGTAGCTAATGCCTAATAAAGTTGTTTGCAATTTGTCTTGAGTTGAACACATGTGCATTTCTAATTTATGAGCACTAACCCTCTAATCAGTTTATGAGAAGTTTTGTGTGAAGTGAGTTTTTAAGTTCCAAAGGAGAGGATAATGAAGAAATTGAGGACGGATCAGAGCTCAAGCTTGGGGATTCCCCCATGGCATCCCCTCTGAATTTCAAGAACCATCAAGCGTCAAAGCTTGGGGATGCCCAAGGCATTGCCTCTTCTTCATCGACTATCATGAGGTCGTCTTCGTTGAACTAAGTTTTTATCACTTTACATATTATGTGCTATGCTTGGAGCGTATTTTTACTTTCAGTTTTGTTTGTTATTTTTCTGGTCATATGTTTGTTGGATCCTTGCTTTATTTGTGTGGGAGAGAGACACGCTCCGCTTTTTCATTTGAATACTCCTGCGCTTCGCTTATATCTTGTTGAGTATTTTTAGCTACTGTTTGTTTGCTAGTAAGCTCTCGCTTTTAGCTTTTATCTTATTTAGAGCTGCTAGTGGTTGATGTTAAACTCTCTTGTTCTTCACTTATATTTGTTAGAGAGTTGTTTTGGTTGCTTGGTTGATGTGTTAGAACGGTAAAATGTTATGCATATGGTAGTGGTGTGAAGTAGAAAAAAAAACCCTGCATAGTCTTGTAGATCACTATGTAGATAATTTGATACTTTTCAATTGTTTTGAGACATTAAAATAACTAATGGTTAAAATGTATTGGTTAATGGTGTTAGAGCTGATTAGTGGAGATGTGTTAGTAAAGCGTGGAGCCATACTTTTCTGAACTAAATAACCTAAGTCAACAATGCTAATGTGTCATGAATTCTACTAAGTTGAAAATAAGTTCCTAGTGGGTAGTTACTGCAACGGTCGGGGAAGCCAACGGGGCACTTGTGTCGCCGCCACGATCCCTCTCGGGGTGTCTCTAACCATTTGTGGAACATTGAAACTGCTAGTTGTTTGCAATATACGAAATGCATTGTGAGTTTTTGTTTTTGGCACTTCCATTTTCATATTTTGCTAGCCTCGTCGGTGCTGCGCAATGCCCTCTCTCACATTGAGATTGGTGCATACTTCGCGAGTACATCCAACTCCGTGGGAGAACTTCATCCTGTTCTCCTACACATAAGCCAACTATCTCTCTCAAAGCAACCACCATACCTACCTATCACAGCATTTTAATAGCCGTTTCGAGATACATTGCCATGCAACATTCATCAATTAATTACATGACTTGATGTCGTTCTTCATTACCATATAGTTTGCTTGATCATTGAGTTAGTATGCAGCGTGGCTTGCCACATGTTCTACATTTTTCTACACTACGCTCGATCATACATATCTTATTTTATACATCATGTATTAGTCTTATGAGTTATGAGTACCAAAAGGTGTGATGATCCATTTGTAATATAGAGTGTTGCTTCTACAGTGAGGTATAAAATAAAAAATAAAAAAAAGAGCCCAAAGGAGGCCAAATGAGAGAGCATTTAAAAGAGCCAAGGAGGCCACCCAAAATAAAAAAAATAGAAAAAGAGAGAGAGAGCAACACTACTATCCTTTTTACCACACTTGTGCTAGTAGCACCTACACTTCATTATAGAGAGTTCTCATGTTGTTTTAGTAGTATAACTATGTGGGGAATTAACGTTATAGAACTTGGCTTGTATATTCCAAGGATGAGTCTTCTCAAGTGCTCTAGGTCTTCATGAGTAAGCAAGTTGGATGCACCCCCACTAGTTTCATTGCAGAGCTTTCATGCAATGGAATTGCAGAGCTATTGGAGATCTTGGGGAGCATCATCAATGGGTTTGCGTTGCCACTTAAGGAAGAGCATAAACTCTTCCTTGTACGGGCCTTGATTCCACTTCACAATCCTAAGTGCATTGCAATGTATCATCAACAGTTGTCTTACTCAATTACCCAGTTTGTCGAAAAGGACTGCAAACTTTCAGACACAGTTATCAGGGGCCTACTGAAATATTGGCCCATCACAAACAGCACCAAGGAGGTGATGTTTTTGGGAGAGTTGGAAGAGATATTAGAAGCTACACAGCCTGTGGAATTTCAGAAATGAATGGTTCCTCTTTTCCGCCAGATTGCACGTTGTCTGAGCAGTTCTCACTTTCAGGTAGTATAAACCTCATGTGTTACATTTTCCATTAAAAATATACGCTTTTATTCTTTTATTAGTTCCCATTTCTTCTATTGTGTAACGTTTGTTCATCCTTTTGTCCCTGAATAGCTAATGAATAGTGACCATCTCATTTTTCTTATTAGGTTTTTATTCAAGGCATGGTAGATTGGTAGTGCAGGTTTAGTGTTTCGATTGTGTTAATTCATCGCTTGTCATGCCTAGAGTTGGATAGCTTGCTTCTTAGTACTATTAAGTAGCACATCGAATTTTGTGCACTCACTTGTGATAGTTTATCTATTCTATACCTATTCGTTTATTTCAGAGCTTCTATTTTTAGGGTGTCTTGATATTTTGTGCTAACAATACGTTAGCAGAATACGTACCAAAGTCAATTTTATGCCGTTAGTTCTAATAATGGTTGAGCAGTTCTCTGGTTGCTGACAATCTCACTAAAGCAAATTCTGTCAGTCGTGTATGGCTCTTGTCCAAAATGGACTGCTTATCAGACTCCTTATAAGAATTTTTTTTGATAAAGGGCTTTATTATTTAAAAGGTTTAAGCATTACACCCGGTCTCTGCATAACAAAGATGCACACAGCCGACAGTCACAAAAAAAACTAAAAACATATGCCACGTTACAAATCATGAGATCGTGCACTTCGCCTATGGTGGTGGTCCGATGCGAAGATCACTACGCCACCCATGTTGAGTAAAAATGTCCCTCGCCGTAGTCTCCAGTCGCGCAGAAACCTCCATAAAGAGGTCTCGAAACTCCACGCGTTTTAACATGGACCACGAACGGAACAAACTTGTGCACCGGTATATTACCTGCAAGAGAGAAACATTTTTATCATTAAAAGCCTTGTCATTCCTACTAAGCCAAAGCGACCAGACAACAACCATCGCTCCCACCCTTATTATAGTTCTAAACTTGTGATCAATTCCATGCAGCCAGTTTCCGAAAATATTCGCAACCGATTTAGGAGGATACAAATTATAAGCCATTTGGATAGTTGACCATATAGAACGCACAATCTTACATTCGAAGAAAAGGTGCTTTATCGTCTCATCATGAAGACAAAAGGCACACTTCGTACTTCCTTTCCAATTACGCTTAACAAGGTTAACCTTTGTGAGAATAACTCCTCGACGAGCATACCATGAGAATTTTTTTATCTTTAGCGGCATTTTCATCTCCAGAGTTTTTCACACTTAACCATCGGCACATCGCTTTGGATGAGAGCTCTATACATGGAATCTACTGAGAAACGACCGTTCTCATTCAGATTCCATCGAAAAACATCCGACCCCGTTGAAAGCTGAATCATGGATAATCTCTCTAAAAGAGCGTCCCATGCTACAAGTCTGGGTCCGGTTAAATCTCGCCTGAACGTCACATTTGGAGGAGAAGTCCGCATAGTCTCAGCTAGCGTCTCACTCTTATGACGAACAATATTGTATAGAGCTGGATATTGATCCTTTAGAGGGGCATTACCAAGCCATTTATCCTCCCAGGATATAATCTCTGACCCACCATCACGAATAGCGAATTTTCCAAAGCGGAAGAAAAATTTCTTCGTTGCCATGAGTCCGACCCAAAAGTGTGAATCACCTGGTTTCCATACCACTTGTGACAATGCTTTTGAACCGACGTATTTGCGTTGTAGAAGTGTTTGCCAAGTCCCTTCTTCCGAGAGAAGCTTATAAAGCCATTTCCCTAGAAGGGCTGAATTCTTAACCTGTAGATCATGGATGCCAAGTCCACCTTGATCTTTAGGTCGGCAAACCACGTCCCACCGTGCCAATCTATATTTCTTTTTCTCACTATCCCCTTGCCAAAAGAATCTTGAATTAAATAGTCTATTTTCTTCAATACTCCTTTAGGCAACTGGAAAAAGGATATCATATACAGCACCATATTACTAAGTACTGAATTTATGAGTACCAATCTCCCACCTAAGGATAGCAATTTGCCTCTCCAACTAGACAATCTTACTTCGAACCTCAACATGCTTCCATTCAGCATTAGTCAGTCTCCTATAATGAATAGGTATACCAAGGTACCTAATCGGAAACTGGCCTTGTTCGCAGCCAAATAATTCAGCATATTGAGTCGCAAAATCCTGGGCATCGCCAAAACAAAACAACTCACTCTTATGGAAATTTATTTTTAACCCAGATAACTGCTCGAACGCTGATAGTATCAACTTCATATTCATAGCTTTATCCAGGTCATGTTCCATAAATAGAATTTTGTCGTCTGCATATTGGAGAATAGATAAGGCACCATCAACCAAGTGTGGTATGACTCCTTCAATCTGTCCATCCAATTTTGCCTGTTCAATCATGACCGCTAACATATCCGCCACTATGTTAAATAGTATCGGCGAAAGCGGGTCACCTTGCCTTAGACCCTTCTTTGTTTGGAAATAATGACCAGTATCGTCATTCACTCGAATGGCCACACTACCTCCAATAACAAAGTTCCGAATCCAGGCACACCATTCCTCCGAAAAACCTTTCATGCGCAAAGTCTGTTGGAGAAACTCCCAATTGACCTTGTCGTAAGCCTTTTCGAAGTCAATTTTAAAAATCACCCCATTCACTTTCTTTCGGTGCATCTCATGCACCGTCTCATGTAGTATGAGTATACCATCGAGGATATTCCTCCCTTGCATAAAAGCAGTTTGTGTAGGTCTAACGACATGATCCGCGACCGTGTTCAATCGAATGGTTACCACTTTAGTGAAAATTTTGAAGCTGACATTAAGGAGACAGATAGGTCTATATTGCTGGATCCTCTCCGCATCCTTAATTTTTGGCAACAAAATTATTTCACCAAAGTTTAGGCGAAAAAGCTCAAGCTGCCCGTCATGCAAAGCATTAAACATAGCAAACAGTTCAGGTTTGATAATATCCCAAAAGTTTTGATAAAACTCAGCTGGGAATCCATCTGGACCTGGAGCCTTGTTATGTTCCATCTGAAAGACTGCTTTTCTCACCTCTTCTTCATTAAAAGGTGCGGTAAGAAAAGCATTCTCATCATCCGAAACTTGAGGTATGTCATCTGTACGAGACTCGTCAAGAGAAAGGGTATTCTCCTCCGGCGCCCCGAATAAGCCTTTGTAATATCTAGTTATATACCTCTTTAGCTCTTCTTGTCCTTCAACTAGGCCGTCTTCTTGATGAAGTGAATAAATAAGCTTCTTCCTATGCCTGCCATTGGCGACATTATGGAAGTACCTTGTATTCGAATCACCTTGAAGAATGAACTTAGCCTTAGACCGTTGATACCATTTGATTTCCTCTTCGCGTAACAGTTTCGCTAACGACGCATTCGATTGATTCTTGAGTTCAATCTGATGTGTTGTTAGCAGCTGACTTTCCGCGATCGCTTCGAGTTCATCAATAATGGCGGCAAGACGAGCTTTCTCTTTTTTAAGCAGACCAGTTGTATGGCGCGCCCAACCCCTAAGGTGTGTGCGTAAATTCCGCAACTTATTATTCCACCTCTGTATAGGAGAAGCACCCCCAACAGGTTGTTCCTAGATTTGTTTGACCATCTCCGCGAAACTGTCACGGGTCAACCAACCCAATTCAAATTTAAATTGGGGTTTACCATTTGGTTTCGGAAGACCAGTGGTCAAAATAATCGGTGCATGATCCGATAGAGCCTCGATACGTTCTAGGGCGCGTACAGACACCATATGATATTTCGACTCCCATTCGGTGTCCATCAGCACACGATCTAGTTTTTCGTATGTCGGTTCCGGCAGACTGTTTGCCCAAGTAAACTGCCTACCTGTCATATGGACCTCTCTCAAATCCAAGCTGTCAATGACTGCGTTGAAAAGAAAAAGCCAATGACCATCGAATCGACCTCTGCTTTTCTCGTGTCAGAATCTAAGAATATTAAAGTCCCCCCTATAAGAATAGGATGCGGGTTGTATTTAGCTAGATTAACCAATTCACGGAGAAAAGGCGCCTTGTATTCCTCCTGAGCAGCTCCATACGCAGCGACCAAACTCCATATGAAATTATCAGCTTTATTCCGGATATGGAACTTTATATGAAAATCCGCATCCGAAACCGCTAACACTTCCATAGAGTTTGAATTAACGCCTAGTAGTATGCCCCCAGACCTCCCTCGAGGTGGGTGAGAAAACCAATGGAAATCCAAACCGCCAGATAAACAGTTAAGGACACTCGCTGGAAAGTCTCTTCTACCCTTTTCTGAAATGGCCACAAAGTCCAAGTTGTGCTTGGATGCATTGTGCGATATGTAAATGTTTAGCCAAGTCACTAAGACCTCTGCTATTCATGAACATGCCATTCATCGGGAAACTCTTGGGGATTTTGGAACCTTCTTGTTCCTTTTTGCGGATGCATTCTTAGATTTACGACCAGAGGCTTGCAGGTCATAAGTAGACCGTAGCCCTGACCCATCTAAGTCCACCTCAGACAACTCCCCGACTAGATGAGATAGAACCTGACCATCAACATTGTCAGTCGCCTCATCCTCATCTAGGGGTGGAGCATATGGCTTACTCGTTGCATTAGGATAAACCTTTACTCGGTCAAACTCCATATGCTTTAGAGCATTGGCCGAAACCAACACCTCCTTCTCATCCCTTCCCATGGTAACGCCAACTTTATGAAGCCTAGACGATAACTGATGTGTAGAAAGTGAAAGAAAAGACTTGGGCTTTGAAGACGTACCCGGAGTGAGTTGTCCATTCAGCAACGCTTTCCGCCGCATCGCCTTGGCGAGAGAATCCTCGTCCGTAGCATGGGGGTTGTACCGTGGCCGGCTTAACCATGCATGGGGGTTCGGTTGCAGTAGCAACCCCCAACATGGCCGGCGGCCCAGCTCCAGGCGACGCGAGAGGGACCACTATGTGTCCAGCTGGCACCACTCCAGCTGGCGGTGCCAAAATCCCAGACGACGCACCCCCCGGATGCAGGAGTAGACGGGGTGGGGAAAGAGACCTGGGTCACAGGCCCCCCTCCATTGGTCGGAGAGCAGCCACCTCCTCCCCCGGCAGGAGAGTTCGGCGTCACAAGTGCCCCCCTCTCGGCGATAGGAGAGGAGTAGGGACCCTCCACCACCGGCACATCCCCCCAAAAGGCTGTAGTAGATGGGGTGGGCGGGCTGCTCCGGGTCTCTGACCCCCCAGCAGCGGGTGACGAGGTGTAACGACCTCCCCCATCAGTCGGTGTAGAAGGGGAGGCCGGCATGACCGGCCCGAGAGGTCCCCCCGGCTATCGGGGAAGCGGAACGACACACAGCCGTCGGCGCACCCCCCCGGAAGTGGTAGTAGACGGGGTGGGCGAACTGACGCGCAGTGACCTGGACCTCGGATTGATAGGCGTAACAGCCCTACCAATAAGATGAGACTGTAAAGCAGCAGTCAAGCTGTTGCCATCCACAGCCCCAGAGCCCGGAGCATTGGACATCTCCGTATCACCATCCGTCTCCTGCATAGGTGGAGCGACACCAGAGTCCTTGCCAAAACCGGAGTCCCCTCCCAAACCCTTATCTGAGGGATTATCATAATCATTATGGCTCCAGATGAAAGGCACAAAGTCAGCCTCCGGAACAAAGTCAGCTGGCTCCGGTCGGAAAGTGAAGTCATATCCCTTTAACTTTAGGACTCCATCTGCCTTAATGTAAGGACCAATTTCATCCCTCTTCTTGAAGCAATTTGCCGAAGCCATGCCCACAAGAATACAAACAATACCTCGTTGCCGCAGCGCAAGAAGATCGACATCAATGGTCGTCCCGATGAGAGTACCAACAGCCCACAAACCAAGAAAATGCCGCAGCGGATACGGAACACCGGTAACATGGACCCAAACCTGGTGCAACTCCATCTTGTGCGGAACCTCCTCCGGCGTCCACTGGCTAAGGACAAGCTTGGCAGCCTGTCGAGGGACCCCCAACTCCAATCCGTCAACCCGCTGCAAATCCTCCATAGACGGGAAACCGAGCAGAAAAGAATTGGCCCCATGAGGCAGAGCCTCCCACTTCCAAGAGTGAACCGGGCAAATACGTGCAACCTGAGACTCCACCGTCGCGGCCAAAACAGCCTCACCATGAACCACCACACAAGCCGTAGGAACCAAGTGTGAGGAGGGCTGCTCCTTATAAAAACTGTCCGGGAACTGAGTGAACATGAGGTCTTCGTCCCCAAAACCGGACACAAAAGTAGTAGGCTTCAGCAACTTCAACGTGGGACACTTTGATGTTGGGTGCTTCGAATTATCACACACGTAGCAATAGTGCCGGACCGTACAATCCTTTGTCGCGTGAGTCTTGGCTTTGAACTTCCAACAATAAACCTTGATCTTCTTGGGTACCGGAGCAGCAACAGCACCCTCGACCACCTGAACCGGAGCCGGAGCCGGAGCCGGATCCAGAGCCGGAGCCACAACGGGCTGCTGCTGCACCACCATAGCCACCGTGCCAGCAGCAGGGACAGGGACCTGCCTCGGCTCGGCAGCACCACGCCCAACCGGGGCACCCTTCTTCCGCTTCTGCCCGAGCACCTGCGCCGGACCGCGATGCTGCTGCTGCGGCTGACCACGCGGACGCACATTCCTGGCCGCGCCATGACCAGCACCGATGATGGGGAGCGGGGCAGGTATGGGCGCCACCCTAGGCAGCTGCCGAGGAGCGGAGGTAGGTGGCCCCGATGCATCGCGGACGTTTGCCGGTGGCAGACCACACGCGACCGCAGCAACCGATGCCGACGAGGAAGCGCCCGCAGACCCCGCACCCTGAGACGAAGCAGCAGCCGGCGGCTGCCTCCCACCCGCCCGAGGCGGCGGGCCAGCCATGGACACGGACGGGGTGGCAAGCACCTCCGCGAAGGATCGCCGGAAACCGGCCGCAGAGGAGGCAGATGAGGAGCTGACGCCGGCGAACGAAGCAGGGACGACAGCGCTCGGCGACAGCGGGAGGGCGACGACAGAGGATGATGAAGGAATCGATGCAGCGAAGAGCGAGGAGGCGCAGATGATAGGGCACCGCAGGTTCGATCGGATGCCCCTGAACCATCGGCCCAGATGAGCCCACAGGCCACCACGACCAGGGTCGAACGGGACCACGCGTGGCCCACAACCATGCAAGGTTTGAACCGGGTGATCGACGTGATCCGGATTTTCCGCCTCCAGCCTGGCCGCCAGCGCCGGCCGGTCACCGGCCGCCTCCATCGCGGCGACGAGCTCCTCCGGCAGGAATTGACCGAGGCATGGGGGCGCGTGATCCGCGGTCGAGGAAGTGGACCACGCTAGCCCACCCGCACCGCCGGCAACCGGATCGCCCGACCTTGACCTCCCTCCACGGACCGCGGCCTAACCATCGGCAACGACCTCGGCCACCCAGACGGGGGCGACCAAGACCGCGGCCGCAAAGCTACCTTCGACTTCTCCGGCGACGGAGCCACCTGCGACCTGCATCCAAAAGAAAGAGACCTACCGGAGTCGCAGATGTCGTCCTCGGGTGACTCCCACTCCCATAACCGTCAGGCCGGCGACGGAAACCCGACGTTGTCCTAGAACTCCTGGGCCAGCTCTGAGTCCGACCTCACCGGCCGCTGCACGTCGTCACGCGACACCACCCGCACCTCCGAAAGCGCCTCTACAGCAACCCCAACGGGGACCGCCTACCCCACCAAATCCACAACGTCCTCCTCCCCCACCAAATCCGCAGCGTCCTCCACCGGGAGGAGCGAGAAGCGCGATCCAGAGATCTCCGGCGAGAGGGCACCGGGAACCAACGTGAGCCGGCGGCGCGGCCCGAGCCGGGGCGGAGCTCCGACGGGGACGCCCTCCATCTTCCTCTGGCGTACCTTTAGGGTGGGAATTGCCCCAACTCAGTGGCTTCACTTGCATTTTATTCCATTAGAGCCCTTGTGGCACATCTCTAATCTGTTAGAATTTCGAGCTTATGCTTCTGGTACCTTTTCTCATTCTCTGTAGTTACGTAAATATAATCTTTGCTTTATTCTAAATGCTAGTCCTCTTGAAGTTGCAGACCCAGAGTATAGCATTAACATATGAATAGTAGCTAATCGGTGCTTATGTTGCTTCTAGGTCGCAGAGAGATCGTTGTTTTTGTGGAACAATGACCATATCGAGAGTTTGACACACACGTACAGGAGCACAATTAACAGTGAGTGACGCGACGCGCTCCCGCTCCCGCGACCCTACTGGCGGCGGCGGCCGCCGCCGCCGCGCCGCCTCTTCCTCTCAGCCCCTCCTCCCCTTAGCCTCGTCATGGCCTCCCTAGCCTCCGCCGTCGCCGCCCCTCCCCTCTCCCCTCCCAGCCCGCCTGGAGATGAAGCGCTCGAACCCGATCCGGAGCCCGACCCGAGCTCTGCTGCTCCGGCCCCGGCCGCCACGGCTCCTGCTGCTTCGGCCACGGCAGCTACTGCTACGGCCCCGGCCCCTGCTGCTCCGGCGGATCGCGGGACAGAGCAGGCCGCTCTGGCGGCCGATGCTGGGGTCGTGGCCGCCCCGGCTCCGCCCGCCACTGCTCCGCCCGCCACGGCCCCGCCCGCCACGGCTCCGGCCGCCCCGGCCGACCTGGCCCCTGCTGCTTGGGCTCCGGCTGCCCTGGACCCCGCTGCTCTAGCCTCGGCCACCGAGGCTCCTGCTCCGGACGCTGCGCCCCCTCTACCACCCCCTCCAGACAAACTACCGGCTGGCTTCACGCCGACGGTTGTCCCTGGGGACTCCATGGCCACCGTGGAGCAGGCTGTCTCCGGTCATCTCGAGCGGGATTGCAAGGCACCGCACCCTGCTGGTTCTGGCCCTCGCCATTGCCCCCGCATGCCTGCCGAGCCTCGTCAGCGACCTATCCCCTCCAGCGGAGCGTCTCCAGCCCAGCCTCTTCGACCTGGTCGCTCTTGGGCTTCGATTGTTGCTCAGCCAGGTGGCTCTGCGGCTGATGGGGACGTGTCGGCGGCGGGCCCCGGTGGGGCTCCCGCTGATTTGGGGTCGGTGCAGCCCCTACTTGCAGCTCAGGCGGAGGCGATTACCGCTGAGCTGCAGGCCATGTTCGCTGCTCGTCTTGAGGTGCAATTCAAGCCTCTTCAAGACTTGGTTGCTGCTGCGGTTGCCAGCCAAGAGGTTCCTCCTGATGAGGTGATGAAGTCTGCCTTCGTGGAGGAAGCGACGATGCTGCGCTCTATGTTGCCGGAGATGGTCTCTTCTCAACTAGGCGAGTTGATCGAGCCGGTGCGTGTCATGTCGTAGTCCCTGCAGGGTTTGCTTGAGCAGCTTGGGAGCATGATGCAGCGAGCTGTGGTAGCATTGGAGGAGCCCGCTCTCGCGACGACCTGTGTGCAGGCGTCTTCGTCGCAGCTTGCGCTGGCTGTGTCGCCCTCAGCGCCGCCTCCGCAAGCCGTTACCTATGCTAGTTTTCAGGACTGGCCTTTCGACCTCCACGACGTCCCGTTGGTGCAGGTCAACCCCAAGCAGCTGGAGTTTGTGGTCGAGCCTGGTGTGACCGTTGCTTTCGAGGAGGTGGTGGCGGTGCCTAGCTTGGAGGGCAGTCCTGTGAGGGATTTGGGTCAGGATGATGTTCCTGTTCAGGAGTCTCCTGATAGGGTAGCACCTTCTCCAATGGAGGAGCTCCTAAAGGAACTGGAGGCCCCTCCTTCTCACTTTGAGCGTCGGAGTTGTCGCTTAGACTTGAAGCACAAAGGCTGTGTTATCCCTGTTTCCAAGCGTGCTGAGTTTAGGCGGGCAGAGGCTTTTGGGGAGGTGCCAAATGCCCGAACGCCTATGTTGGGAGGGTGTACGACGGTGCACCGTTTGTGAGTTGAGTTGGTCGGTGCTTGGGGAATTGGTCTGTGTTAAAAACAAGGTGAGGCTTGTGACCTTAGGTCTAGGTGCCCTTGTTTCTGGCACAGATGATGTGCCATAAGCTGTTGTGTGAGTTTGTATGGTTTTTGGGTCCGGTTCCCCTTATTAACTGGACCATTTTCCCTCTTCTATAATGCAAAGACAACTGCCATTTACCGTCAAAAAAATATCGAGAGTTTGATAAAACAAAATAGCAAGGTGATATTACCTATCATCTTGCCTGCACTGGAGAGAAATTCCACTGGGCACTGGAACCAAGTTGTGCAAAGCCTAACTATTAATGTGCGCAAATTATTCTCTGATCATGACGCTGGATTTGTACACCGAGTGTTTGCGGAAATACGAGGAAGCCAAAGCCAAAGAGAAGGAGACAAAATTGAAGCAAGATGCCACATGGAAACGCCTAGAAGAGATCGCATCATCGAAAGCAACGAGTGGAGAGGCTGTGCTCGTCTGTCGATCCTTACCCTGTCAATCTTCAGGGGTGTAGCTAATTATTCAAGTGGTAAAGACATTTTTTCCCTTTCTGCTGGAGGGTGGTTTGCAGCTTGTGCTATAGTTTCTAATGTATGGTTTTCCTGGATTGGTAGGTCTCCAGACATTCATGAAACATTGTACAGGATTGAATTGTATATACAAGGTATATTAGGCGGGCAAATCTACGGAAGATCTGAGAAGCCAGTTGGGTTAGGCGCAGCGCAACATCATCATCATTTCTCAACCCCGAGCCTTGGCTTCTTTTGGCGCGCTGAGATCTGCAGTTCATTGCTGTATCCTTTATCCTTGTCCGAGTTCGGTTACGATTTGTTCCTCCAATGGAAAAGAAGTTTGTTTCGGAAGCAGATGGTCAGTCGTTGTGGTGGGTGGGTAGATCTCTAGTTAGAGAGGGAGTTCATTTGGAGATGAGTCATGGTTGTTCTTGAGTCGGCATGGTTGTAACTTGTAAATGGAAGCAAAATTTTCTTTGTTTTGAGTACGATGTGACTAAAAATATTTCTCACAGGATGTGTGGGGTGCATTCATTTCATTATTATCACTATGCCATGGTCAGGGAGTGTTCATGTGATTTGTTATTTTTGTTGAAGAAATCTGAATCTAAACGCTCAAGGCAGAAAAAAAATCAAGAGCCGGCAGATGGAAAGTTTTAATCCTAGGACACTGCTTATTTAGCCCTCTGTTCATCATCATAACGTCAAATGGTACATGTCTGACAAATCACATTGGATTCAGAACAAGGTGGTGAAAAATTCAGTTGCAATCAATAGCTACCGGACTGCTGCTGCTGCCTGCTGATGATGGTAGTCAATTGCCGTGGGCTTTCCTCGCAAGCAAGGAGCCGAACGCCGGGCGGAAGTACTTCCCGGAGCCATCTTGGAAGAACATGCCGGCGACGACCTTGTACATGGCCTCCGTCATGTGCACGCCGTCCCAGTTGATGTACTTGGCCGGCTGCGCGCACGCCGTGCCGACCTCCGGCGAGCCGCAGGTGGAGAAGACGTCGAAGTTGTAGTCGCCGCCGCCGGACCCGCAGCAGGCCTTGAAGGGCTCCGCGAAGCCGTACATCGCCGGGCTCTTCATGACGGCGAGGTGCGCGGCGCGGTAGTCGGCGTATGCGATGACGGCGGTTGGGTGCTGTCGCCGGAGCTGGCGGAGGCTGGCCTGGAGGCGGCGGTTGTGGGCGAGGCTCTGCGCGTTGACGGAGGCGACGCAGCCCAGGTCGTCCCGGTCGTCCGGCTTGGCAAGCGTCATCGCCATCGTCAAGCAGCCCGTCAGCGGCAGCCCCTGCACCACGATGTACTTGGCACCTCTCTTCAGCAACCCCTGCAGTGTTTTGTTTTCCATTTTGTTTTTTGTCAGTCGTCGCAGAGGAATCATTCAAGTGTTTTCAGACAATCTAGTTGGCCGTTCCCGCAAAATTTTAGTTTCCACAAGAATGATGAAGCCCATGATTGCTGCAATTTCTACCAGTTTACAGATTCATCATACTAGTTATTTGAGCGAGTAGGTAGCAGAATTTGAGGCTGGTACTGTACGTGCAGATCCAGTGGTGGCGGCAGACAGAGACAGTGCAGTGAATGTCCACCAAATTAGGTTGGGCGACACTCGTACTGGAAACTTCGGCGTCTCATCAAAGCGTCTAAGAATTGGAGTAGTATATACCGGTGCCTTGTTATTAATTAGCCGTGCAGTGGATTTAATCAGCATGCCACTTCTTGTTATCTCGGTAGATCTACCGAACAACACTGAACCCAATCCAGAGCAGGGTTTCAGCGGTGATTTTCTTAAAATGCATGGTTAATTCAGGGAAGAACATTCTCTTCTTTAGGATGTTGTTTATATTACGAATAAGATTCCAAACAGCTGCATGCATTCTCCTTGAAAAAACATTGAATAGGGAGCAGCTTGCAGCAGTGGTAAGTGTTGGCAGGGACAGCAGAAAGGCAGCCGTAGATCTATCTACACCGAGTCACTTCAGGAAGAACAGCTCAGTCACTTCAGTCACAACCATGGAAAGGTTGAGGAATTCTCTGGAAGTAATTAATAGTACCATCTCTCCTTGTAGGCCAGGCCAGTAGCTAGGAATTAACCACGCCGAAATCAAAGTAAGTAAATGCACCGATCGACCTGTCAGGCTGTCAGATCAAATGTTCCGACAGGGACTCATCACAAGATGCATCATGGGGTCTCAACTTGTGAGCATTCTTAGTTTCTTACTGTGATAACTGCATTTTTTTCTACCGACCTCTTATGGATCACTTGATTATAACAGCCATCAAGTTGGAAGTCTCGGATCTAGCAAACATTCATAGCTAATTGCACTACTAATTATAGTCCTGGTAAACTTTAATTAACCGACATGTATACTCATTGTGGTCTAGCTAGATTAATGCATCATGCGTGTAGGTGTGTGTGTGTCATAAGTGTTGTCAGAGAGTGAGTGAGATCGAAGAAAGACAAAATGAGAGGAACTGACTTTACATTTGCAGATTGAAATTCAGTAACTAGTATACTGATTAATTAAGCCAGCAGGGTATTCTTACCTCGAGGAAGGTGGTGACCCTGTCGACGGCCATGGTCCGGATGAGCTTGCGCGGGATGGTGGCGGCGTCCATGAAGCTGTAGGCGTAGTCGTTGGCCCCGATCTCGCCCACCCAGAAGAGCGCGTCGCCGACGTCGCCCTTGTGGCCGCTCCTCTTGAGGTGCGCGTCGAACCAGCCGAGCTCCGTCATGATGGACTGCGGCGTGATGTCGAAGCTGAGGTTGTTCTTGACGAACCACTCGTGCTCGATCGCCGTCGCGCCGGCCACCGCGAAGTTGACCGACCCGCCGGGGTTGCTGGTCGCCGCGGCTGCGGCGGCGGAGCTGGAGGAGGAGTTGGGGGAGAGGGTGGAGAGGTAGGGCGGGAGGAAGGTCGGGAGGCGGAGTGCGTCGGCGGCGAGGAAGTCGACGACGAGGCGGCCGTCGGAGTAGCGGTTGGTGGAGCGGTGGAAGAAGGTGGCGCCGTAGGGCGGGTGGGAGACGTAGCCGAAGGAGTAGGGCCCCGTGGTGGAGTGCGTGTTGCCCGTGTCCGTGAACGAGTCGCCGAACGCGTACACCGTCCGGAACGGCGAGGACGGTGAGGATTGCGCCGCGGCGGCGACAGAGACGGAGAAGAAGGCGAGGAGGGTCGGGAGGAGGAGGAGCCGCCGGCTGCTGTGGGCGTCCATGGCGAGCGCGATCGAGTGAGCTAGTGAGTAGTGACTGAGCTGTCTGCTGCTGCTGAACACTACTCTACTCTTCACTGCGTGTCCGTGTGTGGTAGTAGTTATATATAGTAGTTGAATTCAGGCCCACCAGTCGGGCCGGGCCGGGCTTGGACTTTGGGGACTCATGAATCGATCGATTCGAAGCTTTTTCCTCTAGTGATTTCCTCTAATCCCCGAGTGAGTTTTGCATGGTTTCTTCAACGAGTCTGTCATAGATATACCCAGTCGCAAAAAAAAAAACCCATATATACCCACCTGGCCCGGCCCGGCCCGAAGCAGCTGTTAGTCACGCTAGCATGGCAGTGGCAGCTGTAGCTCCATTTACAAGTCAATCTATGTACACCACATCAATATATTTTCTGGAATGGAGTGAGTAATTCGGAGTAGTTGGTTGTTAAGGAACCATAATGACGTGTCTCTGAGGTAGGCAGCTCGAAGAGTGAGAGGTGTACGAGCTAGCGTGTGAGTTCATCATGGCTGCACAGATCAGACCGGTTAATTAGGTGCACACGGCAGCACGGCGGCAGGCAGGCCAAGCAGAGCAGGCGCTAGTTGCACTTACACCTCTGTCCATCTTCTTCTAGATGACCACTGCTATGTATGTTTTCTGGCAGACTAATTGATTGGTGATGGAGACTATATACTCTCTCTTGAGGATATGGCTTTTTGGCTTCCGGGCGTAAGTGTATTCGGTAAAATATGTCTTAAAATGTCAAAATATTTATAAAAATGTTTAAATATAGATCTTGATATCATATAAGTTCATGAAGTCGTTTTGTGAAAAACCGACGTTTTGTGTAGTCTATATATAAAAGTTTACTAGTTGAATTTGGCGTGGCGTGACGCCACGCCTTTGGTGTTTTTTTTTTAGAATTTTTTTTTTTGTTCGTCAAAATGTTCGCTAAATTGTAATGTTCAAACTTTTTTTTTTATCAATAGGTAGCAATTTTTGTGAGCATTTTTGATAAATTTTCTGTAATGTTCAAATATTTAGCAGTGTGAAATGGTCGAACATATTTATATTTCGGCGGGAGTATTTATTTTAATTTAGGGAAGATGCATTAGAATTACTTTTAAATAGTGATAACATTTGAATTCAAACTAGGGAAGGTGCGTTTGAATTAATTGCAAATAGTGGCAACATTTGAATATTCCAAATATTTTTTTCCTTTAGCATACGCCGCATCCGTTGTATTTTAAAATGACCTAATTTATCGAAAATTTCACTAAATTGCTTCTTTAAATTTGGACTAATTGGGAAATGTTAAAATTCATTAGAATTTATCGTCTACTTTTTTCTAAAATTTTCACTAATTTGGAAGTGTTCATTTTTTATTTTCTGCCATAAGCAGGTTGCATATTTTATGTACTTTGGAAATCTTGAATTTTGTAGGAAATTGGTGTCGATTTTTATCCAAATTTCCAACAATTTAGAATATCTTTTTTTATTTAAGTCCACACAATTGTCTATATAGTTGGAGTGAGTGCATTCTTTTTTTTTCAATTCATTCGCTGAAATAAACTGTTTACATATGTTTGTGACTTGTCATAATGAATTAGCAGTTTTTTGTGTGATTATTTTTTTGAGTTGTTGCTTATATTGTTCTAACATGAAAATTGTTTTTTTTTTTCCTTTTTGAATGTGTAACATTTCTCTTTTTTTGTTTTTTTTTTGCAATTTGGATAAATCAGGTGGGTTGCAATTTGGATAAATTAGGTGGGTCCACTTTTGTTTGTTGGCCATCAATGGGTTACATTTTTTGTTTATAAGAATTTCGATGTAATTTTCATTTATATTTTTCATTTTGTAGATTTGAAGTTGTGATATTAGGACATTTATTATTTTTTTTTCTGGATATTCTTTAGGGAATTTGGATCGGCATTTGGAAATTTTATTTTTTAATTTTGAGTTGCGATGATATGCCATAAATAGTTGCGATGATATGCGATGAAATGTTTAACTTGAGTCTAAAATATTGTTTATTTATTATTTTGGAAAGTAATTCTATAATGAGTAGAAAATCATAAGTTTAGTCAACTGAATTTTACATATTTTTTTGAGCATTTTGTATGTAGTCTAGTGAATGTCCAAATATTTATTGAACTAAATACTCAAATATGTTGTTTGTTGCATGAAAATTTAATTTGTAATTAGGGAAAATTTATTTCAAATATTTCCAAATATTTGAAAGTACCGAAATTAAGAAGGAGAAGTTATATTTACGATTTATTTAGATTTAAAAGTTGTGAAAGTTGCTTGTATGTGAATCTGGAAGGGATTGAAAATTTTAGAAATGTAAGTTGGTTGAATTGATTTTAGGTATATTGGATTTGGAATATTACATAAACAGTACTTCCTTTTTTATTCTTTTTTTTGTTTGAACAAAACCCGGAATTTTTCATATTTCTTTTATCTTCTGTAGATCATAAAAAAATATATTCATTGAAATTAAATATGAACAGACCTTAAATTCCATCGTTCAGTAGGCCCCATTCGGGACGTTGTGTTTTGAAATGTTAAAATTTGTCGTAATTTGTCGTCCGAAGTAACTTCATTTTTTTAAGCGAATTTAAATGATGAAGTGTGTTTGTAGTTTTGACATTGTAAAAAATGTCTCAATTGTCATTTGTTTAAGGATTTGGAATATTGCATGAACAATACTTCCTTTTTGATCATTTTTTTTCTTCTTAAGCAAAACTCGAAATTTTCCATATTTCTTTTATCTTTTGTAGATCATAAAAAAATTATTCGTTGAAATTAAATATAAACAGGCCTTATATTCCATCATTTAGTAGGCTTCATCTGGGACGCTGTGTTTTGAAATGCTAGAATTCGTCGTAATTTGTCGTCCGAAGTAACTTCTTTTTTTTATGCGAATTTAAATGATGGAGTATGTTTGTAGTCCGATATAGATCTTTAATTAATCTACTTAATCAGAAGAAATACAGTATATAAGTATTTTGTAAATTCAAATCCTTTTTTTTAGAAGGAATGCATTTAGGTTTTGTCGAAATGTTCAGTAAGTTGTGTTGTTGAAAAATGTTTGTATATTGTCGCAAGTAGGTACCATATTTTTTTGTGGCCATTTCGATTTTTTTCCCATATTTTTTATGGCTATTTTTTAAATTACTGGTAATGGGATTTTTTTGTTTTCTGGGAATTCTATAATTTGAAGAACCACACTTGAATTTCATATGTTGATGAAGTTTATTCTGGTTATTCCAATTATTTTTTTCCATATTGAAATATCAATCGAGTCCATATTAGAGGTATGTATGGAATCCATGTTTTTTTTTCTTTTTTGAAATGACATAAAGGTGTCAATTGGGCCTTTACGTATTATTCGAAATGTCCAAGATCTGAAATATCTTGGAAAAGGTTTAAAGTATTTTAAATGACTATTTTGATATTTACAATTTTTTGTAATTAGGGAAAATTTGTATGCTATGCAATTATTCATTCAATCAAGCATTTTTGGAAAAATTTACCTTTATTATATTTATAAGAAGATTTTTTTTTGCGAAATGATATTCATTTTTTGGATTTTGAAAACATTTTTTTCCATAAGTAGCGAGTATTTATTTATTCTGATCGGTTGGACTTGTTATTTATATTTTTCAATTGGTTTTGTTTGAAAAAATTGAGTATTCTTTTTTGTTGTCCTTCAGCATAACTTGTTTGTATGTAATTTTTTCGAAATGTTCTTGGGAAGATTATCTTTGAATATTAAACATCTTGGGAAGATATAATAAGTTCGTATTTTGCCTTTAAAATTTAGCTGAACTCCATATTCAAATGGTTTACATTAGGGGCATATTTATTAAATTTAATCCATAATTTGACAGAGTTAACTTGGATTCCCCGACTGCGTAGTATGATTAGAGAAAATGTATTCTGTGAGCTTTCATTAAATTGTAATTCGTAATTAGATGAAGTGCAGATACAATGTATACAAATATTATGCAATTTGAATTGTTTTAGGTTGTTTGTATGTAGGCATTAGTAAGTAACCTTTTTTTCCTGAGCATGTTGACATATTTTGGGGTAATTCAAATATTTTAATACTTTTTGAAATGTTGAAATGCGACTCTTTTTCCCAAATAACATTCAAGTTATGTATGTAGTTAGTGGCATTGCATGTTTTCTTGATTCGTGCTAACAAATGGAGAAAGTCTGTCCATGTTGCATTAAATTTTTGACTATTCTCGATTCGTGAGTATTTTTTCAATATTTTGTGCAATATTTGAATATTTGATATGTTGAAATGTCAGAGCATGGTTGTATTTCAGCGGTAATATTTAATTGAATTTAGAGGAAATGCATCTAAATTACCTCTGAATGGCGAAAAATTGTTTGCACTATCAACCTACACCATCTAAAATAAGATGAAACTTCCTTGTATTCAGTAACTAAACATGAATATATATATAATTATACAGTAAAAGACACCTTTATTTGGCAGGTACTTACATGATCAACTGTGGCATCTCCACATGGTGTATTCTCAGTCATGATTCTGAATTAATTCCTCTGTTCCATAATATAAGATGTTAATGCAACCATGGGACGGAGGGAGTACTAAAACCCGTACCATACCGTCAGCACTTGGTACTATTTTGTGTGCGAATAACTTCCCAGTATTAATAAAATGGTCCTACCTTTTAGGAATGCAACATTTTTTGTAGACATATATTTTATTTTTTTATTTTTGAAAAGGATATCGTCCACGTTAATTCATATGATGTAGTCAAATATTTTCGTCTGGAAAATTATTTGTGTGGAGAATTTGAATCTCTAAATATTATCCTATTTGATTGCTATTAGATTTTAAATTTAGATCAATAATTAGAGGAAACACATTTTTTTCTGAAATTTGTTAGGTGCATTTGAAATTCATTCCATAATTAGGGGATATGAAGTTGTATTCTATGTAATTATTATTGTAATCAAGCATTTGTGGAAAAATTTACCTTTAACATATTTGGAGGAAGGGATTTTTTTTTGAAATATTATACTTTTTTGGATTTTGGAAAACAATTTTTTTTGGAAATATTTATTCTGATCGGTTGGATATGTTATTCGTATTTTTTAGGTGGATATGATTTTTTTTTCGTAAGTAGTTAGCTCTATGTTTTTTTTAAAATGTTTTGGTTTATAAATTTGTTCGGAGTGGAAAGTTATTAAGATTTGAATTATTGCCACGTTTGTGAAATTATAAATTTGTTCGGAGTGGAAAGTTATTAAGATTTGAATTATTGCCACGTTTGTGAAATAGTAGTTGTGAAAGGCTTTCGAAATTACGAAGTACCAAAATTTTGGATGTTGGATTAGAATGTTTCAGTATGTTTGGAAATTATTGGAGTTTTTGAAAAGTTCGGGTTTTTTCAAGAAATGTTCATTTTCTAAATCAAGCATTTGTGGAAAAATTTACCTTTAACATATTTGGAGGAAGGGATTTTTTTTGAAATATTATACTTTTTTGGATTTTGGAAAACAAATGTTTTTTTGAAATATTTATTCTGATCGGTTGGATATGTTATTCGTATTTTTTAGGTGGATATGATTTTTTTTTCGTAAGTAGTTAGCTCTATGTTTTTTTTAAAATGTTTTGGTTTATAAATTTGTTCGGAGTGGAAAGTTATTAAGATTTGAATTATTGCCACGTTTGTGAAATTATAAATTTGTTCGGAGTGGAAAGTTATTAAGATTTGAATTATTGCCACGTTTGTGAAAGGCTTTCGAAATTACGAAGTACCAAAATTTTGGATGTTGGATTAGAATGTTTCAGTATGTTTGGAAATTATTGGAGTTTTTAAAAAGTTCGGGTTTTTTCAAGAAATGTTCGTTTTCTAAAATTAGTCAACCTGGGAAATTCTAATGGTTTGAATTGTTTTCAAGTTTAGGAGGACTCAAATTTAAATTTTGGATTTAAATGCTATAACATACTTGTGTTTTCCTTACAAAATTTTCTAAACATTCATAAATACAAAATAGTACAAAAATATGCAAATGTGTTTTTCTTTTTTGTTGTAAATAGGATAATTTTGATTTACTTTTTTATGTAGAGGATGGTTATTTGTAAGAATGTTTGCATTTTCTCTTTTTTTTTAAAGGAAAACTGACATGCAGGTCCAGAGTGACGTCCGCGTGATGTCATCACCGGGGAGCCTTCCACGGCGAGGACGGCGAGGACCACGGCAGTGGCGCGCCGACGCGTTCTGGCACGGGCTTGTGAGTACGGCGGACGCGCGAGCAGCCGGGGAGGCCGCAGGCGGCGGCGCACTACAAGAAATATGCTCGTTAATGACCCTCTATTTTGGTCACTAAAAGGTCATTATTTCTCATTTATGACCTTTTTATGACCAAAAACTGATAGTCACATACCGAGCGTCTTAAACGATCCATAATAACCTTTTTAGTGGATTGGTCATAACCGTTTATGACCAAATAAGAGGGTCATAATTATATGACCAATTGTTTTGGTCATTGGCTGTCTGACCAGTCCACATCAGATCCTACGTGGCGACGCTGACGTGGCAAATTTATGACTAAATTATAAGGTCATAGATTAGACTCAGCCCAGTCCATACAACTTCACCACACGGGCTGAGCCCAATAATGCGGCCCATTTAGTGTTTTTTTCTCTTATTTCTGGTCGAATTAACAGGCCAAAATCATTATTTTATCCCCTTTATTTTATGGGCCTTGGCCTTTTTACAGTCCATTTGACGTTTTCAGTAAATTTCTTTTTATTTTCCAAAATTGAATTTAGAAAAGAAAACAATAATGGTTGGGCTGTGGCCTTTTTACAGCCCAATTAATTTGTCCACTAAATAGATATTTAGCCCAAACTCATATCAAAACAGGAATTCAAATCACATAACAACACATATATCCCAGGTCGAATTGAAGTCATTGTCACATAAATTATTATCTTATGTTTAGATAGTAGCATCTCCAACTTTAGATGAACCCATAAACAGAAAATTTACATGAACACAAATAACAGCACAATGAAAAAGACACTAGTAGATGAACATAAATATCCCAGGTCTTTGTTGTCTTCCTCTTCCAACTTCTGTAAACATCACCTATCAGTGGAAGTATGCCTGCCAAGAGAGAAAAAATTGAGAGCACAAAGGATTTAAATACGTCACAATAAAAAGAATGATCGAGCAAATAGGTAGGCAAAACACTCTGGTACACAGCAAGGAAAATTGAGTATTATATGAGTGTATTCACCATAGTAAATATTCATAGAGACTAGTAAAACACATCCTAGAACCTCAGAACCTTGGACATTGGTAACAGACCAACAATAGACAGTCGGTGTGCATAAATAGCAGTATAACAAGCAAAAGAAGAATTGCTATCAGTGAATACTAGTACTATCTGCCAGCAATCTGTAAGTATACTATATCAGTTCGAAACAATAGCATCATGGGAATCAGGTGATAAAGATAACAGTGGGGTGTCACAACTAAAGGAAGAAGACTATTTTCTAATCCATGAACTAAAAAAATGCATCAATAATTATTAGAAGGTAACTGAACTTCTGTGCACTCATTTAGAAAGAAACAAAGGTTCACTTACAGAAGCATATGATATCATATTTACAAGATTAAAGGTTTACAAAGGAACACCCATGAGTGGGCAAAATGGGATGCACTAAAACGAATAAGACAGGATCGATGGATGGTGCAGCTCAGTTCAAGATGAGATAGAACTACTATCAAGGGTTCATCACAACACTTAAATGCATCAGAAGCATGCATGCATTATTATTTCAGGAGTGCAGTTTTTGTCAGTTTGACAGCAAGAGCAAGGCCTCTCAACTCAGATTTTAGAGTAACTCTGAAGAACTGAAATCCCCATCTTGTATAAACCAGTGATGCTATCTATCTAGCAATCCATGTGAAACGATGATACATCACAGTCAGTGCAAAAATAAACATACCAGCTGATGACGAGGGAGCTCACCAGCACATGTGCCCTGGTCTGCAATCAAACAGAAAAATGCTTGAAATTAATAGTAGGTAAGCAGGACGATAACCATGGCAATGCTGGTAGATGATTAAGAGCGCATGATGTAATGGGACTCGTGAGTTCGCCTCAAGGAAGCTCCAGATCTGTGGCAGCGTCGCCGGCGACCTGACCAGTCCGAATAGAACGTGGAGGATCTGCCAGGCATATTCAGGACGCACATGTCAGAACACATCGGGAGAAAGCAACAAGAATTATCCAGCGGGTTGGGGTGGTGGGTACCTCGGGGAACGACAACACTGTTGCAGTTGCAGCACGGTAAACTCAACATTGGCTAGGGGTGATGTGCCCTCCAACATGTTAACAATAAGCATTATGCTTCCATCAGGTCTGTGACAACAAAAGTGGGGGTCAATGAGCATCAAGGATACTGCTGCTGCAGCGGCTCAAACCAAATCAATATAGGTGCATACAGATTAATCTCAATGAAAATCAAGTGTGCATGAAAAAGTGATGGCACGGATTTTGGGTCAAGGTTTTCAAATATCTCAAGTCGGTGCATTATTCTAAACAAAAATGGGTGAACTCGAATTTTGTATAAATCCTGCAATCTTTTGACAGTACATGACTGCTACATTGTGCAATGAATTTATACCATAAAGCTACAGAACTTGTACCAGTAATTAGTACACAAACTTCTATCAGTATCAAATATGTACTCCAAAGAAATCCAAGACAATATATGTTGTTTGTGCAAATTCTACAAAACCAACCTCACCAAGTCATAACAGAGCAACAGTTGAGCAAAGAAACAAAATGGTGAAACATAGGTAGACATAGTATTGCGTTCAGAGGCTAGCATGATAGGGAGTAATAACTTAGGAATACTACTAGCAAGATCATGAAACATGCAAACAGACATGAAAACATGTAAATAGCATCAGAGCATCATCTGAATTTAAATTTTTATAGTGACAACCAATGCTCCAAGAACATGAAAACATGTAATTTATCACCAGGACAGGTGCAACAAACTTGTTCAGGCCAAAGATAATATCAAGCCACCAAAAAACAGATTACTCATTGAAAGAATTAGGAGATAGGGATGGGGAGAGAATGTATGGTGACCAAAGAGGGGGATGGGGGAGTCGTCGCCCCTTCCGCTCGCCTGCCTCGTCAGTCCACGTCCTCCACAACGAGCTCCTAGTGCCGCGGACGCTATCCTCTGCCACATGGCGGACTTGTTCCCGTCCACATCCCCAAGATCTGCCGTCGCCATAGTCGGGTTCCTGTTTCAATAGAAGCGGCATGTTAGAGGAGTTTGAGCGGGAGGTCATGGGGCGTGAAGGAAGGAGGGATGCGTGGTGGAGATGGATCAACGCATCATCCATTGAGCAGGAGCGTCTGCTGGTCTGGACACCGAGCTCACGAGCGCCGTCATGGGTGAAGTCGTAGACAACATGGAAGCCGAGCTCCTTGGTCGGCGACGCGGAAGGCGTCTGCGGCGAGACGTTCACCGCAAACCCTAGGCCACGCGGCACCGCGGTACGGCCAGCCCGACGGAGTGCCGCGCATGGAAGCACGCGCGGGCCGGCGAGCCATCCGTCCGCGACTCTGTAGCTGCTAGGGGGCGGTGCATCTGTCGCCGATGAGATTGGGTGGCACGGTCGGTCTGCTGCGGGAGGACGAAGGGGAGCGAGTGTGATAAGAGGGGTGGCGGAAGGGAGGATGGCCTGGGCGGGGGGAGAAGGAGCGGCGGCGAGGTGAGAGAGGCGGCGGCGATCTGGATCGGGGATAGGGAGAGAAGGTGGGGGTGAGATGGGATCGGGTGCGAGGTGACAGAGGCAGCGGCGATCTGGATCTGGCGTCGGGATCTTCTAGAAGATAGGATGCCCGGGTGGGTAGGATACTAGGATCGTTCGATCGACTGGGTATGGACGGTCCGGATGAGCGATCCGTGGGTGGGTGTATTCTTGCATCTCATTGGTGGGGTTCAGATTCGGTTTTGACCAGATTTTAAAAACACCGTAAAAAATTCAAAAACTATTCAAACCTGTGTATTGTGTCATTATATGTGACATAGTTCATAGAAAAAGACTTGAAATGACACAAATGTTGCCAAATGGAGATTCCAACATGTTTGCAAAGAAAATCCATTATTCATTTTCTAAGTGCTTAAAACGAGGGTTTTGTGAAGCGGCTACCAAGAATATAGTGCAAAATGGCACCACTCTATTTTTCGCTCAAAGTAGAGCACATTTACAGATTATTACCTATATTTATACATTTATGAATTTTCTACCTATTTTCACCCAATTAAATGATTTTTTGCAGATTCGGCACAAAACGAGTCAAATTTGAACTACATGTGCTTCGTAGTTTTCTCATGCTTTTTTGAAAAAAAATCATTTTTAGGTACAAAAGTAACTATTTTATGAGAGATACACCAATAGTTTCGCAAGACTAAACACGTAGCTACGAACGGTCGTGTCGTTAAATGTGATCGCATTTTGAAATCAGCATAAAGAATTCAGAAAAATCAAAATCCTTTGCTATGTGTCATTATACGTGACCAAGTTTTGAGAAAAAAATAATAAAGTTGGAATACAGTAAATATCTTGAAAAGGTGTTCTCGGAAATGAGCTACCATGTACAAAGATTCATGCCTTTCGGGCCAAATAACGAATGTTATGGCAACATTCATGGCATAATTTATTCAAATGTGCCCATATTGTGCACAGGCGTGCATCTTGTAATGGAGAACATTGTTTCCTAAGAATGTTTTCATTTTCGTTATATAAAAAATTCATTTTTCATTTTTCAAGTGCAGAAAAGGGTTGTTTTGTGAAGCACCTACCAAACCTATGTTGCAAATTTGATCAACACCAATTTCTAAAAATATTAGACCATATTTTATGTACAAATAACCAAATGGTTGTGTGTCAAGAGTTTTTCATCTACTTCTCGTAAAAAAGAAAAAATTATGTCGATTCAGTTCGAATGGGGTAAAATTTGAACTATTGGTGCTTCTTAGTTTGCTCATGATATTTTCAAAAAAATATTTTTAGGTACATAAGTATCTATTTTATCAGAGATATACTAATATTTTGGCAAGATTCATGCCTTTCACGCCAAATTACGAATGTTATGGCGATATTCATTGCATAGTTGTTCAAATGTGCCCATATTATACACAAGCGTGCATCTTTTAATGGAGAACATTGTTGCCGAAGAAAGTTTTCATTTTTGTTGCACAAAAAAATCATATTTCATTTTTCGAGTGTAAAAAAATCATAGATACAACAATAATTTCTTCTAGTGATCTTTATACCTCGTAGCTCATTTCTGAGAAGGGTTTTCGAGAAAAACTTCGATAACCCATGTTTGTTATTTTTTCTAGGTGGTAGGTCATATAAAAGGACGCCACGTGAAGGTTTCTCATTTTTTTTGATTTTTTTGGAATTAGTTGTGCCTAACCCTAACCCTAACCCTAAACCAAGACCATAAACCATAACCCTAAACCCAAACCTCACCTTAACTCCGTTCCAGTAAAAAACGGGAAAGATGACCAAACTATGCGGCACTCGTAGTTCAAATCAGACCGAGTTGCACCGAAATCGGCAGGAATTTGTATGAAATATTTGAAATACCTAAGTATGTTTTTATATCCAAACCCAGGGTTATATGTACTTATAAGGTGGTATATTATTTTCTATCTCTTTGTATGTTCCTCTTTCGATAAGCCGTTTTGGTAGCTGCTTCACAAAAAAAGCCTGTTTCGGCACTAAAAAAAATGAAAAAATGGTTTTTTATTCAATGAAAACCTTAAACCCCATAGTCAACACTATTCTACAACCAAGATACACTAGTGTGTCAAATATGGCCTCATTCGGACAATTTTTGCTATGTTAAAGGCCATACCCTAGCTCATTTGAGTCGAAAGCCATACATCTTTGTACCTCCAGCTCATTTATGAGAAGGGTTTTTGAGAAAAACTTCCATGACACATGCTTATAATTTTTTATACGTGGTAGGTCACATAAATGGATGCCATGTGAAGGTTTCCCTTTTTTTGTTTTTTTCTGAATTTCGTGTGCTCATTTGAAAATCTAGTCGAATTCATGGCCGTGACCGTTTGTGTCTAGTGGTTGAATCATGTGAATATTTTGGCGTTTATCTGATGAAATGGATACTTGTGAACCTAAAAATGAAATTTAGGAAAAATAACGGGCAAGCTATGTGGTGGTTGCAGTTCAATATCTAGCGGTTTCCTGCTGAATCGGCAGGGTACCGTTTAAATGGGCATAAATAGGTAAATACCTCAGAAATGCATGCCTTTGGGTGAATGTACATAGAATGATGTCTACTTTGTGACAAACATGTATCGGTGACATTTTGGACGATACTCTCAGTAGCCGCTTCACAAAAAACGCTATTCTAAGCACTTGAAAAATGAAAAGTGGTTTTTTGTGAAACATGTCGAAAACTTTGTTCGGAAACATTGTTTGCCATCCCATAATGAACACATGTGCCAAAGAGTTTCACAAAATTCAATCCCTGGGTACGAACAAAATGAAAAAGATATTTTAAATAATTTACAAACCCAATATAAAATAATTTATAAGCTTAGTGGTATTTGTATTTTATTGAGACTAAAAGCACTTCCTAATAGTATATTAGGAGAGAGGTTATCTTTCCTGCCAAAGAGTTGACCGTATATTGAAACCGACATACGAAATTCAAAACAAAATCAAATAAATGGAAAACCTTCGCGTGGTGTCATTATATGTGTCCTAGTATCCATCAAAATCATAAACTTGGAATACGGCAATTTTATTAAGAAAGTGTTCTCAGAAATGTGGTATCATCTATGAAGATTAATGGCTTTAGGGCCAAATGACGAATGTTATGTCCACATTCATGGTATAGTTTGCTTAAATATGCCCGTATTGGGCACAAACGTGTATCTTGGAACCATGAACAATGTTGCCGAAGAAACTTTTCAATTTCCTTTCACAAAAAAATCATTTTTCTATTTCCGAATGCGAAAAATGGGTTATTTTGTGAAGCAACTACCAAAAATATGTCGTAAAATAGGAGCGCTACATTATTTGAAAATACTAGACCACATTGTTTTTACAAATAACCAAATAGTTGTGTGTCAAACAGTTTCCATCTACCTCTCATAAAAAAGAGAAATTCATGTTGATTCAGTTGGAACGGGGTCAAATTTGAACTACAGGTGCCTCCTAGTTTTCTCATAATTTATTGAAAAAATCATATTTAGGTACACAAGTACCTATTTCATCATAGATACAACAAAATTTTCGCAAGATTTAACCCCTAGCTATGAACGATCATGTCCCCCGAGTTGACCGTATATTGAAACCGGCATACGAAATTCAAAAAAATCAAATAAATAGAAAACCTTCGCGTGTTGTCATTATATGTGTCCTAGTATCCATAAAAAATCATAAACTTGGAATAGGGCAATTTTCTTAAGAAAGTGTTCTAAAAAATGAGGTATCATCTATGAAGATTCATGTCTTTAGTGCCAAATGACTCAAAAATGAGCCTGTGATTTTTAATTTATTTTAAAAGTATCAAAAAATTATTGATAGCAGTGGATAAATAATCTATAGATCCAAAGGTTTCCAAACATAATTTATTTGCAAATTTTACATTTGTAGATTTAAAGATATGGCAATATTACTCAAATCACACTTTTGAAATTTGAATAATTTAAACAAAGGCAAAACTGAAAATTAACAGAGCCAAAAGATTCTACACGTCCAGGGATTTCTATTGGTATAAAGTTTTTTTTGGATAAACGGTTTATTTAATACAGATTTTAAACTATAGTTTAAAATAATGCTTTACATGATTCTGTAAATAACAAGTTAGTGCACGACTAAAATATATGTTTTTTATTGTACCACTATATTCTACACGTTCATACGAATCCATAGACTACAAAAACATTGAAAACGGAGTTACGGTTGATTTGATATGGAATTAACAAGTTTTATGCAATAATATTATTTAAAACATTTTAACACATTAGAGGGCTTAAATGCAAAAGTGGTACCTTTTTTATGTATTGATCAATAAAATTGTATTTTAGTTTCTCTGGACAGAGGAGGGAATTCTTGACATTAAGCAACAGGATTTATTTTAAAATATTTTTTAAAACACAAGATTTGAATTAAATGGCCGAAATGACTTTCGGGATTTTGATCAATTTAAACAGATTAAAAATGGAAAACTAATGATGAAAGATTAAACTACATGATCAGAGCTTTCCAACGATATATTATTTGCTCATTTTGGATAAACAGAACAGAAGATTTGAATTTTCAAAGTTTGGACAATTTCTGTCTAAAATAAACAGAAAACGAAATTTCCAGAAAATGGCCAATGCGTGGCAAGATCTGATTGGCTGTCTCCCTAAATGGGCCAAGATTCGGCCCAGAAGAAAAATTGGAGAAGGAAAAAAATAGAAAGGAAGATGGGCCGGGATGGACTGCGCGCGCGCGAGGAAAAAAATAAGAGGGGAGGGGGCGCGGCTGCTTGCTGGGCTTCGGCCCAGTTGGTCTATCCAATCCTTCTTCTTTTTTACGTTTTTCTTTTCTATTTTCTGGTTTTCTTATCTCTTTTATATCTTTTGTTTTAAAAGTCCAAAATACTTAAAACTTGTTTCTAAAGATTTGTAAAATTAATATCTATCATTTAAAATATTTAAGCACACTTTTGCAATATAATTTTAAAATACAAATTAAAAATATTGCATTATTGCTTAATTGACACTTTTATGTCATTTTATAAAATAGGGTTTTATAAATTCTTTTTGAACTTAAATAAAATCCAGAAAAATAGTATGAGTAATATCATTCAATATTATAAACTCAATAAAATAATTTGGTACAATTTTTTATTTAAATAGAGTTTGATAAATTATTTAAATACAAATACCCATTTATATCATGGGCTTTATAAATATCAAAATAAATATTTTACTTCAAAATATTTAAATACTGAACACAAAAGATAAGGTAATATTTAAGATTACTTGGATATTTAAACTATTAAAGTTTTTGAAGATGCCAAATGTCTTCTATTATTTGGTTTCTATTATAAATTTAATGTTTTTCTTTTAATAAAACCAAAAGTTTCAAATTTTAGTGATTTTGAAACATTTCAAAATATTGGGATGTTACAACACGTAAGCGAAAATGACACATAAGCAGTGACACGTAGGCGATACTGCTGAGTTGGCTATCCAATCAGAGTGACAACTAAGCGAAAATGACACATAAGCAGTGACACATAGGCGAGACTGCTGAGTTGGCTGTCAACTCATGTGAATGACCATTTAAATTGGTCGTAATCAGCTAGAAAAAATATGTTAAATTAGTGTTATTTGCATTATGACCAATTCATGTAAGGAGATTATGACCTTTCTGACAGATTTGGTCGTTATATTTTCGAGTTTAGACCCTCCAAAATAGCGAGTGACCAAATGGTACAAAATGGTCATAGATCTATGACCATTATTTTCAGGGTCACTGTCAAAAGGTCATAGGATAGCATATTTCTTGTAGTGGAAAGTTATTAAGATTTGAATTATTGCCACGTTTGTGAAATTATAAATTTGTTCGGAGTGGAAAGTTATTAAGATTTGAATTATTGCCACGTTTGTGAAATAGTAGTTGTGAAAGGCTTTCGAAATTACGAAGTACCAAAATTTTGGATGTTGGATTAGAATGTTTCAGTATGTTTAGAAATTATTGGAGTTTTTGAAAAGTTCGGGGTTTTTCAAGAAATGTTCGTTTTCTAAAATTAGTCAACCTGGGAAATTCTAATGGTTTGAATTGTTTTCAAGTTTAGGAGGACTCAAATTTGAATTTTGGATTTAAATGCTATAACATACTTGTGTTTTCCTTACAAAATTTTCTAAACATTCATAAATACAAAATAGTACAAAAATATGCAAATGTGTTTTTCTTTTTTGTTGTAAATAGGATAATTTTGATTTACTTTTTTATGTAGAGGATGGTTATTTGTAAGAATGTTTGCATTTTCTGTTTTTTTTTAAAGGAAAACTGACATGCAGGTCCAGCGTGACGTCCGCGTGACGTCATCACTGGGGAGCCTTCCACGGCGAGGACGGCGAGGACCACGGCGGTGGCGCGCCGACGCGTTCTGGCACGGGCTTGTGAGCACGGCGGACGCGCGAGCAGCCGGGGAGGCCGCAGGCGGCGGCGCCGCTGCGTCTGGGTCACCGGAGCGGCCCCGGCGGCCACCGAACGCGGCGGGCGGACGGCGGGCACGGCGGCGTCGATTCCGGCGACGGTGCGGCGTTCTGGCAGTTGATCTGTGGCGAGGAGGGAAAAGGCGCGGCGGCGGAGCTCGCGGTTTGGTCGGATTCGAGCGGGGAGCAGCAGGGTGGCCGCGCAGCGCGTCGGCGGCGTCGGCGGCATCGCCGCCGCGCGGGGAGAGAGAGAGAGGGAGAGGGGGGAGGGGGCGGTGTTTTTGCAATTTTTGAATCGGTCCCTCGCCTCGCGTTAGGTGGACTGCGGGTTCTATTAACGGCTTTGAGAAGGGCTTTTTTGCAAAAGCGTGATCGACATATCGCGCGGACCGTCAGATCGCTGGCGGACGGCTCAGATCAAATGACTGTAGTACTGTTTCTCCCAACAGTACCCCGAGCGAGGAGAGAGCTCCATTTCGTTCGTCTTTCATATAGATAGTAGATATCTGGTACTAACATAAGCCTTTTTACGAGACATTACTTTTTGTCTTTTTTATACATGTCACAAAAATATCAAAACTTCACTATATCGGATGAGGTTACAAACGCCGGAATTTACAACTTGCGACTTATTCCAGACCGACGGCTTACAAGATATACTTATAATGGACCTGACTTGATCCAGGTTAGTAACGGTGAAACCCTATTAACAACTCGCTTCGGCACAACCTTCTGGCGAGGCCTCGCTCGCTCTGCCAGAACTTAGCTGCCATTTATACGGATTTGGATCATACCAAAATAACATCGAAATGAATTTTCGTATTCTTCACTCCTATATGCGGCGCAATATAAACACACGGGCTGTGCTTGGTTTCTGTAACGCTCGTCTAGCGCAGTTAAGGAAGCCACAACGTGCCAATTTTTAAATCCACCGCGTAGTTGTCAACGGACATCAGTGTCAAATTTAATGGCGTAGTCAATGCCAAATTCACATGCACGTGGAACAGTTTCTAACACAAGTTTAAATAAAAAATCATTTCTCCCCTGATCCCTTAGCTCTCCTTAGTAGATCCCTTAGCTCTCCTTGCGGTCTCTCTCCTTGTCCATCTCTCTTTCCTAATTCTTTTATTCCGTCGATGATTTTTTGGCATCGGCTCAAATAGTTACACCGTTTTCTTGTCATGACGTTAATCATGTAGATCGCTTCCGAAGTGGTGTGATTAGGTCGTGAGGTTTGTTCAGGGAGGGAGTGTGGGGATTAGAGTCAATGATGACATTGGACACTAATTTCAAACTTTAAAAGGATGACCAAGACAAGGAATTCTTTATCTCCTATGCTATTCAATATCGTAGCCGATATGTTGGCTATTCTAACCGCTAGAGCGAAGGGGGATGGTCAGGTGGACGGCTTGATATCGCACCTTGTAGATGGTAGAGTATCGATTTTGCAATACGTTGATAACACTATTTTCTTTATGGAACACGAGTTAGAGAAATCCATCAACGTGAAGTTAATTCTGTGTCTTTTTGAACAACTCTTGGGACTTAAAATAAATTTTCATAAGAGTGAGTTTTTTGTTTTGATAAAGCTAAGAAGATGGAGGGAGATTACATGAACATATTTGGATATGAAGCTGGATCGATACCTTTCAAATATTTAGGTATTCCTATACATTATAGGAGACTTGTAAATAAAAAATGGAAACCTGTGAAGGACTACTTTGAGCGAAAGTTGGGGTGCCGGTTAGGAAAGATGCTCTTATACGGACCATCTAGTTCTAATTAATTTTGTTTTCACGAGCTTACCAATGTTTCTGGTTTCTTTTCTCGAGATACCTAAAGGGTTATGAAAAAGATTAGACGTTTATCGATCTCGGTTCTTTTGCCAAAGCAATAAATTCGTTTATATATGCCAAAATATTTTTGAATATGTAAAATAAGAAAAGCTTCATTTTACATGAAAGTCCCCACACCACAGACCGATGTCATATAAGATGTAGAAATAGACTAATCTAGTCATACGATAGTGAGTTTAGTTGCAATGGTAGTCTCTCTCTCTCTCTCTCTCTCTCTCTCTCTCTCTCTCTTGGATCTCCTAATCCCATTAAGTCATGTTGACTAGATTTCACATGCTTTTTTTTTTTGAAAGTTAACTAGATTTCACATGCTTAGGGCATGTACAATGGTCTTATCATCGCAGTGCCACGTAGGATGATTGCTGAGTTGGAGGAGAGAGAAACGAAAAAAGAGGTTTGTATTCTCTTAGCTAAGAGATCATCTCTTAGCACAATTTCTCTCACCATAATTTTAGGGATATCTAGTTATTAAAGATAAGGCTAAAAATAACCCATTATACATCATGTTTTATTGTCATATCTAGACTACGTGGCAGGTTAATGATAAGATGGTCTTATCAACCATTGTACATGCCCTTACTTTCATGAACAAAATCAAAAGCATTCAAGATGTACGACCGTACCAAATAACGAAATCATATGTTTGCAAAAGTAGTATATTCGAAAATCTTATGTTTGCATTGTTAGAGATGTTGTTTCAGTAACGAGTGCAGATAAGACACATATGTTTTCAACTCATTACTGAAACTAACGCGGACGACACATTTCTCAGCAATTCAAGTTACGATCTAGAAGTCTGTATAATTAGTCTTACGTAATGACACACTAGAACCACTACCAAAATATTTGGTAGATTGTATGCTTTTGAGATCTATTTCATAACATTTAGTAATATTAAAATATGAAAGAGAAACACATATATACACAAAAACACATATGTATATACTACATAATTTATGCAACTATGAAAATAGTTCAAAGAGAATCTATTAGAATATAAAAATAATAATTTAGCATGAGAAAAAGTACACTGATATACGTCACAAATATATAACAATTAACAATGCAGCTGATGTTCCAGAACATTTTCAAGTTATTAACGCCGCCAGTACGTAATAGAAAACCATAATCATCATCAAGACTAGTTTGGTACAAATAATTTTAACATAGGTATAAAAGTTCAATACAAAATATTGCTTTGGGTCCAAAATTTGCTAGATCAGCTCCTGTCATCTTTCCTCAGTGTTGCAGATAACAATGGCCTAAGTTTGGTCATATCGAGGCATACCTTGGCCTCATCCTTTTGTTTTTCTTTTAAAACTCAATACACACCAAAAATGCTATCACCTATGAAAATGTTAGCATTAATCTTGATTCGGTATGTCTGTCCTAGTACTTTGTGAGCATACTTGAAATGCTTGGAGATCAGCATCACAAGGGTTGCACAACCAGATCTTAAACCAGCAGGAGTCAATGGAACCTCTTCATTGTCAACCAGATCTAAAACATATTGTCTTCAATAAAGAGACCTCAGAGTGTCTTGTTTCTTCTCCACTTCCTTTCTAAGCACTCAAGAATCAGTGTTAGTGTTGTCCTCCCAATTTTTTCTAAGCAAACAACAAATGCATCCCACTTGTGCTTCACATAAGTTTTGGCGGTATTTCAACAACCTCAAACTAGTCAGGCTTGCTCCTTTGTGCTACCAGACACTCTCTAAAAGGTTCTAGGGCCGGTGTTGAAGTTAAATTGGTGTTGAAGCCGAGCTTCTGGCCCCATCACAACCTCCCCGCAGACGATGGCGCATATGAATTCTCGAGCCTTTATAAATTCCTTTCTCCGAAAACAGTTGATTTTCACATAAAAGTTTGTTATCACAAACATAGTAAACATCATTGTGGACGGGACCATTTAATTTTGAAAGGACTGACTGCAAAGTATAAGATCCTTTGGCTTCAAAGGCTATGTCCCCATGCGGAAAGTGGATTTCGCCCTAGAAATCCAGGAAGAATTATATTCTTTAAATAAACCAGATTCATGTTAATAAAGTATGGTTTGAAGACAGAACTTGACAAGGTAACACCATCACGGGTTGGACTACTATTTACACGAAAGTCAAGAATAGATGTGTTGCGTAGGTACTTGACTATGTAGTTTGTCTGTTTCTTTTGGAAAAAGGGATCAAACCAAAAGTTAGAGATATTACATAAAGTTGTTTACCCACTGGAACTTGATATATACGCCTTCTGCACAAATGAACTGAAACGAAAACACTAAGCTCCTCGACACGTGATTAGAGATGCAGAAAATGCAGTTTGGTTTGAAACTACAGGGGAAAACAAACAACTCAAAAGATAATGAGGGCTCATCAACTAGTGCTGGGGAATAGACTACAATGATTTTAGTTAGCATGTTGCGAAAACTTGACTGAAAGTAAGCATGGAAAGCTGGAGTGGCTGGTAAATGTTGTTTCATATAAAAATGTTGATGATTAATTAACCACAAGATGGTTAGAACTGATCAGTGCAGAGCTTAGAACATCACTGAATAATGAATGTCCAATGTGAGCACTTCACTGCATCGACGCATTGTACTCCACATAAGCACCTACCTATCGAAATTCAGAGATTGGACTAACTAGAAATGAGGTATTGCCTTGCACCTAGTGTAAGTTCAGTTTAATAATTAAAAACTTTTCAAGTGTAAACTGTAGTGAACCTGTCCTAAGTAACATTTCTTGATACTTTCAATAACCGGATGAGGGATGTTAGGTGGCATTCAGATATGAAATCTAAATCTCACATTTGCAGGTATTTCAGCCATTAATTAGTTCTCATCCACAACACTCTATTCTCAATAATCAAATCTAAAATAATTTTTTATTCCGACATCCTATAAGCAAAAGCCTGGTGCAACGTCTCCAACCATTCTAGACTTTCCTCATTTGGCTAGGAAAATACCATTGCAACGTCTCCAACAATTCTAGACCTTCCTCATTTGGCCAGGAAACTACCAATGCTTGGTACCGAGTATGTGCTTCCAAAAACTACCAATTTTGGATTCTTTTACTTCGTTTTTTCTGTACAATCCATAAGAATTTAATGTTTTCCTCAGAATTTTAAACAAGAACATAATAATGGGGAGGAGCGTTTTGAAACCCGAGCACAGGTGCACCCTATATCTGGACGGTGCAGAATACGTTAAGATTGGGTGTCGGTCGTTGTCTGTACGTGCCGCTGCGCAGTAAGAAAACGATCGAGGAAGGTAAGTTCTTAAGATAGAACTGTTGTGTGGGCCAGGGAATTGACGGTTATGCTTGAGCCTGACGGCGGGCGTATACGGAGGGAACCGTGTAAAGATCTTGTCCCGGGAGAACAGGACGTCAAATCTCATGGTCCTATGGGACAGGAAAATCTCGAGGAGCTGTGGGGTGGTGGTGGGGGAGCTGCGGGAACGGAGAAGCTCGTTGGCCGAGCAACGGATATGGAAGGCCCGGAGCTCCTACTGGATCCCGTAGATAGGGGGAGTGCAGCGAGATGCCGGATCTGTTGCGTGTTCTAGCAGTGAGGAGCATGGGGGGTTGGGGAAATTTCAGGCGGCGAGATTTGTCCTATGCCGGTGTGTGGGAAGATTATTCGTCGGTGGGCGTCGTGGGAGAAGCTCACTCCTCCGTTGGGGTGATACGGAAGCTGACTCCCCCACTGCCTGCATCACTTGAATCGGAGATTAAGGATGATCCGCAGCTCCGGGGTGGACTAAAAGGTTAGTCTACAGGTGTCTGCTAGCTTTGTTTTTATATTTCAGGTGTGTCCGTCTGTACCTGAAACATAGGACTAGTGTATATCAGTAAAAAAAGGATGGTCAGCTAAATGATGTATTTTTTAGTTCAGGTTATTGTGTCCCCGCCCGACTTGATGTAAAAAAAATACTGAAAAAAGATTACGAAATTCACGAATGTTATAGAAAAAGCACAATGTGGCAGTTGAATGCTCAGTTGTTTGAAAAAGAATCATGTGTGGGTACTGAACTTTTCATGCTTACGGTAGATGGACTGGATAATGTGTCAGCTATTTTCGTCAGTTCAGGTGGCGAAGGTTCATCCTTGGGAAGACGTGGTAATCTTTACAATTAAATTGGGATTGGTGAGTGCCTGGTGTCACACATGGGCTGTTATAGCCAATTCTTTTCTGAATCGCTTAGAAAGTGCTGTCGACATGGGCCAGCCCAATTAAGAGATTGATAGCCCACGCAATCATATACCGATATACGCATGAGTAACCCATTACCCGCACGTCTCCTTATTTAACACGAACTGATTTTCAAAAAAAAACTATTAAATTGGGATTGGTGAGTGCCTGGTGTCACACATGGGCTGTTATAGCCAATTCTTTTCTGAATCGCTTAGAAAGTGCTGTCGACATGGGCCAGCCCAATTAAGAGATTGATAGCTGGTCCGCGCAATCATATACCGATATACGCATGAGTAACCCATTACCCGCACATCTCCTTATTTAACACGAACTGATTTTCAAAAAAAAAAATCCAATACGAACTCTGTTCACAGCGAATAAACCAGAGCAGCTCAAAAGAAAAAGAAAAACAAATCAACCAGAGTGCTCGGCCGGTCACGCTCAATACAAAGACAACCACGCTCTCACATCCATCCACGTTTAGTAAATCTTGTCTCCTATTCACACGCAAGCTTACTACTAGCTGGAAACTAACTCCGATTGATTTAATAATCATATAAAAGTACAAAAAAAGGTACAAAAAACCGGATCTATTAATAATCATTGAAAACAGTACAAAAACAATAAAAATAATAAAATTATAAATATCTCCTGGAACCACCTAGCGAAGACTACAAATGTTAGGGCCGGCCGAATACGGTCATGGGGTTCTGGCGATCGCCATGATCGCCATGTTCTGCTTCGAGGGATCCGGCCTACAAGTGTTCATATTGGACAAGACAAAGTTCTTACTTTCCTTCCGTGCTCTCTGATAAAAAAATGGATCAGTCTATTTTAACATTGTTTATAAAACCGGTGACATGGAGCAATTTACGATGAGCTCTCGCCGGTTGGAAGGTTACATATGTGCGATAAACTCCGTCGATGTTGTTGTTGCTTGTCCAGTGTGCCCAACCTCAAGGAGTAGTTGTGCTATTCTAGAGCGCCACCACGAGCAACACCTTAAAGCACATATTACCTACCCCTCGATTCGACGCTATAATCGATTAATAGATTTGATCTTGTGGCACTACGCATTGAGAAGATCGAGAAAATAATCAATCGATCGATTGATCTTAAATGTAGACTTTTTAGAGTTTAAATGCGCATGTACTTCGCATGGACAAAAGGTAGAGCGGGGATATATTAGAGCAGTGGCGGAGCTGTGTGTAAGCTGTGGGGTCAGCTGACCCCACAGCTTTTCTGTAAGACCCCCTTCACTGTATACATATTTACGTATTGGTCCTAGATATGTATGCAGTCTGACCCCATAGGTCGCTGTCGCTAGATTCACCACTATACTAGAGGACCAACAATCGAGACAAAATAGAGCAAAGCGACGAGGATAACAAGAACCAGAAGGATGCATGACGATCACCAAAAGATATTTTTAAGCCCGTGTCGAAGGTCCAATTTGACAAAAGTTACGTTGTGCGGATTTGAAACATCAATGTTTCACATATGTTTTGCGCCTAGCACAAATACATGTGGCTATCTTTTTTATAAATTTAAATATCTAAGTGGAGTTTATGCTTACATGGTTAGCATGTGTGTCTATAAAACCGTGGCAACGCACGGGCACTGGCGAAGAGATCAGTAATGTGCACACACCCCACCTAGTGATCGATGAGGATGTGCTCCCCGTTGGAGCCGCCCTACACGCCGCCGTGGCCATCGAGTTCTTGAACAAGCACGTGCCCACCGTGGAGTCGACCCCTCCGCGGTAAAGCTTGGACTAGCTTGGTACTCCCTCCATTCCACAATATAAGATGTTTTAGCATTTCTCTTTCCATCCATATCTAGACATGTTTTAGTGTAAAGTTCAAATGAACATTGCACTAAAACATGTCTAGATACGGATGGAAAGAGAAATGCTAAAACATCTTATATTTATTAAACAGAGTATGATAGTATAATGCAACTATTTCAGCTCAAATGTATAAGCCGAGTAAATAATAAATTAAGTTATGGTCATGCACAATCAAAGGGAATGTGTGCATTTGGCAATCTTCTAAAAGAAACAAACCTTCAAATTCCGAACACATAATTTACCCCTCCAAAACAAAACACAAAAGTTGAGTACGTATGTACTCCCTCCGTTCCTAAATCAGAAAGAGCAGTATTAGCCATACGGCGGCGTTATGTTCCTGTCCACGTGTAGCGACGTTCTTGTCTACAATGTACTTGTTGTTTGTAAAATAAGTTTCTTGTGTTTTTTTCTTCTTCTAAGAGGTGAAACGTTTCATTACAATGTGCGCCAACATGAAGTGCGTGGAAAATGGTGAGCATGACCATGAAACAACTTTGTTGATAGAAAAAAAAAAGACTATAGTGCAACCGGTTCCAAAGTGAGCCACCATCCTTATCTCCATCTGCATCCTTCTTCAAAACATTTTACGTTCAAAAATATATTCAAAACCAATGATTGGTTGGATGTAGGATCGATCGAAGTAAATTTTTGACATGGAGCAAATTAGCAAACTATAATTTGTATTGATCTTATATTTTTTAATATTGTTTTTTTCATTCAACAATATTAATGATTATAAGTTTATACCATCATTTGGTATTTGTACAGAGGGGGAGCCGATACATTGATCAATATAAGTTGTTGGAATTAACACATTCATGTCATGTGAGCGAGTCCAGTACGTGAGTATTTTTTTTTCATGATAATACGTGTCTCATTTATAGAATAAATATCAAGTTACACGGCACGTAAACACCGACCTTACATAACTGAAAAGATAGGAAAATCCTATGTAAAAAACCAGCGTATGCCCCTCTCCTTCGACACCACCGAAGCGGCCACCGAAGGGGAAGAAGACATATCACCTCTTCACCCGAGCTCGACGTGACTCCATCGTTGTTCTGCAGCTTTACGGACCTCTAAAGTAGTTTGCCAAAAACAAAACTATTGCCGTTGAAAGAATCAGACCGGGGCAACATGTCCCCGGACACGCCATCGAAATCCAGATCTGACACCCCCGCACGACGATGACGTCGGAGGAGGAAACCATAACTGTCAGCCTCCAACCAAAAACCCAACACAAGATACACCATCTTCCAGCTGTCACCTGCGCAGACAACCGTCTGCGTGTACTCCTGGACGACAAAACCTCCCTGCTCCACCATGGCGTCGGAGACAACGCCGCAACAATGAGGACAGAGCAGAAAGAGAGACACACCTGATGGAGTCCCCGCCACCGCCTCGCCAATGCCATCCATGGACCCTAGCGCAGCACTAGCAGGAAAACAGTTACCCGTGGCGCACCAGTTTTGGTTACCCGTGGCGCAGGGCCCTGCGTCACGGACTACCACGCCACGGGTAACACTTTAGCCGTGACGCAGGCTGCCGGTGCGCCATGGGTATGTATTCTTAGCCATGGCGCAGGCTGCCGGTGCGCCATGGGTAGCTATTTCCAGAACGAAAAAAATGCCGTCGTTCTCGTCGCGGGGCTTCCGTACGTCGTCTCCGCAGGGGGGCTTGCTCCCGGCCGCCCACGCCTTCGATTCGTCGTCCTCGCTGCAGTCGTCACGGGGGGTCCGTCCCGTTCGTCGTCCTCGCAGCAGCCATCACGGGGGGTCCGTCCCGTTCGGCGCCTTCGATTCGCGGCCGCCAGCGTGCGCCGGGGGGCTTCATTCCTGATCCACGGGAGGGCACGCCGCGGCGGGGGGAGGGGGTTGGCTGCTGCGGCTTCGCGGACGCGGGCGGAGGAGGCGGACTCGAGCCGGAGCGCGCGGAGGACAGGGTCGCCGCTTCGTAGTGGGTTCCGCCGCCGATCGAGATGCCCAGGCACGGGGGCTTCGCGGCGGCCCGCGCCCGACGCGGGTGGCTTCCTTCGCGGCGGGGGTCCGTCCTGCTCGATGGCGTGGCCTCGTCCTCCGCTGTTTGCCCACCTCTGTCGTCCTCCCCTGTTCGTCCGGCCACCGGGGTCGCTGGGACTTCCTTTTCGCTAAGGCACGGGGCGCAGATCGAGAGTAGGAGGCGCGGCGCGGATCGTGCCTTCGATGCGCATGTGCCGGCCGCCTCCTCGCTCGCGCCGGCCTCCTCCTCGTGGTCGACCGGCGTCGCGCACCGACTGACCTCCAGATCGACCGCCACCTGTGTCCTGCTCGCTCGCCGCGGGGGGCCCTTGCGGACGCTGCACGCCAACCTGTATTTTGCTGGGGCCACGTGCATAGCAACTAGAGAACAGCCAAGGAGATAAGTTAGAAAACCAGAGCTGCGCGTACGTGATTGGCTCGCTCGTGGGCATCGTTGACCAGAGCTGTGATTGGCTCACACAGTCGTATTTTTTACCAAATCTGGCCCTTTGCCAAAACTAATGTCACATATGGCCTCTTTCGAAAATTATTTTCAAATCTGGCCTTTGAGGTCGGCTCTAATGATGACCTGTACAAGTTCAGCTCCATTCTCAATGGAGCCGACCTCCTCAAAAAAAATCTAGCGACAAAACAGGGATTCGGCGCCAAAATAACATGTCGCCGACCTACATAAGTTCGGCTCCATCCTACTTGACGCCGACCTCAGAGGCCAGATTTGAAAATAGTTTCCAAGAGAGGCCACATGTGGTATTAGTTTTGACAAAGGGCCAGATTTGGTAAAAAATAACACATAGTCACACCCACGGATCGCGTGTTTGTTTTGCAGCGTGCGAACCATCAGATTTGAGGACGAAGCCCCTGCGACCGTCAGATGCACTTCACGCGGATCGCGACTGAGCGTTGCGGGAGCAAAAAAAATGAAGCCTCAGATTCGTGCACGTGCCCGATCTGCCACCACGCAAAATATTAATGACGCATCTAAAATCAGTACGCCACGAGTATGTGTGTTTCCAATTTGACATCACATACTAGTCACGCACCTAACTACGGTGCGCCACGGCTATATTGTTACCCGTGGCGCACCAAAGTTTCGTGCGCCATGGGTAAGAAGGGTGCCACTCCGCTAGCCCAGTGTCCACTTAGCCGTGGCACACCGCTAATTTGGTGCGCCACGGGTAACAACTTACTAGTGACCCACTACTTTTCGGTGCGCCACGAATAATTAGTCATGGCGTACCAAAGGTTTGGTGCGCCACGAGTACGCAATCCACCTATAAGCATTTTCCTACTAGTGAGCCGATTTGACAGATCGGCTAACACACGATGCCAACAACTTCGAGACGCCGCCATGAAGGACATCGTCGGTGTGGGATTGGAGTTGTGGCAGATTTATTCGTTCGGACGCCGCTCCCACCATCCAAACGGCGCACCAGGACACACAAATCCAAAACCTAACTATAGAACGGAGGAACGGGGTCCCTCTCCCTCCTCGCCGGAGCAGCAGTCGAAGTGAGAGGGGACCAGCGCCCTGACCGGTGGTGATCGGTGGAAAAAGATTGCCTCCCTAGGCGCCTGGCTCCTGGCGGCGGCTAGGTTAGGGAAAGAAGCCTAACGCTAAATGATGTATTTTTTAGTTCAAGTTATTGTGTCCCCGCCCGACTTGATGTAAAAAAAATACTGAAAAAAGATTACGAAATTCACGAATGTTATAGAAAAAGCACAATGTGGCAGTTGAATGCTCAGTTGTTTGAAAAAGAATCATGTGTGGGTACTGAACTTTTCATGCTTACGGTAGATGGAGTGGATAATGTGTCAGCTATTTTCGTCAGTTCAGGTGGCGAAGGTTCATCCTCGGGAAGACGTGGTAATACTATCTAACGGAAAACAGAGCATTTTAATTTTGCCATTGCGGTAGCATAAAAAAACTGATATTGTATTGTACTTTTGGAGCAACTATGGTTATATATGCTCGAGCAAACAGAGTTGCCGGCAGACAAATCGGAGTAGAACTGGGAGAGATGGTGCCAGCTAGTGTAAATGACAGATGAATTGTTCTTCATGCTGGATCAAGCGATGCTGCAGGCAGGGTGATCAGAGTGCACCTGAATGAGTTGGTGCCATCAACTGAACCTGGCATTCCAGTCGAAGATCATGCTGATAATGTAATATTTACTGGTATGCATACTGAATGTTAACTTGTATTACATGTTTTGGTGTTATGGTGAGAGCTCATCGGCGCGGCGGGTGATGACTTTGGGTAATGGTCAATTGCTGGCTGGTAACTTTGAACAAACTGGATTGAGTGTGGATTAGAAAACATGACTATTCTGTGTGGCTAATAAGATGAACCGAACAAACAGGGGTGACAATGCAAGCTCACCAAGTCTTGTCTGTAGCTGCAAGTCCAGCTATGCATCTCCGGAAGGTGAAGACTGAGTTACATAATGACTTGGGTAACCGTTTTCTTCGAGAATTAGGTTTTGCTCACACTGAACCGCACCCCAATAATGTACACAATTTATGTGGCAGCATGGTCAGGTGAAGTCATCGGGAGTTGAACAGGTATGCATCGTTGTCCAGCCGGGATATAATGGAGATTATGCTTGTGAAATAATTGTGAAACAAATTTTCTCGTTTGACAGAAAGTGGTTCAAGCATTACAATCTGACACTGGTTGTCATTAGCGGAGAAGACTTGTGGATGAGTTTTGGTCTGATGGTTGTTTCATGTCGGTTGGATGGTCTGCAATTTCGCGCATGCCGGAAGCAGGGGAGAACAAGATATATGGAGGTCGGCTTGATCGTTCGAGGGGAATTCCAAGGCTGTAACTTTTGGTAAGTCATGATTATTGCACATAAGTTTGGCGAGCCATGGTGCTGGGTCATGTCGATTAGTTTGATGTGAGGTTTTTGTGTTGTATGGGTGCAGACAGAGTTAATGAAAGACTACAAGGACATAGCCCAGGATCTTATTAAGCTGATGATGTCTTTTTTTTTGAGTGGCTAAGCTGATGATGTCGATGAACTTGGTTTCAAGATTTTTTTTTTTTGAACAACCATAGGCGCCAAGGCGCCAAAATTATATTTCAGCTCAGCTGCACCAGGCAGCAAAGATTACAAAGTCCTGAAAATGAACATTCTGGAGAATAGAAGTTACAGGACAAATGTTCCTGGAGTGAGCTGAATTCGAACATCTGTATGTAGGTTGGTTTAGGCTGCGCCTAAGAACCTGTGCTGCGCAATTGTGAGCCACCACATTGAGACTTCTTGGGGCATGAAACACCTGTGGCGAAGTACCGGAAGTGGCTTCATAATAATCAGCTAGATGGCCTCTTGCGTTCCAGTGAAGTAGAGGATGATCAATTGTCCTAGTTGCTGCTACATTGGCTAAGACCTGGTTATCTGTTATGAATATTGGATCAGCAATGTGAAGAACCTGTGCAATTTTTGCGGCCATCAGGAGCGCTTTTGCTTCAGCTTTGAACACCGTATCTTGCTGGGCCGTTGAAGCTTGTATCATGATGTTCCATTTCCCTGGGATAGAATTGTCTTGAATGTGGATTCCTATTCCCGTCGCCTCTCTTCCTTCCGCTCCTAGTATCTTCTTGCAATTCCAAGCTGCATCTGCAAAAAATACGGCTCTTTGAAAATATGTATCAGAGGTGATTGTGGCGCCTTGTGTTGGATCTGATTGTGTTACTATTGCACTGGGTACTTGCTTGTTTGTATTTTTGCTTTCCTGCACCAAAAGAGAGATAGGATTATAGAGCTCAAGATTATTCCTTAAAGCATGAGCATTTATAGAGATTTGATAAGCCTGACCATTTTTCCTTTGGAAAAGCATATCATTTCTGGATTTCCAAATGCACCACATAAAAGTGAGGATATTTGGCAAAGAGGCATGAGGATGATTCATATTAAGTAAATTGGAAATTATTTGAGTTAAAGAGGTGCAGTTGTGCACTATGAGTTCAGTTCTTATATACCAGGGAGCAATAAACCAAGCAGATTTAACAAATGGGCAAGTGAAGAATAGGTGCACATCATCTTCTTGCAATCCACACCTGCAACAAAGTTTACTTATATGTTTTGAATATCGCCCTGCTCTAGCTCCAGTTGGAAGAGCTTTCTGAAGAACGCGCCAGGCAAAAGTCTGGATTCTTGGGATTATCTCCTTACTTTTCCAAATCTGATTGAGTAACTGTATTGTATCTGGGGAAGAAGTTGCCGGACGTTCTTGTTGACTTTCCTCATACAACACCTGCAGGCAAGCATGATAAGCAGATTTTGCATTGCATTTGCCATTTTGGGTTAGATCCCAGCATAAAAGGTCCTGATCAACTGCATTAATAATTGGTGTCTGTTTTATTAAAAGAGCTGTGGAGGGAGAGAATAACGTATTTACTAGGTCCTCGTTCCAAGCTTTCTGGTTGGGCATCCACAGATCCTTGACAAGAGCTGGATAAATGAAACCAGGGGGTTGAATCACTAAGTCCTCATAAATTGTGGCCCACCCACTAAACCAAGGAGTGCTCCAAATGGAGATGTTGCCTTGGGTTAGTTGGTAGTTCACATGGGCTCTTAGAATGGGAAAAACTTTGAGAATGGAGGCCCAGAACGCAGATTTCGGCATACTGGAGTTGGGGCGCCAAACGGAAGAGTCTGGGAAATATTTAGCTTTCAAGATAAGGTGGAGATGGTCATTAGGGTTTTGAGCAATACGCCAAGCTGACATAAGAATGAGGCTTTGATTCACAGCTTGGAGATTCCTAATTCCTAGGCCCCCTTCCTTTTTCGGAGCACAAAGATCTTTCCAAGCTTTTAGACAAAGACTGCGTGTAGTAGGATCTTCTCTCACTCCTGACCACCAAAAAGTTCTAATAATGGCTGTGAGTTTGGAGATGAACTTTTTGGAAAAGAGTATGTTCGACATATAGTAGACAGGGATAGATGAGAAAACAGATTTTATGAGCTCCAAACGCGCTGCATGAGAAAGCTTATCTGCTTTGTAAGTACTCAGCTTTGCTTTGAACTTGTCAAGAACAAAATTGTAAGCTGAGGCTCTATTTTTTGGTGGGAGAATGAGAGGGTGCCCAAGATGGATAAAGGAAGCATCTATATTTTGGACGGGGAAAATACCTTTGATAGCAGCTGCTTCAATTGGTTGGACATGCTTGCTGAAAAGGATTCCAGATTTAGACCAGTTTGGAGTTTGGCCAGAAGCTGAACAGAAGGCTGCAAGAATGTGCTTCATCGCTAGTGCTTCTTGGATTGTGGCTTCACCGCAGATAAGAAGATCATCAGCGAAAAGAAGGGAGTGGATGCGGGGACAATTTGGTCCAAGCACTACACCCTGCATAGAGTTGGCAGCCATAGCATCTTGCAACGCGAGCGACAACTCATTGATCGTAGAGACAAAAAGGTATGGGGAGAGCGGGCAGCCTTGTCGTATACCTCTGTCGCCACGGAATCTTTCAAACTGCTGACCATTGATGACAACTGAAAAGGTTGGCGAGGAGATACAAGAAAAAATCAAATTAATAAAATGAGCATGCAACCCTTGACGTGAAAGAGCCGCTACAATGAAATTCCACTCTAATCGATCAAAAGCCTTTGCTAGATCAATTTTCAGCATAAAGGCCTGATGTTTCCAAGAGGAGAGAGGAAAAGAGTGTGTTATTTCTTGGGCCACAATAATATTATTGCTAATGCGACGCCCTTCGATGAAGGCCTCTTGAGAAGGGTCAATGTAGTCAGGGAGGTGGGGTTTGAGTCTGTTGGCGAGGGATTTGGCAATAAGTTTATAGACTACATTGCAAAGACTTATCGGCCTGTAATCAGCAGGAACTAAAGCAACTAGTTTTTTGGGAATAAGAACAATATGAGTATCGTTGATATGCTGAGGCATGACACCTGAATGAAAGAAAGATGTTACCAGATTTGCTACATCGTCTCCTATCCAGCTCCATGTCGCAAGATAAAATTCAACATTGAATCCATCTGGTCCCGGTGAAGCGTTCCTCTTCATGTCATGTAAAGTATCCCATAGCTCCTGCTTACTTGGGATTGAGTAAGTATAGTCATCAGTGTTTATTGGAACCTGTGTATGGAGGAAAGGCCTGGATATATTTGTGTTAGTGGAAGCAAAAATATGTCGAAAGTAGTTCACAAAAGTATCACTGATTTGCTTTGGCATGTGCTGAATAACATCATTTTCATCCTTGATGGAGGCGATCGTATTTCTCCTTCTTCTCTTCAGAATTGCCCTATGGAAGTAGGCAGTGTTTCTATCTCCATCTTTGATCCAATTCTTTTTTGCTCTCTGCATATAAGATTCAGTGAGTTTGGCTAAATTCTCTTCATACCTTGCAACTAGAGTGTTTTCTAGTTTGTGATCTTGAATTGCAGGCGGCTTCGCTTGAATTTGTTTTATTTGATCTTCTAATTCGCCAAGTTCCTGCTGTAGAGGCTTCTTTTTCCTGCACCAAATTCTTAGAGCTTGTGCCAAACGATTAGTTCTCTGATTAAAAGGTTTCCTTTTTGACTTAGCCCAGATTTCTTTTGCATGAGTGTTAAAATCTTTCTCCTTTAACCACCAGTTTTCAAATTTAAAAGTTCGCTTAATTCTACGAATAGCACCCTCAGTGGAGAGGAGAATCGGAGCATGATCACTAATAGTGTGCATAAGAGGCAAATTGTAGACATTAGAGATAGGAAAAAGAGCACACCAATCTGCATTAACAAGACAACGATCAAGCCTCTCATAAATAGGATTAGAGGAAAAGCGCTTGTTTGTCCAAGTGTAAGCAGGACCACTAAAGCCTAGATCAAATAAACCACAAGATTTTACCATATATTGAAAAGCATTCATACGAGAGCGATTCATAACAGGGGTACTCTTATCCATGTCATATAAAAGGTCATTCATGTCACCCATACATAACATAGGGAGGTTTCCATTATCATACACAAAAGTGGCGATCTGATCCCAAATGATGCTAGTTTGACGATGATAAGGATCACCATATATACATACTAGACCAAACTTTTGATTACTAGACCTAACAGTAGCTGTAGCTAAAATAAGATAAAAGCTAGAAGAGTGCACAGTGATGTCCAAGTCATCATTCCACATCAGCCAAAGCCCTCCGGATCGACGCCGCGAGGGAACTACAAAGCTATCGAACATGTTAAACCTAGCAATAAGATCAGAAGACTTGACTTTAGAAGATTTGATTTCGGAGATGAAAATTACCTGTGGTTTCGTGGAATCCATCAGTCGGGCAAGATGAACCATCTTGTTACTGCCGAGGCTCTTGCCCATACCTTGGCAGTTCCAGCCGAGGGCCCTCATGGCGCCCGTGGCGCCTCATGGGCTGGCGCCAATGCCCCTTGATCAAGTTCCATACCCACATTGCTTCCATCAAAATCCTGATGTAAATGAACTCTTTCCATAGTATGAGTGGCTGAGGATTGAGTTTCATCTTCATCATTTGTCCGGTCTCCGCGATCAGTAGCATCAAGACAAGTGTCCATACCCAGGCAGTATCTCTTAGCCATCTGAGGCGGAGAGCAAGCTCCCTGGTGAGAATCAGGCGTACCCGGCAACCAAGACTACGAAGATGTACAAATCGGCCACAGATTATGCTTCGGGGCGCTCACAGGACTGCTGCTTGGTGGCTGTCTGCCAGGCGATTTTGTATAGGGCTGCACCACATGTCCCAAGGAAGAGCTGAGATGCCTGGGAGGATGGCGGACCGGCCCCACTTGACCAGTACCTTCTTGCCGGATCCAAACAGCAGCGCCAGGTTGGTAGTGAGTAGTTCCCATAGCATATTGGTTGTTATCTCCGGCTTGCGCAGGCGGCGGAACATCCCATCCCCGAGGACGACGACGAGGTCGGTCCTCTTTAGTGGTTGCTGCTATATTGTCGGCTGCTCCGTCTGTCGTCACATTAGTGAGCTCAGTTCTGTCCGCTCTGTTTTCATCTCTTCCGAAATCTCTGGTTTGAACAGAGACAAGCGTGGTGGCGGTCTGTTGATATGTCGCGGACTGAGGTGCAAAAGTCTGGACGAGTTCTCCGGTACTGACCTGTTGTGATGATCCATGGCCTGCATCAAAGTCGACCCAAGTCGCCGGAGTGGAGGATTTCTTTGCTAGAGGAGCTGCAGCAGGGTCAACATTTGGTGACGGCCGCTTTGGGCTAGGAGGTAAGTGCTTTGTGGTAGTAGGGTTCTTGATAGGTGTCAGTGCCAGGGAGTCCATAGGCTGAGAGATGTGAAAAGAGTGTACTTGTTGTTGGACTGGTTCATGCATGTGCCAAGAAGCTTTTGCATCAGCTATGTTGAGAGTTCCACGCTGCGTGTTGATCGGAGTAATTGCCGTCGACCGGCCAATCTGTGTCAGTGCCATTGAGCTTGCAAATGGTCGATTCTGCTGCTGAGGGACTGTAGGCTGCATAAACTGAATTTGTTCACTTTGCTTTCCTTTTCCTTTTGAATCCTCTGCAAACAATCTCTGAAGCTTTTCAAGGATAGGATTAGGCCTTTGTTGAAGGCCTACATTGACCATGGATGCACTCCGTATGGCTTCTAATGGAACTAGATCTTCATCAATGATCCATTGGCCGTACCTCTGAGCTGGGAAATTATGCACTGGCAGACATTTCCTAGATCTTTCCAAAAGCATGTTGGTTCTTACCGGGCAATGTTGTACATTGTGAAACATAATTCCACAGAATAAACATATCCTCTTAATCTTCTCATAATGCAAATAAGCTATTCCTGAATTGTTATCGGGGTAGATGACTTGGACTTTATCTTTCACAGGCTGATTAACCTTCATTTTTGCTACACCCCAGATGTAATCTTGATTCGCATACAACATATTTTGCTGCAGGACCTGGTATTCAGACACAGTTCCTACTTGATTCAGTATGTCAGCGAGAAGAGGGATAGATCTAGCCACTCTAGGAATTCCATAAGCCCTTATGGTAACAAAGATGTACTCAAATCTGTAATCCCCACTTGAATTAACTTCATTTTCTGGATCAAACCAGTCAAGAAGCAAATTATCTGAGCCCATTGTCCAAGGCTGGCGGGTGTATATGGACATCATTGCCTCAAGAGATCTAAAGTGAGCTAGAAAAACTGAGTCCGATACCTTGGAGATCGCATAGTAATTGTTCCTCCAAGCTTTGGCCATTGCCTGCTGCAGGGCTTCCTTGGTGATACTTCTTGGAGTTCCTCCTGTACACGCAATCTTCATGAGGAGACAAAAGCTGAAGTCAAGTTCCTCCTCTTGCTGCAGATGGCTAGCGTGGACAGAGCTGATTCCTGGGCCTGCTATGCTCATGGTCTCCATATTCATCGCTAGATCTGGCAGTCCTGGGACTCCTGTCTTCTTCAGCTGATCTTCAACTCGGCCTTCGTCTTCAAATTGTAGTCTCCTCCATGAGTGACAGCTTTGGATTCGTGGGAGATGTTAGCTAGGGGATGAGACCCGAGAGTGGATTGGAAGATGAGAGAGGAGAGGATTCGATTTGGAGTGTATAGTGCAGGATTTGTGGGGGATCTTGGCTTAGGGATTTGGATTAGGGAAACGAAGAAAGAGAGAAGGTTTAGAACGGCAAGTCGCCAAGCGCCACTCAGGGCAAGCGGAAAGAGGAGGAGTCACATACCAAGGAGTAATCCCACCAAACATATTTGAAAAATCTGCCCTAAACTTGGAGATCGAAGGATACCAGGAAGAACGGGCACGGGAAAATTTTGGGAAAATACCTGGAGGTGGTTTTCTGTCGAGGGGAAGGAGATGAGCACTTGCTCCCCACCTAAATCCCCCTCGGGGCCAAGTTAGTGGGTCCCACGCGGCCAAGGAATCTGGCCGTGTGGGACACTCTCTTTTGGTCCCTGGTGGCCTCCTGGTGTCCCACTTTTGGTTGTTGGTCCATCAGGTAAAATAACTTACCCCCAAATTTTTCTGGAATTTTTCGAGAAAATTTTCTGAAGATAATTTTTCAAACTTCATATTCTAGAATTTTCTAAATTCTGAAATAATTATATCTATGCATATAATCTAAAATTTTAAGATAAACAAAATTTAAATGCAACACGATTTTTATGGGAATCAAGTTTCCATCATTTCCACATTAGTAATGAGGTTGATCAAGTCTCATTAATAATATGTAAAAGATATAATACATGATTCTTATTTTATATATAAAGAAGAAATTCAAGTTACCTCATATTTGATCGGAATAGTTCCAATCATCAAGGTAGCATATTTTGGTTCAAGAGGTGGTAGTGCAAATTCAAAGCTCCCAACTATAAGAGTAATTCACACTCTTGTTTATCATTGTGACAGGATTCTTCTTGGGAAAATAAATGGTATGCTCATTTCCTTTGACATTAAATGTCACTTTGCTCTCAGTGCAATTTATCACAGCTCCTGCAGTGTTTAAAAAAGGTCTTCCAAGAATAATAGAAAGATTATCATCCTCAGGCATTTCTAATATGACAAAGTCTGTAGGTATTAAAACATTAGCAATAGAGATGGGAACATCCTCACATATACCTATGGGCACAGCAGTTGATTTGTCAGCCATTTGCAATGAAACTTCAGTTGGAACCAATTTGTTTAGGTTAAGTTTCTGATACAAGAAAAAGGCATAACACTAACACCAGCTCCTAAATCACATAAGGCATATTTCACATAAGTTTCTTTAATATGACAAGGAATAGTTGGAATACCGGGATCTCCACGCTTTTCAGGCATTTTCCCTTTAAATGAATAATTAGCAAGCATAGCAGTAATTTCTTCATTAGGTATCTTCCTTTTATTGGTGACAATATCTTTCATATATTTTGAATATGGAGGAATTTTAATAGCATCAACAAGAGGAATTTGTAGATATAAGGTTTTAATTAATTCGAGAAAATTCATTACCACTTGGGGATATGGTATGGGTCTTTGCACCCATGGATCCCTCTCTTTACCTTTTTGTTGATTTGGATGCTTCTTCTTTTTGTTCTTCTCAATAGATGGTTGAGGGTCTTCTTTCTTAGTAGGTTCAGGTTCTTCATTATTTTCTTCTTCTTGTTGCTCTTCTTCAGGTGGAGATGATTCCTCTTCTTCATTATTATCATCTTCAGTCTCAGCATCAGAAATAGAAATATCCTTGTCTTGTTCTTGAGAATTGTCATTATCTTTGTTTTCATTGGGAGATTTTCCCGCAGAAGATTTCTTCTTGAGAGCCTATTGCTCTTTCCTCTTGGATGGTCTTCAGGATAGTCAGGATCCTGAGTACTTGCACCACCTCTAGTATTAACTCTACAAACCTGTTTCTTCTCAGTAAGATTTGCATACAATTGATTTTGAAGAGAAACCATTTGTTCAACTTGATTATTCAACATCTCAATATGTTTAGTAATTCTTTTAACCTCTCCCACCTTAGCATTTAAATTTTCCCGAAGAAATTTAATCTTATGAGAGTTTTCCATAATTTTCATTCTAATATCATGCTCTTCAGGATTATTATGAGAAGCAAAATCATCAACATAAGATACTTCAACAGGAGGTGTTACCTTTTCATTACCTTCCATAGAGCTTACAGCATTAACTTGAATAGGGAAACAAGGTTGATCAGTAGGAAGTTTAATACCCAATTCAGATAATTGCTTGAGGTGAGAGGTTTTAATTCCCTTCTCTTTCATATCCTTGGAAGCTCCTTTCATTCCTTCTTCATTTAATTCAAGAATGCCTCCTTTCTTCTCTGGGAATATCTCTCTTCCATCAAACTCTTCAATATTCCAATCTTCATAATTTCTGGAGATAGTTTCCAATAACTCAGTAGCTTCATCAACGGTCCTTTCCCTGAAAACATTACCTGCAATACTATCAAGATAGCTTCTAGTATTTTCAGTTAGTCCATTGTAAAATATATCAAGGATCTCATTACTCTTGAAGCCATGGGTAGGACATTTCCTAACCATCTTACTGTACCTCCCCCACGCTTGGGGTAAATCCTCCTTCTCTTTCTGTGAAAATTTGCTAATCTAACCCGTGGACCTTGTCAGCAGGGAAATATTTAGTATAGAATACCTGCAAGCGTTCCTCTTTGCTAGTAATAGATCCAGGTTCTAGATGATTATACCAAATTTTAGCATTTCCTCCCAACATAAAAGGAAACAACTTTAAGAAATAATAACGTTGGTGGATTTCATCTTTACCAAATAACACAGACAAATCATGCAAAGCAGCAATGTGTTCAAAAGGAAATTCATTATCTCTACCATAAAACTTAGACTTCTCAGCTCTTTTAATTATTTCAGGATCAACACTGAACTCATAATCTTTGTCTTTAATTTTAATAGCTGGAGCATTCATTTTCTTAGTAACAGGGAAATAATCATCAAGAGGAGAATTTGCATAGCTATCAAGTTTTTCCAATTTATCAAAATTTGAATCCATAAAAGCCATAGTAAATGCATCTTCTTCCTCAGAAGAAGTTTCATGCTCATCATCAGAATATTCATTATCTTCTAACTCAGACTCCACATTTTCAATAATAGAAGATTCAGGTAATTCAGGCAATTCAGGTGTTTCAGTTATCTCAGATGTTTCAGGTGTCACTTCTTTGTCTATGCTACCACATATTAAATCATTTTCAGTACTAGTAGACATTTTAGACAATGGTGAACTAGATAAAGCCTTTCCTTTTTTCTTAGTAACAATAGCAGAAGCAACATCAGGTGAAAAGTTTTGCCTACTTGGCAAATCAGTACCTCTACGAGTAGTTGAAGGCCTTACTCCCTTCGGAGTATTCTTTTCCTTTCCCATAGTTGGGAACAAGCAAGTGCAGCAAATAAAAAATAACAAGTTGTCTTACCAATAAAGCTAGGTTCCCCGGCAATGGCGCCAGAAAACGTCTTGATACCCATAAGTATAGGGGATCGCTGAAATCTTCGTTGGGAAGTATTACCCAAGTTTATAGTTCGACTCGATGGGAACACAAGAATATCAATGAGACTTTAGCAATTGAGGCGTCACTCTCAACCACACCTGTATATCAATAAACTTGCAGCAGTAATAGTGATGGCAGTAGAATGATTCAAGCAAACAAAACGAAACAGCAGTAGTAAACAAGGGTTTCCCAGTTTTCACCGGAAAAGTGAAAGTGTAAATCAGAGATTTAAAACATAGGCATGAGGTGACAGCGGGGTGTTGCATGAATAAGATTGATCATATAATAAGATTCATATAGCAATGGGACTTATCTCTAACTCCGATATATGTAGGTATGTGTTCCATAATTAGTTGTGCGCACTAACCAAGAGAATTTGCACAACATCTATTGTCCTACCTGCCCATTTCATCGGGGCCAACTTGGAACTACAGGTAATTAAGTTCTACCCGTTCGAATAGCCCGGAACAACACATTAACACTTCATGAACACATAGAATCCTCAAACTAAAACATCTCCCCCTTGTTTTCCCTATATGTCACATTTAGGGTTCGCAGGTTCAACATAATAGCAGGTGATACACTTTGTAGATAAATACCAAACTCAATTATATGATGGGGCAAAATAAGTTCAGTACTGAAATCATGCCACTCGGGCCCTAGTAGCAAGCATTAAACATAGCATAAGTGCATCAACACAATACAAAAATATCCTCAAGATACACCCCTAAGATCTCGAACAAAGGGTACCATTACATGATCAATCTCATCCAATCCCCATCCACCTCATGTTCCTACAGCGGACTACTCACACATGGTGATGGTGAGGGAGCTCATGGTCGATGGAGATGAAGGCGGTGAAGATGGTGGTGAAGACGGCCTCCGGATCCCTCCTTCGGGGGAGAAATCCTGGATCAATCTGACTCCGAAAACGAAGATCGTGGTGGTGGCGGCGCTCTGTTTCGCGAATCGACCTCCCCTCCTAGGTCAGCCACTTTTTCATATATATGAGGGGGTACGCGAAAGCCGAAGGAGAGGCAGTGCCCGAGGCGCCAGATAGGTGGGCCCACGCGGCCAAGGAATCTGGCCGCGTGGGGCCCCTCTTTTGGCCCTCGGACGCTTCCTCATGTCCATATTTTGCACATTGCCCTTCTTTTCCATAAAAATTGACGGGGTATGTTTCTTCGATTTAATTTCCTGCAAAAACAACTAGAAAAGAGACTTTGCTAAAAACAGCGTCAGATTCAGCAGTTTTATTCAAATATGGGAGGATTCCGGAGCAAATTATGAAGCAAAGTGCTTGGAAAAGTAGATGCATTTTAGGTGCATCACCTGATAAGAAGAAAACAGTGAGATGTCAGAACAAACGTGAATATTTGCACCTGTGTCAATCCACCAATCTGTAGACTGACAAACTAAAAATACAGTAAACAAATTACCGTACTCAGATGCCCCATTCTCACTGTTGCTGACGATCATGTTGATAGACTGGCCTGCCTTCTTGAACTTGTTCAGGCATTTGTACGCCCAATGTTCCTCTGAACCACAAGTGAAACAGCCACCTTTCTTCTTATCCTTATTTTCCTTGTTGAAGGTCTTCTTACCCTTCTTTTTGAAGTCGGTATTATGTTGGACACCGGTCTTCCCCTTGGGCTTGTGAGGGTTGAAGTTCTTCTGTACCATGTTGGCGGCAGAAGTCCCTTCGGTCCCCTTTCCCTGCGATTCCTTTGCTCTCGAGTTCTGCTCGACACTCAGATGGACGATGACATCCTCAACTGAGAATTCATGTCTCTGATACTTCAGAGAAGAAGAAAAATTCCTCCAGGAATTAGGAAGCTTAGCAATTATGCATCCCGCGACAAATTTGCCCGGTAAATCACACTTAAGAAGCTCAAGCTCCTTGGCGATGCACTGTATCTCATGAGCCTGTTCCAATACAGAACGGTTTTCGACCATCTTGTAATCATGGAACTGCTCGATGGTATACATCTCGCTTCCAGCATCGGTTGCGCCGAATTTAGATTCGAGCACGTCCCACAAGTCCTTGGCAACTCGCATATGTAAATATGCATCAACCAACTTATCTCCGATCACGCTCAGAACGGCTCCAACAAAGACGACGGTGGCCTCCCTGAACGCCTTCTCCTGTTCAGGAGCAATCGTTCCCCTCGGAGGAGTAACACCGGCGACCCAGAACATGTTCATTGTCATGAGCCATAAGATGGTTTTGGTCTGCCAACGCTTAAAGTACATCCCTGTAAATGGGGCCGGTTTCAGTGCAGCAGCAAAGCCTTGGATCGAAAATTGCCTACACATATTAGGTTTTTGGATTGTTGTGAATATAAGCAATATTTTAATTAAATTAATCCAAGAATAAATCATGAGCATGACGTAAACAGTACTAAGCACATACTGATATTTGATCATATTATTGCGTACTAGGAAAATAGTGGAAACATCTACGCAAATGACTAGTACCGCACACACAAGAATAAGTAGGAGCGGGATAAGCGAGTTATACCCTCCAGTAGGCCAGTTGGCCGTAGCGGCCGCGGAGGCGGCGGCAGCAGCGGCGGCGGCGGCCTCGTCGGCAGCCCTCTTGTCAGCAGCAACCTTCTCGGCAGCGAGTCTGTCGGTGTCGGTGTTCATGGCGGTGAAGTAGGCGACGTGGATGAAGATGATGTAGTGGAAGTAGATGAACGAAGGCGAGCAGTCGCGTAGGAGACGCTCCCCAAAAACCTAATCGCCCCTCTCCCGTACAGGATCTGGAGAGGCGGGGTTTCGGAGGCCTGCTCTCCCGTCAGCCGTGTACGCGGTGGACGGGATGGGATCGCCGGTGGCAGCAACAGCGAGAGGAACGACAAGAGCGTGGAGTCTGAGCAGATGTGATCTGTTGTGTTCTTTTTTGGAGAGGAGCGACCTCTCTCATATATACACGGAGGCAGAATCCAGTAGGCCAGCAAAAACGCACGCAATGAAGACACTAGAAACGTACGTACTTAAGAACACTTAAGACAGCCGTTTCATCTCTCCATTAACGCAATGAAGACACTAGAAACGTACGTACTTAAGAGCACTTAAGACAGAACATTTCAGCTCACATTCATTCTCCATTAAAGCCATTAAGGCAAAACGTTTCAGCTGCCGCTTATTACTGCGTGATAAAAATAACACATCGGCTCGCCGAGATTCTCGCAACCCGCGGCGCGCACGCGCAAGCCAGCATGGGCCTTTAGGGATTTTCTGGAATTATTAGATGGGCCTATAGCCTACCATAATATTTCAACAATCCCCCACCAGATCCCAAAGACCCATGATGTTGTCATCTGTTCCAAACACTATTTTGATATACCAGTATTTTCAGCGGAGACCCGTTAAGGTTGAACATCCACCTAAAACAAATAGCTACACTCCTTCACAACTAAACAATGGACTATGCCTTGAATTGTCAGTTTGGCGTAAAGTAGTTTCACCAAATGTCTTACCAGTACTAGGCTGCCGAAGGCTGACCCCTCGGGTGGAGCATATTAGTCACACTCCTGGCCTATTCATGAATTTACTAGAGATCACCCCAATCTCATAGACTGTGACCAGCAGTCAGGCTCATATAGATGTGTTCCTCCAAAGATCGCTCTGTAGGATAGCATCTTACTTATACAAGCCTTGGAACACATTAAGACAACAGTCAACCTGCCATACAGTTACTGAGAGTATTGCATCTTCAACGGAGTGGGTCAGTGAAAGTACTCTCCTCAGTTAACCACTAGTTTGTTTTCCCAGATCCTACTTCACGGGATCTCCGATCATATAGGTTGGGTTGCTACCATGGCAACTCATGTGGGTCTCATACCCATCTCCCTCGATGCATTTTCTATCACAACTCGTGATAGCCCTTTGGTAAAGGGATCTGCCAGATTCTTAGCCGACTGGATATAATCCAACGCTATTACTCCGGAGTTTCTCAAATGTCTGACAGCTTTTAATCTCATTCTTATGTGTTTGTTGGACTGCATGTTGTCCTTTGAACTCTTTAACTTGATAATAAATGTCTGATTGTTGCAGTTCATAAGGATAGCCGGCACTGGCTTTTCAACAATTGGCAAGTCCATCAGAAGATCTCGAAGCCATCCTGCTTCGACACCAGATGTGTCTAATGCTGTTAATTCTGCTTCCATTGTCGATCTCGTTAAGATCGTTTGCTTGCAAGACTTCCAGGAAACAGCACCGCCTCCAAGGGTAAACACATATCCCGTTGTGGCTTTCATCTCATCAGCATCAGAGATCCAATTCGCATCACAATACCCTTCAAGCACTAATGGGTATCCAGAATAGTGAAGTCCATAGTTCATAGTACCTTTCAGATAGCGCATAATTCTTTCAATAGCACGCCAATGCACATCACCCGGATTGGAAACAAACCGGCTCAGTTTGCACACAGCAAACATGATGTCAGGCCTTGTAGCGCTTGCTAGGTACATGAGTGAACCAATTACTTGAGAGTATCTCAGCTGATCCTTAGCCGTGCCTTCAAATTTTCGAATCTGCACACTAGGATCATATGGTGTTGGAGAAGTTTTGCAGTCCGAATATCCAAAACGACTCAAAACCTTCTCAACATAATGGGATTGCAGAAGTGTAATCCCACCTTCATTATCTCTCAATAGCTTGATGTTCAAGATAACATCAGCCACACCAAGGTCCTTCATCTCAAAGTTCTGAGATAGAAACAACTTAACCTCCTCAATGACTTTGAGGTTGGTCCCAAATATCAGTATGTCATCAACATACAAGCACAGTATAACTCCTTCGCCCCCACCATGGCGATAGTATACGCATTTGTCAGCTTCGTTAACAACAAAGCCAACAGATGTTAAAGTTGTATTGAACTTCTCATGCCATTGCTTAGGTGATTGTTTCAGGCCATATATAGATTTCAGTAACTTACACACCTTTCCTTCCTGGCCATCTATTACAAAGCCATCTGGCTGTTACATATTGATTTCCTCATCTAACTCTCCGTTTAGGAATGTCGTCTTAACATCCATCTGGTGGACGAGAAGACCATGTGAGGCCGCCAAAGAGAGTAATACTCGTATGGTGGTCAGTATGGCCATAGATGAATAAGTATCAAAGAAATCTTCCTCTTCTTTTTGGGAATAACCCTTGGCCACAAGCCTAGCCTTGTACTTTTCAACCGTACCATCGGGCCTAACCTTCTTTTTGAACACCCACTTGCATCCCAGTGGTTTACAACCATAGGGACGTTCGGTGATTTCCCATGTCCCATTAGCCATGATGGAATCCATCCCGCTACGAACCGCTTCTTTGCAGTAGTCAGCATCTGGAGATGCGTAAGCTTCTTGAAAGGACACGGATGTCGCCTAGAGGGGGGTGAATAGGCGATTTAAAATTCTTTCGGTTTAGGCTTGAATAAATGCGGAATAAAACTTGTGTTTAATTTATCAAGCACAAAACCTACACAAGCTAGGTTTACCTAAGTGCACCAACAACTTATGCTAAGCAAGATAAGCAACTATGTGATAGCAATGTATATATATAACTTCAAGCTCGAAGGCTATCACAAAGATAATTGCATAAGTAAAGAGCTCGGGTATAGAAATAACCGAGGCACGCGGAGACGATGATTTATCCCGAAGTTCACTTCCCAATGGAAGCTAATCTCCGTTTGGAGCGGTGCGGTATTCACCAAAGTGAAGCACCGAATAGCCGTCAAATGGCACACCGTAACTCCTTCGTGCCTCCACCAATGTGGAGTACCACGAACCACTATGGGACACTTGAGGGTGGTCACCGAACCCGTACAAGGTTGGGGCAATCTCCACAACTTAATTGGAGGCTCCCAACAAATCTCGCGAGCCACCAAAACTCCGAGATGAACAAGGTTGAGCCACACTCCACAACCTAATTGGAGGCTCCCAACAAATCCCGTGAGCCACCAAAACTCCGAGATATCAACAACCGTCTAGGGTACCAACGTGCCCTAGAGGAACAAGCTCTAGGGCACCCAAGCACCCAAGAGTAACAAGCTTCTCAACTTCAACTTCCACGTATCACCGTGGAGAGCACAAACCGATGCACCAAATGCAATGGCCAAGAACACAAGAAGTGCTCAAGTCCTTCACTCTCAAATCCCACCAAAGCAACTAGTGCTATGGAGGGAGAAGAGAGGAAGAACAATGGAGGAGAACACCAAATAACTCCAAGATCTAGATCCAAATGTTTCCCCTCACTTAGAGGAGAGATGGTTTGGTGGAAATATGGATCTAGATCTCCTCTCTCTTTTCCCACTAAATGGAGGCAAGAATCATGGAGGAATAGAGAGGGGAGAGCTCTAAAAAGATCAACAATGGAGGTCAAAAAGAGCTCTAATGGTTAGGGAACCTTTGGGGAAGAAGCCCCCTTTTTATAGGTCAACAAGATCTGACCGTTATGCAGTTTTCGTGGTCCGGATGTTCGGATTTCACTCGAAAAATTCCGAATGAAATCCGAATGCCATACAGAATATAAAACAGCACGCACGAGAAACGCGATATCTTTTGCATCCGGACTCTGTTTTCGATGATCTTGGGCTCGTTGGAATCACCACAACGAGCACTACAAGATTGTGCATAGAAACATCATAGTCCGACAAGGGAAGGTAAAACCAAATGGGAAAAGGCTATACCTCTCTCTAAATGAATAACCGGTAAACCTCCAAAATAAAAAACGCAATAAGTTTTTCATACGAAATCCGTTTTTGATGAACTTGAGCTTGTCTAGAGAAAAGCCAAATAAGAACCAAGAAAGATGATGCAAAGTATGCAAAGGTTTAACGCTAAAGCTCATTCGAGAGCCCCTCTTGATAGTGCGGTATCTATCCTATAACCCGGTCTCCCAACTAGCACTATGAGACTGGTAAAATAGAAACCCTATCAAGAGCATACCTTTGCCTTAAGCATTCCAATTGAGCTAGATGATGACGGTGTTGATCTCCTCAAGTGGGAATACCTTTCTTGATTGTGCTTCTCTCGGTGAATACTCGTAGATTGCTCCCCCATACGCCACTATGGGAGAAACTCTCTTAAGTTCATCTTCGCTTAACCATTATCACTAAAGGGGTGACAAGCTCCAAGCATGTGATATCTTCAAGATGCTCTTCTTGGACTTGCACTAATCAACTTGTATCTTTACTTCTCTCTTCATAAAGATGATGTCTTGAAGGTTAACATGAACGTTCACCCAATCTTAATCTTCAAGACATACTTGCACTATGCTCAACACTATCATAACCATTCTTCAGATAACACCTTGAACCTCTTGGTCATCACTTAATATTCTTCTTTCCACCTTAAAACCAACATATGGCCTTCAAGCACTCCTATAGACAAACCCTACAAGTATAACTTAATGCAACCATTAGTCCATATGTATTGTCATTAATTACCAAAACCACATATGGGGGTGCCATGCTCTTTCAATCTCCCCCATTTTGGTAATTGATGACAATCTCTTTTATGAGGGTTTATATAATGAATTAAGCAACCTTACAAAGCAAGGATGCATGAGCATGAGAGGCAAATGCTTAAGAAACAAACGAAAGCATAAAACTAAATTCCTTTAAACCCTCTAAACTTTCTCCCCCATTGGCATCGATTGCCGAAATGGGAAGAAAAATTTAGAAGGCCAATATAATATGAGTTCCTCCACAAGGTGTGCATTTCTCAAGATATGAGTGAAAATCAAATGCACATATCCAATGAAGAATATTTGGAGGAAATCAAACTATATTGAGGATCCAAAGATTGCAAATAAGATGAACTCATTCTAAACATCTCCACAAAGGAGAAGGGCAAACTAGGAGATCCGAAAAGAGAGTTCTAAATAAAAATGGAGAAGCTCCCCAATGTTCATACACTATTGAGGAGTGCACAAAAATGGAATCCTCACTCCCCCCAAAATCATCTAGAACACACAACAAGTGCAAGGGTGTAAAAACTAAAGCAAAACATAGCACTTGCACCAAAGATATGGTTGAGCCAAAAGAAGATACCAATTTAAAAGATGCAATTATACGATAGGCCCAACCGAGATACAAAGAAGATCCTTTTTTAAGGAAGAGATGTTCGCAAGCTCACGGATATCAATTGGAAAATAAAACCAATTGAAAAGGACAAAAGCTTGTGAGAGCACCTAGCCAATAAGAATCAACATACTCACCAAGGTAAGCATGAGGTCAAAGATCTTCAACCATCACATGAGTGTGCAAAGATGCAAATAAAATTAAGATAAGCACTCATGGAACATATTTGGAGCCACAAAATAATTATAGATAAAAATCAAGGTAGCTCGAAGAAATAGGATACCAACTAAAAAGTGACCTCTCACATATGTATAGGTTTCTAAGTAGACAAATCGTTGAAGATATACATCCACAAAGAAACATGTACATACAAAATGGTTCGTGAAGGAGAGAACAAGGTATCCAAAAAGGAAGCCATAAATATACGAAAGAGATTATTGCTTAAAAGCATAGCACATAGCTCAAATTTATCTCATTGTATATAAATGAACTTCAAACACATCAAAGACATCACACATATCACAAGGGAACAAGAGATAGTGGAGATGCTTTGAGATAGGCAACAAGTATCACAAAGAAAGAATACCAATTGAAGAAAAGGTTTTTGCAATTTCATCACAAATATCACAAAGATATATCAAGTGAAGGAAATAGCCAAAACCACGACAATTGCACATAAAAGCTTTCATGCCAAGAGGCAGCCTACACAAGGTTTGTCCATTAGGTTGAATAACTTAGAAGCGTATGCATGTGGTAGATACTTGTTACCGAGATAGCATTGGTGATGAAGAAGATGAGACTTTGTTTATCATCAAAGCTTGACTCCAATAATCACATGGTGAGAACACCTTCCTTATGAATGAGGCAAGCATCCAATGCATCTCCATTGTACCTAAAAAAAAATTCAAGTACAACATGGTTCCCAAACTCATTGGGTCCCATAGTAGTTAGATAAACTACAATACATAGGACACACTCCACATAAATATGTGCATATAGATATGAAATTGAATTTCATGCACATCTTAGCCGATTTAGGATTCGGTGGAGTACACCCTATATATTGGATCAAGAAAGATACGCATGCTATAACAATATAAATTAGTAAACATGCATGCAAAGATTTTCTAGAACCAAATGAGATACAATTTGGACAAAAACACAAAGTAAACCAAGAGAGCACACCAAAGTGTGACAAGAAATGGTTGTCCAAATTATATCAAAATCCAAATCAACATATGATCAAGGACAAATCAAATCAACATATGATTGATTCCAAAACATATCAACACATGAAGTGAGATTTCAATAGGAGTCGAATCAAAACAACATATGACCGATAAGACACCAATTGAAAATAAGATACCAACTAGGAGCAAAGATACCAAGAGAAGAATAATACTTGACCGAAATCAAGTAAAGTAAAATAAAGAGATAAGGTATCAAGGCCCCCGCAATAAGTATCAATTGAAACAAATATCTACGGAGGAGATATCAAATTCCAAATAATACTAATTGATGATACCCAAGCAAAGACAAATGGCATTTAAGATAAATATAGGATACATGCCCAAATGGAATTTCTCTTTCAAGAAGATACAACACAAATCAAGAAAACAGAAAACAGAAAACAAACTCCCAAGAGGGAGCAAGGTCACAACAAATAAACCAAGCACTCTCTACACTTTTTATGATAGCACAAAGCATCAGGGAAAAAGTTTTCTATTCCATAAACACGTAAGGTAAAAATCATATGCCAATTGAAAGGATCAAATATCAATTGATAAGATAGTGTTCTAAATAATAAAAAAGCTCCCCCAATATTCATGCATTATCTTGATATTTGCATTTGAATACAAAATGCACACAAAAGGGATCATTACTCTCCATATGTAATTTACAACACTAAACAAAATCAATAATTCAAAAGGATCCACACAAGAGGCAAGGAAGACAATGGGAGTCAAAAAATAAATACTTGGCAAGTGATGAAGCAAATAAAAGCAAATGCCAAAGTAAGGATAATCAAAAATATTCTACCACAAATGTGAATATAAATTGTCCAAGGACAACAAGTAAACGGAATTATTTTCTTGGTGGTAGAGAAATCCAATATTATACTCACAAGATAAATCATATGGTGAAAGATAAGAATTGAAACACCATATTTTAATAAAGTTTGTTGGTAGTTTCAACTATTCGAACCAACCGGCAAAGCCATGGTTAGAATAATATGGAATAAATGGTTTCCTCAAATAATATATGGGAATACATATTCGAGAAAACCACACCAAGCAAACTCACACAAACAAGATCCAAATGATAACCAAAAGGAAAAGTGGAACTTGTTCGAGCTCACATGCCACATAAGAACAAGATAATTTACAATATCAACTCCAAGTGGAAAAACCTCAAACGTTCACATTTTATGGGATTGTAATATGCACATAGCTTATTACTCCCCCATAATGTGATAATTCATTTCTTCTTAACAAGAGGCAAATAAACACGAACTAGAGAAATTAATGGACATTATAGAATTTGATTTCCTCATGAATATGACATACCATATAGTGACTAGATAATATTGAAATATCAATACTAGGTGGTGTGCCCCATGTACACACATTTTTAGGATTGTGAAGTGCACAAAGCATATCACTCCCCCAAAATGGGATAGTCCATTAATCTCTCAAAAGAGCCAATTGAAATCAACACAAGATCCAATAAAGACTCAACACGAAGTTTACACATATATGGAGCGCAAATTAACATACACAAACTTGATTGCTCAAGGTAAGTAATAAGCACAATATATACAAGCACATGCTAGGAACAAAACTAACTCATGCAATGGAGCAAGCAACTTTCAATTTATATATAATTTAAATACAAGTTACTGCAAGGAGGAATATAGGTTGTGAGATATGAGAATATAATCCAAATGACTTGGCTTGTGAAAATAATAATCATGAAGATCCCTTAGTTCTTCAAAGATAGCCAAGTCTCCAATGTCCTCCAACAATACCTATTGATCAAGTTTGAGCTTGTTGGTCCCCAACCAAGTTGGGTCCTAAGAGGTTAGTCACAATAGGCTTGGCAACCCAAATGGTTCTTTTCTTGACACCACTTTGAGTTCTCACATATTTGGCAAACACATTGCCAACCCTATCCTTCCTAAGAGAATAAGCATCATCAATTATAATAGGGTTGGATAAGGTACCATTAGTGCATGAAGAAGCCAAGTGACCCTTCTCACGACATAAGTAGCAACATCGACTCTTCTCTTTCTTCTTAATAGGCTCCTCAACTTGAGGAGCAATAACTTGAATCTTCTTAGGAGGTGACCCTTGTTCAAGTCGAGGTTGAGCATGAGATTGAATAAGAGGCCACTTCCCTAGTTGCTTCTCACTAAGAGGCTTCTTCTTCATTGGGCAATCCCTAACATGGTGCCCTTCAACTTTGCACTTGAAGCAAACAATCTTAGCCAAATGATTGACTTGTTCTTGGCTCTTCTTATTGTTACTCTTGGAATTGTTCTTGATATTGGAGTTAAATCCAAGTCCACTCTTGTCATTGGGGTATTTTTGCACACTCAACATGTTGTCAAGTGTGGTCTTCCCTTAATGACCCCTTTCCAAGCCTTTCTTCAAAGAAGTGGCTTGGGCCTTGAGCTCGCATCTTTTCTCTACATGGTTAGTGACAAAACAAGAGCTAGGGGAGGTAGATGCATCATTGTTAGAGCAACAAGGTATAGAAAGTAATTCATCATAAGATGTACGAACCTTGTGAGTGGATGAACCACGAGGACTAGCACAAGGCAATATAGCAATTTTATTAGAGCTTGTGCCATTGTCCACATGAGGCTCACTAGATATTACCTTGGTAGTGATAGCCTCATGAGTTAACTTTAGACAAGCATGTGATGCTAGAAGATCATAATTAGAGCTAGAGAGCTTTTCATGACTTTCTACCAATTTCCCATACTTGCTAGTTAACAACTCAAGTTGAGCCCTTAGCTCAACATTCTCCTTTAAAATGGATGCTTCACACGAAATAGAGTTAGTAGCACAAGCATCAACATTAATAGCAATGGGAGAACAAGTAGGAAGCTCTTTTAGCAATTGAGCTTGGAGTTGATCATGAGACTTAGTGAGATGTGCAAGAGAACCTTTCAAGGACTTGACATCCTTTTCAAATTTCTCATTTGCCTCAAGGAGTCTAACAATTTCAACAACAAGCTCACTATTTTTTATTTTAAAATCATTAGCCACCTTGAGAGCTCTATCATAGGTTTCATTTACTTTAGATAATTCTAGAGTAAATGTCTCCTCAAGAGATTTCTTGGTGGTTTGTTCTTCTTCTAGAGCTTCCTCAAGATCCGCAATCTTGTTTGCATAATCACGTTCGCGGCTAAGACTTTCATCTTCGCGAGCTTCCAAATTTTCAATAGTAAGCCCTCGCTCAACAAGGGTGCTCATGATTTCATGGAGGTTCTCACAAGCATTTTTATTCTTTGAAAGAGCATTAAGAACCATTAGACCTTTCTTACTAAAGTAAGCATCATCATCATTTTCTTCATCATCATTATTATTGTCATGATCATCACTACTTGACGATTTAGCCATGAGGCAAAAGATGGTTGATGAAGTTGAACAATTAATTAATGAACTACTCAAGTTCTCATCTTGTTCCATAGATAATTGGGTTTCCTCTACATTATTAATAATACAAGGATTAGAGGGAACACACGCATTTTTATCATGGCAACAAGATAGAGCAAGCATATCATCATGAGATTTATATAAGTGATTTTTAGAAGATATGAAAGGACTATCAACACAAGCATGTGAAACATTTATAGTGCTAGATGTGTTTAAGTCCAAAGATAAATCATTGCAATAAGATAGAGATGAAATATCATCTATAAGAAGCTAACTATCATCATTGCAAAATATATCCCTACTCACCACTGCATTATTTTGTGGCTTGCCACATGTAGGTGAAGTAGAAGAAGTTGAGAACTCATCACGCCCGGAGGTGGAGGGAGAACAATCATTCCCACAATCAATGGACACACCATATTTGTCTTGAAGCTTGGTCCATAGCTCATGAGCATTCTGATAAGGAGATATCGACAAAGCAACTGCATTTCTTAAAGCCATGAAAATTGCCTTAGAAGCTTGAGCATCTAGATAACAATTTTTCTCATCCTCTAAAGATAATCTTTTCGGATCCTTTGGAGAGTAGATTGATAGAGTTTTGTATATTGCACACATAATAATATCCAAAGGGTACATATATATAGGAGAGGGAGAGAGAGAGAGAGACAAAACCCTAACCCTAACAGAGTCCGTATACAAATCAACACCCCCCGCAGTCGAAACGTGGTTTGGAACAATGTTGAGACTGGTTCGAAAATCTTCAAAGACGGCAGTCGGTAGCCCTTTGGTGAAAATATCGGCATATTGCAGACTGGTAGGCACATGAAGAACTCGAGCTTCTCCAAGAGCGACCCGATCACTGAACAAAATGAAGATCAATCTCGATGTGTTTTCGTCCGCTGATGCTGCACTGGATTGGTGGACAAGTAAGTGGCACTGATGTTGTCACAATATACGACAGTGGCTGAGCGAACAGGCTGGTGCAACTCGAGAAGTAACTGACGTAGCCAAACTGATTCAGCCACGCAATTTGCCACAGCTCTATATTCTGCCTCGGCACTAGAACGAGAGACCGTCGGTTGTCGCTTCGAAGACCATGACACCAGATTTGTGCCAAGAAAAATACAGAACCCGGAGGTGGACCGGCGGGTGTCAGGACAGCCAGCCCAATCAGCGTCAGAATACGCTACCAAGTCTGAAGAAGAGCCGACATGAAGTTGCAGACCAAGATGAGCAGTTCCCTTGACGTAGCGCTGAATGCGTTTGACAAGTTGTAGGTGAGAAGTGCGAGGATCATGCATGAACAAACAAACCTGCTGAACAGCATGTGATAGGTCTGGTCTGGTGAGTGTCAAGTACTGAAGAGCTCCAGCCAAGCTACGGTAGTGAGAAGGATCATCAACAGGTGGTCCATCATTGGAGGAGAGTTTGCATCTGGCGTCAATGGGGGTGGATATAGGGTTGCAGTTCATCATGTTGGCTCGCTCCAAGATCTCAAGTGCATACTGTTGCTGAGAAAGAAACAATCCACGAGACGTGCGATGTACATTGACACCTAGAAAGTGATGAAGAGCTCCCAAATCGCTCATGGCAAACTCAGAGTGAAGAGAGGCAATGACACTCTGGAGAAGGTTGGCAGTACTGGCAGTGAGGATAATATCATCCACGTATAGGAGCAAGTAGGCAGTTGCGTTGTGGGAGTGTAGTATGAACAGCGAGGAGTCACTTTTGGAAGAAGAGAACCCAAGAGTGTGCAGGTACTTGGTGAAGCGCAAAAACCATGTGCGTGGAGCTTGCTTGAGGCCGTATAGAGACTTCTTCAGTTTGCAAACATGATTGGGGCGGGCATCATCAACAAACCCGGCTGGCTGAGTGCAGTACACTGTTTCCTCAAGTTCACCATGTAAGAACGCATTCTTCACGTCAAGTTGATGCAATGGCCAGGACTGAGACGTGGCAATGCTGAGAACAACTCAGATTGTGGCAGGCTTGACCACTGGGCTGAAGGTTTCTCCGTAATCAACTCCTTCCTGCTGAGTGAAACCACGTAAAACCCATCGAGCCTTGTAACGTGCCAAAGAGCCATCAGGGTTAAGCTTGTGTCGAAAAATCCACTTGCCGGTGACCACGTTGACACCTGCAGGACAAGGAACTAAAGACCAAGTGTCATTCCGAATTAGAGCATCAAATTCATCACGCATAGCATCGTGCCAACGAGTGTCTTTAAGTGCTGTACGGTAGGAGGAGGGAATTGGGGATGGTGTTTGGGGAACGGTTAGATAAGTTTGATGTTTTGGTTGAGCGAATCCTGTTTTGGACCGGGTGTGCATAGTATGGGCATTGGTAGGTGGATTTATAGGAATGGCGCCGACAGGGAGTCGTAGGGGAAGAGGCGGTGTGGGGTTGGACGGGGGAGAGTCGCCTGGAGGAGAGTGCGCTCTGGTAGAGATAGGAGATGGCGAGCGATCATGAGACTCGGTGGAAACTGTGATGGATGGGGAAGTCGGGGATGTAGGTGCGGTAGGCGGAGTCAAAGAGTCATGCGGTGGAGCTCGAATGATGGGTGAATGAGATGGAGGGTTTAGGGTTGATGGTGGTATGGGGATAGGCGATGAAGGTGGTGGTGGGGGGATGGGTATAGGTGGTGTGATATCGGGTGTGAGGGTGCGTTGGGGAGAAGAGGACGGGTTGGTAGTAAATGGGAAGGAGCTTTCATCGAAAACGACATGGCGGGAGATTATAACTTTGCGTGTGGTGAGATCAAGACACCGGTATCCTTTATGTTCACGTGGGTAGCCAAGGAAGACGCACCGTGTGGAGCGGGGGGATAGTTTATGATCAATGGAGTGGGAGAGGTTGGGAAAGCATACACAACCAAAAGTGCGGAGATGATCATATGTGGGATGGACGCCGTATAAGAGAAAGTATGGAGTGAAATTGCCTATGGCTTGGGAGGGACGAATGTTAAGGAGATGATTGGCGGTGTGGAGAGCTTCAACCCAGAAGTGTGGAGGCATGGTGGCCTGAAAAAGAAGGGTACGAACGATATCATTGGTGGTGCGGATCATGCGTTCAGCACGACCATTTTGTGGGGAGGTGTAGGGACAAGAAAGACGCAAGACTATACCATGGGAGGAGAGAAAAGTGCGTAAATTGGTGGTTAGAAATTCTCCTCCATTATCACATTGGAGACAGCGGATGGTGGTATGAAATTGTGTACGAACAAAAGAAAAGAAACGAAGTAACATGTCGTAGGTTTCAGATTTGGTGCGAAGTGGAAAAACCCAAGAGAAACGAGAGAAATCGTCTAGTATAACAAGATAGTATTTGTAGCCAGAGCAACTAATAATTGGAGATGTCCATAAATCACAATGTATAAGATCAAATGGTGACATAGCACGGGAGTGCGAAATAGAGAACGGTAGTTTGGTGTGTTTTCCTAACTGACAAGCATCACATAAGGTTTGAGTACCGCTAGTCTTATTACAATTTGAAAGAAACTCGAGTGGTAGATGGGACAACGCGGAGGAGTGAGGATGACCAAGCCGCCGATGCCAAAGATCACTGGAGACGGCAAGAGCTGCGGTAGTGGAACTCCCATGATCACCGAAGAAAGGGTATAGATCGCCGGAACTATTGGAGCGCATGATGACCTTCCTGGTGAGGAGATCCTTCAAGGAGAAACCAAAAGGGTCAAATTCTACGGTGCAGTTGTTATCACGAACGAATTTACGGGTGGCACAAAGATTTTGGATAATGGATGGAGAAACAAGAACATCGTTAAGACGGAAGGGGCGAGAGGTTAGGTGGGCAGTACCGGTAGCAACAACAGGTAAACGAGACCCATTGCCAACAACGATATGATGAGAATTGACATCTAAAAGGGAACGAGACGAGGTTAGTATACCTTGGTTGCCGGTGATGTGGGACGTGGCACCGGAGTCCATGATCCAATCGCCTCCCGGGGAGGAGAAGGCAGCACCGTAGCTAGGAGCAGACTGGTACAAGGTGCGGTGATCCCATGATGGTGGTGGTGGAGCCGTCGCGGGTGGAGCTGGGGCATGCATCAGCGGGTAAGCCTGTTGGGGCGCTGGGGGTCGTGGACCGAGGATGCTGGAGGCGTTCGGCGGAATCCAGGGTAGGCGTGTTGGAAAGGGCGCTCCCATGGGAGCGAAGTACCCTAGCCAGGGTTGCTGAGTGCCGCCGTGTCCACCAGATGGAGCAGTGTGCTGGCCACGGTCGCGACCACCGCCTCCTGATGAGGAGGAGCCGTTGGTCGTCTTCGGACCGCTGTACTGGAAGCCGGGAATTGGGTTCTTGCCGCGGTAATTGGGGCTGACACCGGGAAAACAAGGATGACCACCTCCGTTGTTGGAACCAGTGCGTCCGCCGTCTCCGCCACCAGAAGGAGGGCCGCCACCACTGAGCGCACCACGACCGCCGGAGTGTACGGCCATGGCTTGGGCGCTGGCCTGTTGCTGTTGATCGTCTTCATCAATCTCGGCGAGTTGGAGGCGAGAGCAAGCATCCGCAAAGGAGGGTACGGAGGTCTTCAGAATCTCAGACTGCAGCTTGTACTTCCGACCGAGGCCGGTGAGGAATTGGATGGTGAGGTCATAATCGCTTACTGGATGGCCAATGTTTGCGAGATCGTCAGCTAGGTGCTGTAATTTGCTGGCGTAGGAGGTGATGGAGAGGTCGTTCCGCTGAGTGTTGCGGAAGGTTTTGTTGAGGAAGACGTAGCGTGTCGCCTCGTTGTTGACGAAGAAGCGAAGTATGCGTGTCCAGGTAGAGCAAGTCCGATCGTCGGCGCTGTGGACGAGGCGGTAGAGGTCGTCGCTGAGTGTGGCCATGAACCATAGCGAGATGTGGATGTCCACAGCAAGCCAGTCATCGCTGGGGTTTGCCGGGGCGGCTCCTTCCTGGATGTGATCCAGCGCCTTGTACATGGTGAGGACGCTGGTGAGGGTCTGGCGCCACTTGGGGAAGTTAGCGCCGTCGGTGGTGACCTGGAAGTTGATGTAGTTGGAGATGTGAACTCCGAGAATTGGGTGGGAGAGGTTTGGAGGCATCAGATGAGAAGGAAGACCTAGGGTGCGTTGCGTGGTGGATATGGTTGTGGTTGTTTGAGGTAGATGGACGGAGAGGCCATTGAGGTTTAGGGGATCAGAGGTTTGGGGAGAAGGTAGAGCTGTCATGGTGGTAGGGGGAGGGTGAGGTGCAGAAGCAACAGGGAGGGTGGGCGAGGAAGAAGCGATCGTGGTATCCATGGCGCGGCGGCGGCGTGCGGGGAGGCTCTGATACCAAGTAGATTGATAGGGTTTTGTATATTGCACACGTAATAATATCCAAAGGGTACATATATATAGGAGAGGGAGAGAGAGACTAAACCCTAACCCTGACAGAGACCGTATACAAATCAACACTCTCTCTGTCGCCCTGCCTCCCTGCCCAGTCTCATTGTATTTCCAATCGGCTCATTGAGTGGGGATCATATGGAGTCATGGATTTATGCTCCTGTAAAAGGTGTCCACATAAATTATTTTGTGACCTGTTTCTCCAAATCAAATAGAAAGAAAAACATGTTCCATTGTAATGTAAATAATCCTGTTGTTGCTCCTATTAATTGGATGAACATGGAGCATTGACGAATCATTGTGGTTGTGAATCCTACTGCTTAATCTTAGTTCTGAGATTGTGCAGGTAGACAGACTGTAAGCATGGCTGCTTATTCTTGATTCAGTGTTAACTTGTTGTTTGGTGCTACATAAAATTACTGCGAATGGTATAACTGGCCGGTCGGGCATCATTCCATGAAGTATGCTATTTCAAATTGTAAAGGCTGCAGAAGTGGTGTGAAAATTACTGTCACATGTGGCTTGACATGTATCCACCAGAAATGCGAAATACAAGAACAATACACAGCCAAATACACGGTCCACCACACATTCTAATGCCGCTGTTCGGCTGTGCAGACGAGCCCGAGCTCCGTTTTGAATCGCTTTGTCTCGCCTGCCCACTAGTGGGTCTTGAATTCTTGATGGTCTAACAAATCATGGCGAAAGACGACTCTGTCGTCAACCGGGCCCTTAAATAGCACACCAGCTAGATAGGCAGGATTTACGATCCACTTTCGTCTTGCCGATCAATGGAGGCAAGAACAAGGTCTGTCATCCCATGGCTGCTGCTGCTTCTCTGCCTCGTCGCTACGGGCGGCGTACTGCAAGCTGTCGCGCAGGCTGACTATGGTACGGATATAATTTTTTGGGTCCCTGCAAAAGATTTGTTTCGTTTGGAAAGAGTTGTATGTGTGCTTGGTTTTAGCACCTAGCTACACGATACTGACGAATGCGTTGATGCAGGTTTCGTAAACCTAGACTGCGGCCTCCAGGGAGAAACGAGCTACGTGGATACACTCACAGGGTTAAAAGTCACCACGGACGCTGGCTTCATCGACGCTGGGGTCACCGGCAGCATCTCCGTATGGAACACCGTGCGCAGCTTCCCTAACGCCTAACGGCTACACTATCGGTTCCCGGGAGTCTGGGCCTCTGGGGTCAAGTACCTCATCCGGGGAAAATTCTTGTATGGCAACTACGATGGCCTCAACCGGCTGCCCATATTCGACCTGTACGTCGGCGTCAACTTTTGGACGACGGTGTTCATCACAGATGTCGAAAAATCATTCTGTTGGGAGGCCATCGTGGTGGTACGTACCGGACAATTTCGTGCAGGTTTGCTTGGTGAATACCGATCTTGGCACGCCGTTCATCAACGGGTTGGATCTCAGACCGCTCAAGGACAAGCTCTACCCCTATGTCGACCAGACACACGGCCTGGTCATGGTCACAAGGATAAACTTCGGATCAAATTACCAATCCTGTTTCGCTGTCAGGTCAGTGATTGAAAATATATATTCAGATTATTAGTAGCTAGCTACGCCATTCATCTGGTGTGGTTAAAGAGCTTACTAGAATTACTTCCGCCATATATATGGACAAGGTTCTTATTCTCACTACTATTTCATCACATATAACCTGTCTTCCGGTTAAAATAAGAGTCCATACTATTCAAGGAGGTGAATAGTAAAAGGTAAATCTATAGTACCAAAAGAAAGTTCGATTATTTAATGTTTAGATACATTCAAATCTAGACAAAGATGAGACATCCTTTCTAAGACTGAGGGAGTATATATTTTTTAACTTAGGGCAGTTGTTATGCTGCTCCATTAGATATCATCTCAATATCTTCTAAATATATTTCTCAAGTGAAGCATAATATTATTTGGACCACAACAAATAGATTTTTTGTAAGTTCACATCTTATAGCTATATATTAACAAACTGAAGTTTAACCCAACAAGATTTAGTATCACAAAATAATTCACGGCCAGTTCTTTAATACCTTGGTCATTGATAGATACCTTGCACAAGTCACACATACGGTCATTGATGGTTGTTTTGCAAATGACATAATAAACCATACATGATATTTTATATAGCATATAATAAAGTTAAATTAGCTATTGATAGATATCATTTCCTTTCACATTGTGTGACTATCTATGAAACAATAGAATTATTTCTCAATCGCTTTCGACAGACTAAAAACAATGCCCTTGCATTTATTAAAACCATGATATAGAGGAAAAGAGATAAATAAGCTAGGAAATCTCTCTAAAAGTAAAACATCAGAACCATTCTGTTGGTAAACTATTTAAGTATAACCATCCATAAATGTACAAAAGAGTCATACGGCTATTAGATCATCAAAAAGGTCTCTACATATGATCAAGGCATTGATATGTTTGATCTTCACATCAGCCGAGTACAATTCACAATATGTATTATTAGTGATCCTTTTTAATTAACACTAAGAAATCCAAACAATTACAAGTTACAACAAATTTCCATCGTCACCCATGCAATCTCATGGACATAATCTTTCCATTTTATCTTTCCTAATAAATCCTTATATTCATCTAAACATTTGGAAAGTATATTTGGCGTGAGAGTATGTAAAAATTTTACGTGATGTTAGCAAATACAGTTTTCTATCTTCTATGGTTTCTAATTCTATAATTTTTATTTGAGATGCCACTATAAACTTTTTTTTATATTCTTGAATAAAAAAATACTTCAATTTATTGGGACCAGTCAAATAGTTGACCTAACACGTAGTGGTAATATGGCGGTGCTACTAAGGATGTTGATAAAAGGTGTGCAGAATTTGGCTCTACCTTGGGTTTTGAAAATGTTATATAGTTAGGATATGCAAATAAAAATGATCGGTTAAAAACTAACTTCTTTTTATATAAGTTGTAATACATATGTTACAATAAAAAACTACGACATGAGATGGGAGATGATTGGAGAGAGTATGACATATGGAAAAGGCTAAAATAGGTAAAAAAAAATAGAGTAACAGGTGATCTAGAATTGATTCACATGGTGGTTTTGGAAATTCATAGTATAGACTCTCTTACAATCATTCATAATATTTACACACCTGCAGTATTTGGTTAACAATTATTTTTGTGTAGATGTAGAATAAATATTATTACAAATTAATATTGTATCTCTAAAACCGTAAATTTATTTCTCTCACGCATTCAATAATCTTAGCATGATGCCCTCGCATTTGAGAGGGTTTCTACTAATACTAAGTTTTCGCAAGCAGGAAACACGTGCATGCAACTGATTGTCGATCTGCAGGTACCCTGATGATCTGCACGACCGGATGTGGTGTCCTTTCAACGCGAGAGCTGATTTGACTATGATAAAAACGGAGTTGGACGTCAGAAATAGCACTGACCCTTTCAATACGCCCAATGTAGTGACGCAGACGGCAATCACGCCACGCAACGCCGGAGGCAACATAGAGTTCAGCTTGGACCTTCCAGCAACTCCGCTTAACCTCATATCCATCATGCACTTCACCGAGCTGATCGTCCTCACCGGCAATGCTTCGCGCCAATTCGACATAAACGTGAACGGCGAGCTGTTGCACCAAGCCTACAAGCCAATTTACCTCGAGAGCGACAACATCTATGACAAGAAGGCAACTGAATACAGCGAGTACAATGTGTCCATCATTGCCCTTCCTAACTCAACGCTACCACCGATCATCAACGCCATCGAGCTCTTCTCCGTCATCTCCACCACCAACCTTAGCACAGAAGCGCAAGATGGTGCGCGCGATCATGCACACAGCAATACAGCTGATGCCTAAGCACATTATATAGTATCCTTCATGCCTGTTATACTGATAATTTGCTTCTCTTGGCCATGCATTGACAGCACTCGCCATGATGGCGATCAAGAAAGATTACCAGGTACACAGCAACTGGATGGGTGACCCGTGCTTTCCCAAGACACTGGCATGGGCTGGATTAAATTGCAGCTATGCCGATTCCAAGCATCCAATTATCAGAAGCGTGTAATTATCCCACGTCTACTGTCTACACTTACTTAATTACTTTGCCGACTGCTCTGCCGTAAAACTAACTCGCTTTGCACTTTGTAGAAACCTGTCTTTCAATGGTCTCAGTGGTTTTATATCGCCTTCTTTCGCAAATATCACGAGTATCCAATACTTGTACGTTAAATACATGACGTGGACCAAATTAATCAATTTTCTTTATTTCTGACTGAAAAGCAATGTGAAAGAAAATAACGATCCTTGTGCCGCAGGGATCTGTCAAACAATAACTTGATAGGTTCAATTCCAGATGAGCTTTCACATTTGCCTTCACTGAGGCTTATGTACGTTTAATTTGGCCTTTTATCTCATGTTTTACATATTCTCATCGCATGCATTTTTTTACTTGCGTCAATAGTATCTTTTTCTCCTATATACAGAGATTTGTCCAACAACCAGCTCAATGGATCGATTCCATCCGGACTTCTCAAAAGAATCCAAGATGGATCCCTTGTTCTAAGGTCATTTTCCTCTTTACTGCCATTTAATTTATCAAGTTAACATGCGTTGCATTCTAGAATAATCTTATTAAACGGATCAATTTCACATATTCTGGTAGATCTGTCAACAACCCAAACCTTTGCATCAGTAGCTCCTGTCAGCCTGCTCAAGGTAGAAGAAAGCCAGTCATCATCATTGTTGTCCTCGTAATTGTTATTATGGTTGTAGTACTATCTGTGGGGGTACTGCTATTTTTTCTGCAAAGACGAAAAAAGCATGGTGAGTCTTAGGTATTAGCACAAGAATTCTACAGTTCTCCCCCTTATGTGACCACCAGTTGTAATGTTAGTTCTTGAACACATCGTCAATGAAGGATCAATAACCAACTCCTTAAAGATGAATAACAATGATGGATACATGAACAGTTCACTACACCTTGAAAACCGTCGGTTCACATACAAGGAACTAGAGATTATAACCAAGAACTTCCGACAAGTGCTCGGCCAAGGTGGATTCGGGTGTGTCTACCATGGCTTCCTGGACAATGGAATTCAAGTAGCGGTAAAGCTGCGGTCACATTCATCAGATCAAGGTGTCAAGGAGTTCCTCAGGTTTCTACATAGAATATGTGACATGCATGAAATTTTGCTAAGCATGATCATTTATCCAGGCTCAGGTTTTAACCCGGATTCATCACAAAAATCTTGTCACCATGATTGGATACTGCAAAGAAGGGGAGCACATGGCACTAGTTTATGAATATATGCCCGAAGGAAACCTACAGGAACACATTGCAAGTATCTAACTGGCTTAGGACAGGATATAGCTCTATATTGTTCAGAAAGAGCTAAAACTTGGCTCCATGCAAACGTGATGCGATGGCACTAGTTGTGGATGCACCTTCTCAAATGTGGTGTGGTATAGTTAAGCATGTACGTACGTCAAGTTGTCAAGTTCTAGTAATAGTTATTATTTGGCCAGGCGCTCCGCTTTGTGTGAGTGTGTGACCCTGAGAGCAAAAAAACGCTTTGTCAAGTAGAGCTCCCGCGACGCGCCCCGCCGGGAGTTCCTTCTTCTCCCCTTCTCCCCTCCCTCACCGCCGTCAGAGGACACAGCCGGGCGAAGCCTGACCGGCGGCGGCGGCGGCGGCAGGCAGTTTTTTGTGGTAGTGCTACCACACCACTTTATATCGTTCGCCTACACTTTGGGGTTGTCCTTTATTTATAAAGCGAGACGAGAGCCTCCTTCGTGAGTAGTCATACAGTGGTTTTTCGTCTGTGTGAACACGCTAATTTTCTTGATTGAATTTGTTGTCAATCAAAAAAAGTAAACTTTCTTATATTTTACAAAGGTCATAACAAAATCCAAATTTTATGGCACTAAATTGGTATCAGTAGATTCATCATGAAATATATTTTCATAATATACCTATATTGTTCCATAAATGTTGATGTATTTTTGTATAAATTTGAAATAGTTTTACTTTTAAAGATAGATGGATTGGCAACTAACATGGGTCTGAACGAGTAGTTCATAGCTAATATTTTGATTTTTGCCGGTAGATTTGGGATGGATCGCCCATGGAGAATCAATGTCCAAAGAGGAATTTCAGGAAAAGTGCTTCATTCTCTCGTTAATCTACACTCAATATATACAATATTCAGTTTGTACTTCGGACCGACCTACCTCCAATATTACACATAAGGACTACCAAAACAACTTTTAAACATAGATGATCGGCGTGCTAATAAGTCAATTGGTCCAGTTGATATGGCGTGTAGGAGAGAAGTCCTGCATGCAGCAGTCATAATAAGCACCTAGCGCAATAGAAAGTTGAGTAGTATCTTACGGTAGTTCTCTGACACCAGATTATTTGCTGAATTGTACAAGGTGGTAGCAGGATAATTTTAGCTAGGACCCTTTGTATAAGCCACGAGCTGAGAGTAGCAGTTTGAGTAACAAAGACGTGGAAGTTTGCATTGCTCCCTTTTGCCTCTCCTCATGTGTGTCTCTTTGGTGTGCGTGTGTTCTTTGGCGTTTTAGTGATCTAGTCTCTATATAACACATACTATTTTGATGACCACCTGCAAATAGATTAATTGTGTGCTCGAACTATAATCCTTCATAGTCATGAAAATAACAACTGTGTTACGTTTATTCACACATTGCTCTGAAATTTACATGGCTGCAGGTAAAGATAGAAACGGACAATGTTTAACCTGGATTCAACGACTCCAAATTGCACTTCAATCTTCGCAAGGTACAGTTTGCGCAACACTGAACATTTGGTGTTTTCAAAATGTTAAGATATGGTTGAGTAATGATGTGCAGGGCTGGATTACCTACACAAAGGGTGCAACCCGCCTCTCATCCACAGGGATGTTAAGGCCACCAACATCCTGTTGAACACAAAATTGGAGGCAAAGATTGCTGATTTTGGCATGTCCAAGGCTTTTAGTGTCAACACTAATGCAAATGCATCAACATTCACACTTGTGGGCACACCTGGATATGTCGATCCAGAGTATGTTGATCTCTTCCACATTCATTTTTCATATTTGTAATAATGTCAGTATTTTAAACTAGATAGATACGTGTGTACAGGTATCAGGCAACAATGCAACCCTCAACCAGAAGCGATGTGTACAGCTTTGGTGTTGTACTGCTAGAGCTGATAACAGGGAAGACGGCCATCGTGCGTGACCCAGAGCCTGTCACAGTCATCCAATGGGCACAACAACGGCTGTCTCAAGGAGACATTGAAGCCGTGGTGGACACGCGCCTGCAAGGGGAATACGACGTTAACAGCGTATGGAAGTCTGCTGAGATCGCTTTCAAGTGCACGTACCATGATTCGCTACAGCGGCCTACTATGACCGAAGTGGTGATGCAGCTGCAAGAGTGCCTCCAGCTGGTGGAGGACTCCATAGATGTTGAAATAACCAGCGGAAGCAACAATAGGTTTGAGATGGATCAGCAGAACTTTAAGAGGGCGCTGTCAATGGACAATGGCCCATCTGTACGATGAAGGACATGCTCTTTGCCAATGCAGTTCTCTTTATTTGCCAAGATTGCAGTTTATTTATCTTTGATGTAAGACCACTATATCTACGCATTTGTTTGTTGTATGGACAGTATGAATGTAGGATTTATGCCCTGTTATTTTTATAAATAAAAGTTAGGGTGTTTAGTCATCTCTGATGTTGCATGTCTTGTATGATATTTAAGATGCTATAACTTTTATAGTTCGTTTGCAATGCGTTACTAATTCTTGAGTCTCAAAGCACAAGTCGAATGAAGGATTTTTTTAGTTGGGCTCAATCGGGGATTATGGTCATGTAAATGAGTTTTGTCTGATTTCCCAAAAATAATTAAATTTCAATTACAAGTATGCTCTAGTTTTCTACTAGAAAATACTCCCGGCTCCACGCCTGCCTAATCGAGCTAGTCTCCTTGCCAAAAACAGGGATTTGGGACCTGATTTTCGCTGGAGATTTCAACCACCAAGAGCAAGAGGAGATCGTCGACGCCGCCTACTCCTAACCTCGCATCCTTCTTCATGAGCCGCCACGACTAATTCTTCCGTTGCCTTGCCTTGACTTGCCCTGCCACAGCAGAAGCCTAGCTGGCTAATCTAGTCTCCTTAGCGAACCAAACAAAAAAAAAAGGAGGACAAACACATGGATTTACCTTCGTGGGATGAGAAGTTGACCTGTAATTTTCGCTTGAGATTTCGACGACGACGAGATCGCCTACTCGTTGACCACACCTCGCATTTTCCGCACATCGTTCTTCATGAGCCGCACACACCGACTAGTCCCTCTCGGAGAAGAGAGGGAGGCGTCGCCGCCGCGGCCGCCACGGCAAAGGTCAAAGTCTAAGTCGCACGCGCAATCCGCACGCGGTATGTGCAACCCCTCTCCATATTTGTAGGCAGGCAGCCGGGCCAGAGGTTTCGAAACTAATTAAGCGCCAATCTCTTCATCTCCACACGCGCGCGCCTCAAATTCGGTTTGCCGCACTTTTTTTTTTCCTTTTCTTTTCGTCTAAGCTGCTAATTAACGTCCAAGCGTGAATCAAGGAATTACACACGCAGCAACGCATGGATGGATAACAAACCTAAAATCACAGATTGATTTCTAGGCTACAAATCCGGTCGATCACGTTCCTTCTTTTTAGCGTGGCAATGACCCACACACGATCTCGATCGGTATTACAACGATCGACACAGCTTGAATGATCGAGTCTTTAAGTATGGAGGAGAACAAGCTAGCCTCAGTCCTCCTCCCGGTGCATATTATTCAGCTCCATCTAACTATACTATACTATACTACTCAAAAGCCGGCCGGCCTCTCTTCTTTATCCCAAGACGGACTACCATGTATGAAAATCTTAGCATCGATCGCACAGTATGCATGTCGGGGTTATTTACCAACAGGGTGAAATTATATTTTGGGCATTAGTTATGATGGCTTGCAGGAAAAGTGCATAAAACAATACAGAACTCAACTCGCAAAAGGTTCGCTCAAACGCAGAAACTCAGGGTCGAAAATCAAGATTACAGCTGCAGTACGATTGAATCAATAAAAATATCACAATTCGACCCAACATTACAAGATTCAAAACAGTAGTATCGCATATAGGCCTAAAACAAGAATCCTAAACTAGTTACTCCAGGCCAGGCCGTATCTTCGGTCTTTTCTTCTTCTTCCTCTTCTTCTTCACCTGAAAGAAGCCACAACAACCCAAAGGCAAGAAAGCAGATCGACCAGCTTTGGATCTTGACAAGAAAAAAAATATAGTGTTCCTAATTCATCCAGCCAACGATCAAGGTCGTTCTTTCATGGGCGACACAACATGATCCAACCAACAAAGCAAAGGAAACAACCATCGACCCCTCTAGAGTAAAAACAAAGCTCCAGATTACACAATGGCTCAAGGTGGGCATAAAACCCGAAACCCGAACCCCGAACCCGAAAAACCCGGACCCGAACCCGTATATCCCGAACCCGAAAAACCCGAGCACTTGATCGGGTTGCAGTTCTTAAAACCCGAAATTAGTTCAGGTAACTCGGGTATTAACTCGTGATACCCGAGTAGCCCGAATAACCCGAAGTTATAAGAAATCTTAGTGTCGTGTGTGCGCAGCAGCCCAATAAATGAATCTCCCCTTTTGGCCCAAGTCCAACATCGCATGGCCTTCAGCTGCCAGGGCCCAGGTCCAACAACCAACTCACGCACACACATGCTAGCTCAGCAAACTCTATTCCCCAATCACCAAATTCACCACGTAACCCTTGTGCTTTGGCCGCCGCCGGCACACATCGTACGCACCGCCCCCGCCCATCCTGTAGCCCCCAGCAGTTCATCCGCTCAACATATGCAGGCCGCATCACCGCATCCATCGTCTTCCAAGCTGGCAGACGGCAGAAACAAGTTCTTCTCACAGGGCGCTAGATGCTACTCGGCCGCTGGCCGCTGCAACTCCTCCTGCGACCGTGCCACGCAAGGCCGCAGCAATTTCTCTGCAGCTCAAGGCTCTTCCATCTTCCTCGACAGCCGTTTGTGATCCCAACTGCTCTCGATCTAGCAGCTCTCCCTGCCAGCGTTTTGTTCTTTGACCTGTAATTCGGGCAATTCGGGATTACCCGTACCCGAACCCGAATTTCCGGGTACTCGAACTTTCGGGTTTCTCTTTTTTCACACAAATTTCGGGTGTCAGTTTTGGAAACCCGATTTTTCAAAAACCCGAATAACCCGACCTGAATTTTCAGGTAAACCCGAACGCCCACCCTGAACAATGGCAGCACTTAACACAAAGTCCGGTTGCTGTGTCCAGTGTCCTACTCGAATCCGACTCATGTTGAACTTAATTTGGGTTCCACGACTATGCATTCACCAGAAAACACAACTATGCATCCAACCTAGTCTGACAAACTGGAGGAACACACTGATATTTTTGCCAGTGAAGCATATGAATAGATATCATAATGAGATGCAGAGCGAGGCAAGGAAATCCTCTACTGAGGCCTTTGTCAAGATCATGCCAATGAAGCATATGAATAGATATCATAATTCGTCAAGCCAATGACCAATCAAGATCATTCATTCATAGGCAACACAATAGGAACCAGCCAGCCAGCAAGCAAAGGATGCAACAACTGACCCCTTTAAACTAAAAACTATGCTCCAGATTACACAAAGTAAGCACTACAACGGCAAGACTATTCCGGGCATATTAATACATAGTGAGGTGGCAGAGCAGGGCAAGGAAATCCTCTACTGTACACTACAACATGCAGCACTACAGCAATTCCAAATATACAGTGGCAACCATAGCAATTATCCCAGCAAACAAAGATTCACAAGCATGTACAATCCCAAGATCAACTAAGCAATACACTTGAATTAAGAAGACATATTTAACAGTTTATAGCATAATTTTTCATATGCAAGCATAGCTAGTTTAGGACATGAAAAAGGCCTCCAATATTTGACAATTTGTTTCGAACTTTTCACATACAAGCATAAATGGCTCATTGTAGTTACAACATTTCAAGCTTGACCTAGACAACAAACAATGCTCATTGAAGAAATGCACCAGGTCACGAAAAACAAGTCATTCTAAATTTCTAACACATACATTAGTAACAAGTGATACAAGCCAGAAAGAACTCATTCCTTCATATTTGCAACAGGAAAGCAATTCGGAATTCCCTTCCCGAGAAGAAATGGGTATACACATTCCGACCCAATAAAATCAGGTTCCACATCAGCACTTCCATTAATCCAGTTACTACCAATGGTTCTCCATCTGATATTTCAATCACCAACACGGCATGCTTGCATACAAAAATGATGATAATCCAAAGCTTGAACCAATTCAAAGCATTGCACAAGTGCCAGACAATATTAACAAATTTTCAAATTCTAATCCAAAGTGAAAAAAAGTTTAGGAGTTTCACATGTGAGGACAATAGAGAGATAGTTTGATTAAATGACCAAATATTCAGTTCAAACTATCACAAAAAATTAGCCCATCAGCATCGACTCAATGGCCTCGACAGGGCTGCGGTCGTTGGCCAAAGTTGGAGCCGACCGACATGCATGACAAGTGACAACCATGTCCGCAAAGCAATAGGGAGAGAACTCACCAGGAAGGAGACAACGCCACAAACTGACGGGAGCGCACACCAGTGCAGAAACTAGTCAAAATGGCAGCATGCATTGACAAGAGGAACCACGGCCAGCAGCACCAGCAGAGCCATGTCATTCCAAAAAGCCGGTCGACGGCGGACCAGACGGAGCCAGGCCACCCTCCCCCTGGACCAGAACAAGCAGAACCTGGAGATAAGATAAAACGACATTTGAAATATGTCCATTGCCAATACCAACTATGATTGCTTATAACTGGGGGTATTTGATCCCACATAAATACTAGCAGGACCAAACATTCCTAAAGAAGGAAAAAATGTTGTGATCATGAACCTAATCTGACCAAGCATCCCTTGTTATTCTCAGGCATGCTAGCACTAGTCAAACAGCAAGATCATTACAGTGAAGTATATGAATACATATCATAGTGAGGTAGTAGAGCAAGGCCAGGAAATCCTCTACTGAGGCCTTTCCGAGTTAAACAACGCACACTACAACAATTACAGCAGTAGTAGGATTTCCACATGCAACGATTCCAAAAATACAGTGGCAACCATAGCAAGTTTTCCAGGAAACAAAGTTGACAAGCATGTATAATCCCAAGATCTCACACAAAGATTGACGACAAGCATGTATAATCTAGATCAGATCTCAAACAAGCTAAGTGGCACTCAGCGGTAGCAAATGGTAACAATTAAACAGTTTGCTTGTGTTTCAACATAATGGAAACATAATTTACTTGAATCGCCACTCTGAGGAATATATGTCGCAATCCAATCTTATAATTTGCTCAGAGCTTACCCAAGCCAATCAATCACAATCACCAGGAAACGGCTTGCAAGGGAATCAAAGTTTCGAAAGAAGAACCCGTGTGAGGCACCATAAGTCCATAACCATGGACCATGATAAGGCTGAGAGCATTCTCCTTGCTACAAACGACAAGGCTGGGACCATCACTGGATGATCTAAACCATCATACGTTTGGCCCAGGAGGAGCCAAGCCAATGTTAACACTTGTTCTTGGGCATACCCAGCTCTGTAAAGGAAAAAAAGAAATATACATCACATGCCAGAACAACGAAAAGAACTCTTTCTAAAATACAGGAAGTGGAGACCTGAGGTATCTACTAAAGCCAACTTGGCTCAACCAGGAATGAGAAGTCCCAGCTTTTTCATTTACAAATGAACAGTACTGCTGACATGCTATAGGTAATGTAACACTGGTCTAATATCAGACACAATAAGTATCCCAGGAAACAAAGATTGACAAGCATGTACAATCCCAAGATCAAATAAGAAATCCATCATAAGGAGCAAATACTACCAAGGAATGATTACGCCAATACGAAAAATGTAGTCATGGATCCAGTGAACTAGATAAGGCTAAGAATTAAGCAAATGGACAGGGAAAATCTAGGAATCAAGATAATGGACCAAAACAGTAACCATATGACTCTAGATGAGCTAGCATAATCATCAGGTATGTATGTCACATTAAATAGTAATAACCAAAGCAATTGCACCAACAGGTAGATAGATAGGGATATGAACCGAGTATGTTGCATGACAACCATGTCCACGGAGCAAAAGGGAGAGAACTCACAAGGAAGGGGGCAACCCTGCAACCCGACGGCAGTGTGCGCTGTCACACAGCAGGGGAATCGACAATATGAAGAAGAGGTGGCCGAGAGGTCCAACCACAGCCTACGGTCGTGCCGCGGGAGGACATGGTCGACCCCCTGGTCACCACCACCGTGAGTCCAGGGAGGAGCACCAAACTTGAAGATTTCATATGCTATCTGAATCAGGATGCATGACATTCTTTCACAAAAACTTCAATAGTAAGTATTCAAAAATAAGGATATAACTGGAGAGCAACAAGGAACCAACGAGCATAAAAACACACAACAATTTGAATCTAAGAAACTGCTAATTAGCACAAAGAAAATGGCCAAGTAGTTGAAAAAGACAAGATACACTAGGACAACAATAATGGTTGTAAGGACATCATGAATCAAATAACAATGCACTCTGAATGATATGTAAATTGGACATCCTTTTCTCAGTCCTGGAATGCAAATACTAAATACTCACCTAGAAGCTGAACCTTATCACAGTGCATATACTACATATTCAGAGCACGTAGCTGAATATACTACCACAAAATCCTGAACTATAGCGCTTGGCTAGCACAACACGCACACACGGTCGTGACACAAAGGCCACGACACATAACACAACACGCAGGACACTAATGAATAGCATGTCAGTAATCTACTTGACCGTGGCAAAGAAGAAAATTCTACCTTTGGGTGCCGATGTTGACAAGCTCCTGGACACCAAGGAGGAGGTCCTACCACTTGAGGCCTCAGAGTTGCCGTATCGACATCCCGACGACGCCCATGTCGACACTATTAGTGAAGGCACGGGAGACCAGCAACAACACCACTGGAGGGCGAGAGACTTGCTAGCTACAAAAAGTAGTGTCAAAGGAATTTTAAAAGGTGGTCCACAGGAAACAACAATACAAAACAAAGCAGTAACTCCAATCAAAGTAAACAATAGTTGCTTCAAGTCCAATCCTAAATGAGGATCAATCTTTCAGTTACAGCAATCCAAATAACTCAATAGTTCAACTAAGTATTAGCAGGAATAACTAGACCATGATGAAACGTATCACGTATGGACACACACAAGCCATAATAGGAATGATAGTATAAGCCAAAAAACACGTCAGTATAAAATTTGTATCAAGTTATCAGCATAGAGAAGTCTTTGACAGACAAGTGTATGGAGTAAAGACTGGAAGCAGAAAACCCATTATTCAGACAACAAATGAATATTACTCCCTCCGTCCTAGTTTATAAGACTCAATAGCCAAATATCTAGGCCCAAGGTGATTTTTGATTGGTTTTATTTGCTTTATATCCACTGCATGCATTGGTTGATTCTTTTCCCACTCTTACATGTAGCACTTTTTTATTCACACAAAGACCATGCATGGCACCTAATTGGGGGAGGGAGAGGAAAATTAATGCATTTACTCCAAATAGGTCTACTTATTTGGGACTGCATGATTTTTGAGATGAGTCTTATATTCTAGGACGGAGGGAGTACAGTAAACAATTTAGGAAGTACATATACGCGGATAGCAAGATGTAGCTTATGCGTATTTCAATCTGGGAAATTACAGCATAAACATCCAGTGGTTGTAAACAATTTTTGTACGCAACATCACAGAGACTTACAAAAATAAAACATCAACAGCCATTTGACAATTAAGTGGTTCAGAAATTGTATGTTTGCATACCATGAGTCAAGGTTTTTGAGTCGCCAGCCCAGCGGCTCAGCGATTAATCGACGAAAGACGTTGTATAGTGCCCAGAAGTCATTGTTTAGTCACGTATGGCCCTGATTTTTACAAAACTACTTGGCTATTAGTCGACGACTAATCAGCGACTCAAAAAACATGCTTTGCGAGCTTCTCCCGCTTCTCTTCTTCCATTCTCTGCATTACAGGTGAACAAGCTTGTTAATAAGTATTAAGAAAGCATCGACACGTATATACAAAGAGCACATCAAGTGAACGTTTTAAGTTGCTAATAAATCTGAATGAACAATTCATGCAGTCATCATTAACACAAGCTACAAGTGAAGGTGCACTGAAGTAAAAGGACACACACAAACACAAACATCATGCATATAGATTAGGAGTGGCAGAGTCATCTTGCTCTCAATCCCTACTATATACGATAATAGAACTGTAATCACCACAACAGAGGTGCTTTAGAAGCAAATGCACTAGACATGCAAGTCTGGGCATTACTACTGGAAAAATAGAATGATGAACTTTGTAAACTGACCGCCCAGATTCACATTCAAGGCAATCATGTAATACAAGTGCATACAGCAATGAAACTCACATACCACACATACAAGCCATGCACTGATGGAAGCAACCAACAGCAAACAAGCATGAGTAACAGCAAGTGCAGGCAGACTCCTTGCTTCCACCAGAAAGCAGGCAGGCGGGCATGAGCAATATGACTAGTATCTGTAGAATTAGTTTTCTTTAACTAATGGGTATTTTCAGAAATACTACATTGCTACATATGCAGATGAGACTAAGATACCGACCTTGGCTTGTTTGGTCTGTTTGACGCTCACTACAAAGATGAAAAATGAGGGACATGTAGGGGAGGCCCGAGCAGGAGCGCACATGGCGTGGCAGCGATGCTGGTCGCTGTCCGGCGTCAGCGCCAGCAAGAGCACCGCTATGGTCACCACTCACCAAGTCACCAGCAAGCTGCTCAACACCTCCCGGATAATGTCTGACCAACCTGCATATTATTTTCAAAAGCACAACTAAGAGTTTAACTCCCATATTTAATAAAAGCATTTCACAGATAAAATAGCTATATGAATATGTTTCTCATTTACAAATAAACAGAAGTGGTGGCATGCTCTAGGTAATGTAACACCGGTCTAATATCAAACACAAAATATTTTTACTTAAAATTGAAGAATATTAAGATTCTGCATTGTGGAGCTTGATATATGTACCTTCATAAACAGATAATCTCAGATTTACAGAACACGGTAGTACTTTGGTTCCTTAGATTATATAATTCCAAGCATTATGGGAAATAAATTGTTTTCCACCAAGTGGTTTTAACCAATATCCACATGTTCTTTACCGGAGCATAGAAGTTAAATTGATCTTCACACTTCATGTACTCAAGCATAGGAACAGAACACACAAATCACAAATGTACTACCAGCAATACATGCCTGAATAAATAAATAAAACTATCCCAGGCTAATAAAAGAATTTGCCGGCATAAATAAAAATAACACAACATGTAATTAAACCTACAGGTCCTCTAAACATGGCAGGACTCCAATAGGTCACGCCATAGACAAAAACATCAGATAACAACAGAACAAACCGTGGCTCATCTCGTGGCCTTAATGAACCAAGCATCAAACCAACACAATAACAGTCAAGCAATGATCTTACAAAAATGAACAAGACATGACCCAGACCAAAACAATCACACACGGCCATGGCACGAAGGCCATGACCCAGCGCACCATGGAGGAGGTCCTACCACTTGGGGCGCTAGGAGGAGGAGGGCCGGCCAGAGCTGCAGCCATCGGCGGCGTCATTTTAGGACTCGCTTGCCAAAGGACCTGGCCGCCGGCGCCGGTGAGGGTTCCTAGGTACATGGTTGTTTGAGAGACGGAAAACCTCCACGGCAGCGAGGTAATAACCGTATGTGTAGGATGTTATCTGTGCATCTTAAACCTGAAAGCAGATGGTGATACAACAAGTTTATTCTGAAACTTAAGATTGCTGTATATATGTGTGGCCTGTAACAATCTAATCTACAGGCTCGTTCATCGTTACTGGAGAACGAAGGATACTACCTCTAACACGAACAGACTTGTGCTGTACGCAAGCACACACAAGATAGATGCCCTAATATATCGGCAGCCTACCACGGTCTGGACTGCCTGTTCTTATTATCAGAGTTATTATTCAGGGACAATTTTCAAGCATACAACACAGGTAAGAGTGGCGGCAGTAAAATAAATCCAATCACCTCGAGAGTGTAGGTGTGGCAGCAGCGCTGGTCGTCGAAGCCGGAACGAGATAGAGCGCCGTTGTTGTAGTTGCACGTGGTCGGCACCGTCCGGCGAGCGACGCAGGGAATCGACCCTCTCTGCCTCGCGCACCAAACGGACCGGACCGTGCAGCTGCTGCAGCACTGACGCGAGGGCGGCGGTGGAGGCCGGACAGGAGATGGGGACGAGTAGGACGAGGAGGAGGGCCGGCCAGAGCTGCAGCCATTGGCGGCGTCCTTCTAGGAAAGGACGCGCTCGCCGAAGGTAGGTCCTGGCCGCCGCCGGCGGTGAGGGCTCCTACCTAGGGCCGCGGCCTTGCTTGCCGGCCAGATCAGATCCGTTCGCCTTGCAGCGCCGCCACCGCCATAGACGCCCAAGATGGAAGCTTTGTCCTCCGTAACGCCGGAATCTTGGGATGCTAGGGTTTGTCGTGGGGATGCGATTCGGTGGTTCCGCGCCGTGGAGTCGGTGGAGAAGGTGGAGGAGGGGCCGGGACGGTGGTCGGCGACGCGAGGGGTGACCGGAGGCGGCCGGGATCGACCGCGGACGGAGGCGGCGGAAAGGGGGATCGTGAGGGCTGGGGCGTGCGGCCAAATTTCAGTTTGGGCATCGTGGGGGCGGCGTGCGTTGGATGGATGATGGCCAGATTTCAGTTATGGCCCAAATATTCTTGCGAAATTTTGGGCCCAGAAATCAAATTTTCCTTCTTCCGAAATTTATTTTGGCGCCCGATCAGTGGATGCATGCATGTATGTACGTATCCTAAAAGAAAGTCTGCAAAAGGCTAAACGTGCAAGAAAAAAACAATTGAGCGTGACGTCAGATACATCATGTATTTAAACACCAAGCGCAAAAACACCAAGGAGCGCCTCTCGCACAATCGGAAAGGACTCGATAGTAGCCGCGAATACGTCACCGTGCTAAATTGTTGTTGGCGAAGCCGATAGACGGCATACGGACGACCTCTAGTGGGAAACAAGGCAAAACAAAACAAGTATGCTATAGCCCTCGAAAATCATAGGATTCCAAACATGGTTCGGTGGTGTTTGTCTCTTGCTTAGCCTTCTCGTAGGCAACCGAACCCTAGCCGCCTATCGTTGGTGCTTCCACATGGTTGTTGATGGGGTGGTGATGAGACCCGCTATCATGCACCTCCTTGGGAAGCTCCAAAACTAGGGTGGAGGCATCGGCCTCTTGGAGGCAGGTGGCGATGCATCTCCATTGGCTCCGACTCCCTCCACCATCCTAAGCTTTGACGTTGCGTGCCTTTGAGTCCGGCAAATAGCGTCCATTTTTTTGTGGTTTTATAAATATAAAAATTGTAACTCTTTCTGTCGGCCCGTTTAATTAATTAATTTTCAAACAGACTTAGGATTTGTACCAAAGTGAGAATTGATGGAGTCTCTCCCGTGCATGCAAAACAGTTTTGTCAAGCACTTGGTTTGCATGCATGACGCCGTAATAGACGAATGAATGTACGATTTAGCTAGGGGACAGTTTTAATTTTACGGATCTCTCCCGTGAATGCAAAACAAGTTCTTTTTTTAGACGTCGGTTAGAATTCCCTAGCTAGCTAACCACACGGCCGGTTCCTACTTAATTACACGCTGGCTGATTGGATGAAACAATCATCGGACAAGGCAATGTGTTTGCCTTGACCTATGGATATAGGATGAAGTAGCAGGGCCACGTGGAGGTAATATATGACGACACTCACACCAAGCTAGAGTAGCTCCATCCATCAAGGCCGGATCAGCTGGATGTACTCTCCATCCTCAATCAGTCAATTAACACAATCCACTGTGCCTTGGCACCAATGCAATCAATCACGGTTGATGCTAATCTCCTCCACATGGTATCAGACACCTACCGGTCCTAAACCCTAAATCGCTTCCGCCCAACCCTAGGTCGCCGCCGCCGCCTCCCCTCCCAGGCCGCCGCCGCCCTCTCCCCTTCCCTGCCGCCGCCGCCTGCTTTCCCCAGGCCGCCGCCGCCCTCTCCCCTACCCTGCCGCCGCCGCCTCTCTCCCCTAGGCCGCCGCATCCCTAAACCCTAGCGTGCCGCCGCCCTACTCCCTTCCCCCGCCGCCGCCATCTCGGCCGCCGCACCCCACCACCCCGCGCCGCCATGGCCTCTCCCAGCAGCGCCTCCGATCTCTCGGCCAACTCCAACCCCTTCGCCGGCCCTCAAGCTTCGGCGGCGGACATCCGCGATTTCAACATTGAGGCCCGGGTACCCGCGCGTCTCGACCGCTCCGGATCGACGTACTACGCGTGGAAGACCTACTTCGGTCTTGTTTTCCGCGAATACTACCTCACCGAGCACATCGACGGCTCCGTCGACGCCATCGCCATGAGGGCCGACCCGGAGTGGTCTGCCATCGAGGCCACCCTCATCCGATGGTTCTATTCCACCATCTCGAAGGACATCTTCCACACGGTTGTCGCGGACGGCGACAGCGCCTACCTCGTCTGGACCAAGATCAACGCGCTCTTCACCGACAACAAACTACAGCGCGTCGTTCTCCTGCAGCAAGACTTCTTCGGTTGTCATCAGGATGAGTCCACCATCGAGGAGTACTGTGTGCGCCTCAAGATGCTCGCCGACGAGCTTCGCGACATCGGCGCCCCCGTCGACGACAACCTCCTCCTCAGCACCCTCACCGCCGGTCTCAACGAGGACTTCGGCAACGCCGCGTCTAACCTCACTTTGCTGCCTAATCCTACCTTTCAGACCGTCGTCGACTACCTGAAGCTCGAGGAGCGCCGGATGTAGAAGGTGAAGAAGCGCGCTCAGCACGTCGCGCTCGCGGCCGGCACCTCCCGTGCTGCCGCGTCCGCTCCTCCGGCGCCGTCCCGTCCACCCGCGCCCTACCCGCCGCCGTCCGCACCCCCGGCTCCTCCTGCGCCACAGCAACAAGGCGGGGGGGCGCCGCAACCGGCGCGGTGGCCGGCGCGGTGGCCAGCCGCAGCAGCAGCCGGGCGGGGGCCAGCAGCAGCCGACCCCGCCGTGGTTCACGGCGCAGAACCCGTGGACGGGTGTGGTGCACGCGTACCACATGCCTGTCCCGCGGGCTCCAATGCCGGGTATCCTCGGCCCGGGTCCTCGTCCTCCGGGTCACCAGGCCCTCGTCGCCGCTCCACAGGCGCCGGTCGGCGCCGGTCATCCTCCGGCCGGAGGCTACATGCACCCTGCCCCGGTGCAGCCCTACAGCGGTTTCGGAAACCCTCTGGCGCCACAGCCGTGGGATCCCGCCTTACTCGCGGCGCTCCACTCGGCTCCGTCGCCCAGCAACTACAACGGCGGCGGCGACTGGTTCATGGACTCAGGTGCCACCGCTCATATGACGTCGCAGCCCGGTAACCTCATCTCTTCCGTTCCGGTTCATACCTCCACCCGCATCACCGTCGGTGACGGTTCCTCTATTCCCATCACACACATAGGCCGCACTTTGTTTCCTTCTAAATCTACACCACTCACCATGTCTAATATTCTTGTTTCTCCCCACCTAGTTAAAAACCTAGTCTCTGTTCGTCGTCTTTGTCATGAAAATCCTATCACTGTTGAATTTGACAAACTTGGTTTCTCTGTGAAGGACGAGCATACCCGGATGGTACTCCACCGATGTGATAGTCCCGACGCCCTCTACCCGGTGCATCCCACCTCCTCCCCTGCCGCCCCCGTCGCCCTCGCCGCCGGTGTCGATCTCTGGCACGCTCGTCTTGGTCACCCCAACCCCACCGTCCTCCGTCGAGTTCTTCAGAGTTTTTCCTTTTCATGTAATAAGCTAGATGAACATTCTTGTGAAGCCTGTCGTCTTGGCAAACATGTCCGTCTCCCCTTTAGTGCATCCACAAGTGTTTCTTCTTTTCCGTTTCAATTGCTTCATAGTGATATTTGGACCTCTCCTATTGCTAGCAACACCGGTTCTATCTATTACCTTGTTATTTTGGATGACTTCTCTCACTATGTATGGACCTTCCCGTTGCGCCGCAAGTCCGACGCCTTCACCACCTTAACCTCCTTCTACTCCTATGTCTCTACCCAGTTCGGCCGCCCCATTCTTGCTCTCCAAACCGACAACGGCAAAGAGTTCGACAACGCCGCCGTCCGTAACCTCCTAGCCTCCCACGGCACCATCTTTCGTCTTACGTGCCCCTACACATCCCAGCAGAACGGCCGCGCCGAGCGCATCCTACGGACGCTTAATGATTGTGTCCGCACCCTCCTATTCCATGCCCACATTCCTCCTCGCTTCTGGCCCGATGCCCTCGCCACCGCCACTCTTCTCCTAAACCTACGTCTGTGCCGTCCCCGTTGGAACTACGCCCCTCACCACCTTCTCTTCGGTACGCCTCCTTCCTACGATGGTCTTCGCGTCTTCGGCTGCCTTTGCTACCCTAGTACCGCGTCCACTACTCCTCACAAACTCGCACCCCGATCCCTTCCTTGCATCTTTCTCGGCTACCCACCCAACACCAAAGGTTACCGGTGCTACGATCCCGTCTCCCATCGAGTGATCACCTCACGGCACGTGTACTTTGACGAGACTGTGTTTCCGTTCCATCAGGTACCCCCCTCGGAGCTGTCTTCCATGGAGCCCCCCGCCGCACCGCCAGCTGGGTGGACGCACCGGGCGTGCCTCCCCGCTGCCCAGCGTGCGGCCCCGCCACCTCCGTCCCCGACTCCCTCCGCAGCCTCTTCTGCCGCTGCCGAGGTGGAGTCGGCCTCGGGCTCCTCCGATGTCGCTGCCGCACCTCCTTCCAGCGGCGCCCCCTCCACCGCATCGACGAGCTCTTCCTCGTCGGCTGCCTCGACGAGTTCCTCCGCGCCGGCTGCCTCGACGAGCTCCTCCGTGCCTGCCGCCGCTCCGCCAGCTGCCCCGCCGGCTGGCGTCGTCACTCGAGCCCGGGCGGGCGTGCATCGCCCCAGCACACGCTACCCCTCCGACGAGTACGCGTGTGCTGCCTCCACCTCGCCGCCGGCCTCCGTTCCGGCCTCTGTGCGTGCTGCTCTCAAGGACCCCCACTGGCTTGCGGCGATGCGCGAGGAGTTCGACGCGCTCATCCGCAACCGCACCTGGCAGCTGGTTCCGCGGCCTCCTAGGGCCAACGTCATCAGCGGCAAGTGGGTCTTCAAGGTCAAGACGCGACCGGATGGCACCCTCGAGCGCTACAAAGCGCGGTGGGTGGTTCGAGGTTTTCGACAGCGTGCGGGTGTGGACTTCACCGACACCTTTGCCCCGGTAGTCAAACCGGGCACCATCCGCACTGTCCTCCAGTTGGCTGTCTCTCGTGCGTGGCCTGTTCATCAGCTGGACGTCTCCAACGCCTTCCTGCACGGCCACCTAGCTGAGCAGGTCTACTGTCAGCAGCCCGCGGGCTTCGTCGACGCCGAGCACCCCGACTACGTGTGCCTGCTCTCTCGCTCTCTCTATGGGCTGAAGCAGGCGCCCCGCGCGTGGTACCAGCGTATCGCGGCTTTCCTCCAGCAGCTGGGGTTCCGGTCCACTCGCTCCGACGCCTCACTCTTCGTCTATCATCATGGGGCTGCCACCGCGTACCTGCTCCTATATGTCGACGACATCATCCTGACGGCTTCATCGACCGAGCTTCTTCAGCAGCTTAATGCCCGCCTTCGCGCCGAGTTCGCCCTCAAGGATTTGGGGCCGCTGCATTACTTCCTCGGCATCGAGGTGGTACGACGGGCCGACGGCTTCTTCCTGCACCAGCAGAAGTACGCCCACGAGCTTCTCGAGTTGGCTGGCATGCTTAACTGTAAGCCCGTGACCACGCCTACCGACACGAAGGCCAAGGTTTCAGCCCTGGAGGGGGCCCCCGCACCTGACGCAGCGTTCTATCGCTCCATTGTCGGGACCCTGCAGTACCTGACGTCGACACGCCCCGATCTCCAGTATGCCGTACAGCAGGTGTGTCTCCATATGCACGCCCCTCGCGACTCCCATTGGGCATTGGTGCGCTGCATTCTTCGGTATATCTGCGGCACCATGTCCTTGGGGCTCATGCTGACCGCCTCGGTCTCCACCGACCTCGTCGCCTACTCCGATGCTGACTGGGCCGGCTGCCCGGATACTCGTCGCTCTACATCCGGCTACTGTGTCTATCTCGGACCTTCCTTCGTGGTCGTCTAAACGACAACCCACGGTCTCTCGGTCGAGTGCCGAGGCGGAGTACCGGGCGGTGGCAAACGACGTCGCCGAGTGCACGTGGCTACGGCAGCTACTCCAGGAGCTCCTTTGCGACATACCGAAGGCCACGATCGTCTACTGCGACAACGTCTCCGCTGTCTACCTCTCCGCCAACCCGGTACATCATCGGCACACGAAGCACATCGAGCTTGACATTCACTTTGTCTGTGAGCAGGTGGCGCTTGGGCGCGTTCGAGTTCTTCACGTTCCCACTGCTCAGCAGTTCGCCGACGTCATGACCAAGGGGCTCCCGCCGTCTACCTTTGAGGAGTTCCGGTCCAGTCTATGCGTCTCCGGCGACGCTTCGACTGCGGGGGGGGGGGGGGGGGGGGGGGGGGGGGGGTGTTGAATACATGTTGTACTGGGCCTCGGCCCCTGTAGTGTACCGCAGGCCTCTCTCTCTCCCTGTATATGTTTCCTTGGGAGTCAAGTAGAGGCCAGCCCCTTGTACCTATATATGTGCCTTGGCACCAATGCAATCAATCACGGTTGATGCTAATCTCTTCCACAGTGTTGAACCATGCATGCAGTGCATCGTGTGATAGCGTCGCACGTGTTCCGGCAAAGAAAATCACAAACCACCATGTTGGAGCTGGCATACAAAGATTGGGTTCAGATGAACCCAATGCATTTTTCCCAATTCTTCATTAATTATTTTCGCTGTTGATTTTTACTGGAAGATTGTACCATAAGTAATAGAGATGAACCCAATAATGTGATGTTCTAGCTTCGCCACTGGTTGGGTCGCCCCAAGGAGTTGATCCACCGTGTGGGTCGTAATAGATTTTTCTCTGTCGTATGTGTTCTTCTTCGCGGCGTACATACTTCCTTGCACCCTCCATCCCACCACATGTTTCCTTGCACACGCAACTTCTTCTATGGCTACATGCGCATATGCATGGACACCACGTCGGTTGATCATGTCCTCGTCTATCCCGCTCGACCGATTTCGTATCCTGCCTGCTCGATCGATCTTGTGTACGTGCATTGTTATTTTTTCCGGAACGGAGACAGGAGTCAACTCTGTGTGTTAACCACCTAGCTTCTTGTTGCATGGATCACGTACTAGCTAGTACGGATCGAGTAGTACGTAATCACGCTTGTGCATGCATGGTACGTCGACGACCAGAAGCCCCAACTCCGTACGCGTGGATCATGCATGGTTCAAATTAATTGAGCCAACTCCGTACTAGCATTGAGCATGGCACCACGTCCGGGTTTAATTAATTGAGCCATGCATTGCATATATCTGATAGATAGATAGATAGATAGATCAAGCTGGTCAAAATTGTATTTTAAGTTTCAAAAAACTGGAAAAATGTCTAGATCTAGATAGTGATAAGATGTACAAGTGTTCGAAATTCTAACTCTAAATTCCACGTTGTATTGTGGGCTGGACAAATATCACAAATGACTGGATCTAGGTGGTGAACACACAGAGTTAAATAACTGAAATTTTGCCCGATTTGTCTTTTTTGTTTAGCTCTGAATATAACGAATTTCGCATTGAAATATCAGTGGCGGTGCTCTTGCCGATGTTGTTTGATTAATTTAATGGCTGCGTGCGTGCACAAAGCCTTGGCATTGCGGCTCAAATTAAAAAGGGAGAAACTTCGGTGGTATTCACAGGTCTGTGATTTAGCGGTGTTGGCGTTGTTCTACAGGTGCCTTCAAAAAAGTACAAGATTGTGTTATGGATGAAGGAAGTGCTTGAAGATCTCATAGATTTGCTAGTCTCTTATAGTTTTGTTTTTATAATCGATATAATCGTGTACTCTTTGCTGGTTTAATATACGTGAAAAATTCAAAAAATGGAGCTGGGCTACTTTTTTTTCGAAAGAAAAGAAACCGGGCTAGCTAGCTAGCATTTCTTTCTTTCACGCATGCATGGGGCTGGCGTGGATTCTTTTCTTTCTTTCCTTTCTTTTCTAAGGAAAAACACATGCAGTACCTAGGTAGCTACATCAGATAATGACTGAGATTCGCGAAAAAAAAAGTAATGACTGAGCAGAAAAAAATACGTATGTACATATAGGTGATGTCTGACCCTGTCAGGTGTCGTGTTGCGGACGACCGGCCGTAATGGCGTGGTCTATGCTAGGTGCATGCTTTTCGGGTGGCTAATGTCCCGATGACAGTGGTGGAGTGTCGGTCTTGGACTGATAATCGTGGATAGCTTTTCGGCGAGCATCTCTACTATGCTATGTGGATAGCAATGGTAGGGGTGGCAGATGATCGTGGTGTTGTTCTGGCTCCTTGGTTTTGATCTGGAAGCAATATATGATGGTCTCCTCTCGGGTTGGGTCGACAACCTTGCTTGGTACCTTATGTGAAAGTAGTGATGCTGTGAGCGAAAGCCCCGCGCCCTGGCGTCGATGATCCTTGTGGATATAGCTTCCGTGTTGAGACGTCGTTGTGGGATCCCTTGTCATACAAGGGATCCTAGTGATCAACATGCTAGTCTGTTTGTTCGGATTCGAAAGCAACAGTGGCAGCGTATCGCGTCGTCATCCTTTTTGGGGGCGTCATCGTGGATCTTAGGTACCAACTGGTTAAGGCCTTGTTTACTTCAAGAGTTTTCTAGTGGATGGGAAGAGTGGGGATGGGAGGGGATTTGGTGAACACCCAATCCCCACAAATACTCTTCCCCTACATTAAACTAGCATAGATTAGAGTTTTTGTTTTAAAAAAAATAAGATGGTTAGTGGGGATATATAAGGATTATCCCCTCTAATCCCCTAAAATACACTAGAAGTAAACAAACTAGTGGGGATTTTTGGGGACCCGGGATAATCCCCTCCAATCCCCTAAAATACACTAGAAGTAAACAAGGCCTAAAGGATGTCGGTATTTTCGGGCATGCTCTGGTTGCGTCTTCTTCATATATATCCAACATGGGGTGGCTTTGTTTGTCTCCTATCTTGTGTGACCTCACTTGTCACAGTTATGGGTCCTTGTTGTCCCTCGCAGGATCGACGACGCGCTGCGGCTCGGAGCGAGCGGCTGATAATTGTCCCTCTCTAGCTATAACTCGGTAGTCGGACACAATCCTGTGATCCGATGGTTTCCTAACGAGTCGCGGTTTTGTTCTCCCGATCGCCTATTGTTAGGTGAGGCTACTTCTATTTTCTTGCTCAACTTTGAGTTGGTTGCATTTCCACCGCCCTCTCGGACATTGTATTTCGTGTGACCTGCTTTGTAAGAGAAATTAAGCATGAGCTAGCATGTTGTATCAGTTCGGTTGTTTGCACTTTTAAAGTAAGGAGAAAGCCTCTCAAATGTCGGCGTCATCGCAAGCGCGTTCTGCTAAAACAAACGACGAATCATATACTAGAAAATATTTTGTTAAAAGAGGAAATTTACAATAATACTTCCCACGCATCGATGCATGCATGCCTTGTACGCTCGGATGTTCAGGTCACGCGCATGGGTGACGTGCATGCATGCAACTTAATGCTGGATCAACTTAATGGAGTGATCGAGGAGTACTAGCATGCATGCATGGCCTGGGCTTTTTTTTTTTTCTTTCTTTCTTTGATTCTTTCTTTTCTTTCTCTCTTTGTTTCTCTAATTTCCGTTACAAATGAAAAACACAAGCAAGTACGAGTACATACATCAGCCAATGAATAACCCTTCGCTAACAAAATCTATGCTAATAAATACGTGCATGCATGCATGTACATCGTGGTGCCTGCACGCATGTACGTGCTCATTCGCTCCACTATCAGCACGAGTTTCACTCAGAATTCATGTAACAAACAAATCAAGGAGCGTAGACCCCTGATCCGGGGTCGCTTCCATGGGGCGCCGTCGTAGATCAATACTATATAGCACGCTCGGATTATACCCGACCCCGTTTCCGTCTAACATTTGATGGGTGCTGGATTTTTGTAAAATTTGGCCCACGGGGTCGAGCTCCTTTGTGAGTAGGCAGACATAGGTGACGTCCGGCCCTGGTCGGTGCATGTGTTGAGGCCAAGGTTTTGGATTTCGTCCGAAAAAAATGAATTCCGGCCGAAATTCGTCCATTTCGTTTGGGCCCGGTATTTGTACAAACCGGTCAAAAAATTCGGCCTCATTTGAATTTTCAGCCCAGCCCATGGTTCTGTATAGCCCACAGATAGAGCCCTCTCATCCAAACCGAAGCGTACCTTAACCCTAGTTTCATTTTTTCCCCCTCTGTACGTATGTGTGTGGCGGCTGCAGGAAACCCAAGCCGATGGAGGCGGGCAGCGCCGCCTCTTCCCATCTCCCTCTCCCTATCTTCCTCCACGCTCTCTCCTTCTTCCCATCCATAGCCATGCATAGAGTGGAGACACGGTGGCAATGGCATGGAGCAAGGTCCGCGGCGGCTACTAGTCCGGGCGGCCGGAACGGGAGCACGAGTGGAGAGGCGTTCGTTCCTGGGCAGTGCGATTCATATTCTCATATACTAGCAGAGGAGCAAGATAAGTCGTAACTAGTGTGGAATTCCTGCTAGTACATCGTATTACTGATTGGAGTTGCTGCAACTAAACCGATTCATGGTGTAAGCAATATATTGCTAGTTGCGATTGTGCAAGTTTGTGCGTTGTTTCCTTTGCTGCAGGATTTCAATTTTTTTGGTATAATTTCGGTTGTTTTTCGTCCAATTTTCGTTTGTTTTTCGTTTAAAAATTCAAATTTTGGATTGTACTTTTCGTCCGAGATTTTCCGAAAATATTCCGAAATAGCGAATTTCGCCCATTTCGTCCAGGAGCGGTAAAATTTGCATACCGAAATCCAAAACCTTGGTTGAGGCACGTCAGTCCCTATTTTTCGGCTTGCAAACGTGGGTTGGCAGTCGATCTTGGAAGCCAAGGTGGCGGCCCTTGGGATCTTGGATAGCAAGGGTAGGGGTTGTCATATGGCTTCGGCGTGTTGTGCTCCTCAAACGTCTGTGACGGCGGTTTCAGCTCAACCCCTTGATGGCAATGACGATGTCGTGCAAGGTTGCAGCTGTTGGTCTTCATCCCCCCTCCCCCCTGACATGGTAGCAGTGAACAGTCGAGGCCTGGTCGCGTCAACAAACTTTTGAACTAAAGTAACTGAACTTTCAGAATAACAAAAAAACACCTTTCAACTAAAGCAACTGAACTTTCAACTATTACACGCCAAAAATTTGGTGAACTTAAAATAAAAGAATATCAAAGAGGTCCAATGCAATTAATTGCAGGTGATGGGACATGGGAGGCAGCGAGGTCGAGCACACATGGTTCGTCGTGGCGGTTAGGCTCGGTTGCCTCGTGTTAGGTGTGGCTATTCCGACTTTGAGTTGATGCGTTCTCGCCACCCTCTCGGATGTTGTTGTTTTTTTTCTTTTGTAAGAGGATTTACTCATCATACGTCACCTTGTATGAGTGTTTGGATTTTTATGCTTTGTTTATGAAAAGAGGGGATGAAGCCACTTTCGAAATGTCATCGTCCCGACAACCGCGATGACAAAAGACAAGACACATACTGCTAGTACAAAATATTTCATCAAAAATGGAAATTTACAAGTATTAATACGTGGGCAACCCTAGCTAGCTAGGTGGCTTTCTTATTTCTTTTGTCTCGTACGTGCATGCAGGCATGCACCACGGGAACGTACATGCATGGAAGTGCAATTAACCGCTCGATTAATTAGCGCGCGGGAGAAAAAGAAATTCAAACTTGGGAAAGCGGGAGGGATGGAGTGGATGGATCGTTAGCTAATTAATTCCTTATATATTAATGCTAGCTACTCCAATATATAGTGTCTCGCATGCATGCACGTACTAGTACTCGATCACTTGAATATTACTGAGCCACTTGAATATTTTGGTACGTGTATTTCTTCAAGTCTGATGGCTACGCAAGTTACAAACTCCAATGACTCTGGCGCGAATCCTACTCTCACGGATTTGAATTTTCTTTAATTGGATTGAAGTTCACTTACGCTAAAAAAAACTCTAACACATTAATTGACACTTATTTCGAGGTTGGGTTGCTAACTGTCTCTAGGTTAAGTTCATTAATTAGTATGTTACCAAGCAGGATGTTATTGGTCTTCAGATCTCGATGGACAATGGCTGAGGTACATCCTCGGCCCACACACCTCACCGGGAGCACCTACCTCAGCTTCATGTCCGATCTGGACTACGCCGTGCAGACCCGCAGGTTTGGCTCTTGGCACGCATTCGCCGGCCAGGAGAGGACCCTCCCCGGATCAACGACCCTCTCGTACACCAGCGACTATGGCGATCTCTTCGGCAAGCGCCTCGGCTTCAGTGGCTTCAGAGGTCTTCAGATCTCAGCGGATATCCTCGTTGGGAATGGCTCCGACAACGGCGCCGCAGCCACTCCTACGCGCTGCCGCTCGCCCCTCCGCACACCGTCACTGCTCCTGCACACGCGGTCGCCGCTCCTACGCCGCCGCCGGTGTGGCGTCTCAACCATGGGTCCGAGCGGGAGGCTCCTCCACGCCGCCCGCCGAGGAAGCAGAAGCTCCATGGAGGTCAGGCCGCTCTAGGTCGACGAGGGGGCTCCGGCGACGGCCTGGACTCTAGATCCCGCTGCCTCTGTGCATCCAGGCGACGCCGACGCCCAATCCCCCCGCCGTCTGTGCATCCAGGCCCTGGGGAGGAGACGCCGACGCCCAATCCCGCTGCTGTCTGTGCATCTTGGCGGGTACCCGCCGGGTCCCGCAAACCCGGCGGGTCGCGGGTCTGGCGGAGTTTTAGACCCGACGGCGGGTATGGAGGCGGGTCGCGGGGGCGGGGAGGAGGGTCGGGTGCGGGTATGGGGGGGCCAAACCCGGCCGCAAACCCGGTGGGTGCCATCTATACTTGGACGTCGGGGCTGGGGACTGGGGACTCGGGAGGATAGGCTACGACAAAGCATCATGCAACAGCGGTGACATTTCTACTAGTCTCTGTGGATAGCAATGGTAGGGTTGGCAGGTCATCCTGGTGTTGCCGTAGCTCCCTGGTTTTGATATGGAAGCACCGATCAAGCTCTCTCTCTCTCTCTCCTCTCTCTCTCTCTCTCTCTCTCTCTGGTTGGGTCGACAACCTTGGTACCTCGTGTGAAACTAGTGATGCCCTGAGCGAAAGCCTCAAGCACTGGTGTCAACGATCCTTGTGGGTATAAGTTTCATGTTGGAGAGGTTGTTGTGGGATCCGTCATGCGAGAGATCCAAGTGAACACCCTAGTCTATTTGTTCGGCCTCGACAACAACGGTGGCAGCGTACCGTGTCATCATCCACTTGAGAGGGGGCGTCATCATGCATCTTAGGTACCAACTAGTTAAAGGACGTCGGCATTTTCGGGCATGCTTTGATTGTGGCTTGAAGCTTCTTTGTATCCAACATGGGGTGTGTTTGTTGGTCTCGTATCTTTTACATACATCACCTCGTTTGTCACCGTTCTCGGCCCTTGCTAGTTGTCGTCCGTTGCAGGATCGGCGTTGTCCGGCTCGAGCAAGGGGGCACTTGTCCCTAGCTTCTAGCTATAGCTGGATGTATTCGGTACAATCCTGTGATCCGATGGTATTCTCACGAGTCGCGGTTTCGTTCCTGGTCCCAGCCGACTAATGGTTAGGTGTGTCTGCTCCTTTCTTTCTCGACTTTGAGTTGGTGGCGTTTTCGCCACCCTCTCGAATTGTCGTATTCGTGTGACCTGCTTTGTAAGAGGATTTAAGCATGACACCAGTTCCGCTGTTTGCACTTTTTAAGTGAGGGAGAAAGCTTGAAATGTCGGCGACAACCCTGGCCGCGTTTCTGCTAAAACAAACGGCAAGCCATATAGTAGAAAAGATTTTGTCAAAATAGGAAATTTACAAACTGGCTAGGTCGCTTTGTTTCTTTTCTTTTCTTTCCCTCGTGGCTGGGCCACATCGATGCATGCATCCTGCATGTACTCTACTCTCGTGGTTTCTTTTCTTTCTAGTCTGTTTTCCATTACAAATAAAAATAGCTAGCCGGTCGGCTCTCGGTCCTGCGTACACGCCAGGAATATATTACTCCGTACACGGATGGTAATTGATGATGTGTCGTCATCACGGGCAGGCCAGGAAATACGTACATCCACGATCCGCGATCGATGCGTACATCCAACATAATCTCGTACGTAGATGCGTCTTTTCTTTCTTGGTAAGCTACGTACGAGCTTTAGCATGCATGGCCTGGCCTTCTTTCTTTCTTTCTTTCTTTGTTTTCTGATTTCCAATACAAATATGAACACAAGCAGTGCGTACGTACATACATCTGCTAATGAAATAACCCTTCACTAACAAGCAAAAAATCTATGCTCATGAATACGTGTGCATGCATGTACTTCTTGGTGCCTTGCATGTATATATGTGCTTAAAAAATAAAATACATGTTCATTCGCTCTCCTCCTATCCGCATGAGTGCCCCACGGAATTCATGTAACAAACAAATTAATCAAGGAGCGTCGACCCCAGATCCGGATACGTCGCTTCTACGGGGCCGCCGTAGATCAATACTATATACCAACTTAAATTATATAATCCGATGCCGTCTCCGTCCAGCAATCCACGGGTGATGGATGTTGGTAAAATCTGGCCCACAGGCCTGACGCTCCTTTGTGAGTGGGCGGACATAGGAGCCCTGGTCGGTGTTGTGTTGCGACACGACGGCCCCGTAATGGCGTGTGGTCTGTGCTAAGGTGCCTGTTTTTCGGCTGGCTAATTTCTTGGCAGTGGTGGATGTCGGTCTTGGATGCCGAGGTGACGACCCTCGGGAAGAGAGTCTATGACCGGCTATTAGAGCATCATGCAAAGGTGGAGGCATCTCTACTCATTGATGTGGATAGCAAGGTTAGGGGTGGCAGGCGATCCCGGGGTTCTGAGCGTATTCTGCTCCTCAAATCTCTGTGAAGGCGGTTTCAGCCAACACCTTTATGGCAATGACGATTCCGTGCAAGGTTAAAACATGCCAGTCTTCAAGCCTTCCTTCAGATCAGTGGCGGAGCTAGCGCAAATTAAAAGCCTGGGCACATGGCCCAAGCCCATCGATGAGGGGAGGTGAAGGGGCGTGGCAGCCAGCCCAAGAGAGGACAAAAGAAAGGCCCAACTAGCAAAAATCAGCCCAAAACGCCAATATAGCTCTTCTTCTTCGGCTCAGATCACGATTTCAGTCACCTGCCGCCGTAGGCCATGGCCGGAGCTCTTCGGGACGCCGTGGGAAACCCCGGGCACGTGCCCTAGGCGGAGGTATATGGTAAAATCGCCCCTGCTTCAGGTGGTCGTATCAACGAACTTCGAACTAAAGAAACCGAACTTTCAGAATATCATTGAACACCTTTCACCTAAAACAATAAAACTTTCAACTATTTTAAAAAAAAATCCGATAAATTTAAAAAATAAAGAATATCGAGGAGATCTAGCGCAATTGTAGGGGATGGGACATGGGAGGCAGCCAGCTAGTAGGTCGAGCACGCATGGCTCGGCCTGGCTGGTAGTCTAGGTTGCCTAGTCTACTAAAACAAAACAAGCGGCAAGACATACTAGTACTACTAGTACAAAATATTTGTCAAAAAAAGAAAGATCACAGTTAATACATGTGCAACCCTAGGTCGCTTTCTTATTTATTTTGATCGAGGAGCTACCTCCACATGATGGATTAATTAGCGGGGAAAAAATCTAACTCAGGAAAATCCGTTCCTTTTCCCTCTTTTTTCCCCTGAACCTAACTCCGTTCCTTTTTCTTTCCTATTTAATTTACACACTAGCTATAGTACGTTCCGCTCAAAAAACAAAAAGAAGAGAGAGTACGTACACGTCTACTTGGGACTTGGGTCATGCATGCATGCAATGCAAATGCAAAATGCATGTACAGTGTACGTACGTAGCAGCTAGATCGTGTGTGCGTGTGCCACGCATATGATCGAGTGCTGTTGGCCGCTACGTCGTCTGGTCGTCGATGGTCACAACTCACAGTGCATAGCTAGCTCGCTTTGGGATCCAAGGAAACGAAGCTTGACTACTAGATTATCATCGTCTAGCAGAGCTAGCTAACTAACTAATGCAGTATAATTAATCACACGTACGGTACGGCGCCATGTCGATCATCGATCAAGTTTGGTTAATCGACTTGTGACGCGCGCCATCGTCGTCTACGTACAAACTCAAGACAAAATTTTAATTCCAGTTCAATTAATGCATGATAGTATATACTTACATTTCATACGAGACGTACCATGCGAGGATTAACCACTTGAATATTCTGATATGCATGTGCTCTTCTTATTGTCCGGAGGACGACTTTTCGCTGACCGATCCGTTTCATGCTCGATCGCATGGAAAAAACACTCAGATGGTAACAAACTGGTTCAAACAAATTTTCACTCGAGAAAAGCATATGTATAAATACAAAAAAACTAGATTTATGTTAATTAGAAGGATGTTCGGTATTTCGCCTCAGGAGAAGAAGAAAAGACAAGACACGACGTGGAGTGTCTAGTTTAAGAGGCTTATGTGATACTAGTGTTTTGATTCTTGTAATGGTGGGTCGTATTGTCATCAGTAATCTCAGTCATAATATATTTGCTGTCCGATGAGCCCATATTATCCATGGAACAGGAAAGTTGATGCCAGAATCTTGCTCTTGATAATTAACCTCTACATGCGTGACTAGCTTAACTAAGCTGCTTGTTTGTACCGATTAAATCGAATGGAGAACAATAGAGACTTAGTTTCTACGTGATGCTACTACAGTTAGGATGGTAGCTTGTTCATATCTCCTCCTCCATATATGTACAAATTATATGTGAAATCTCCTGGACTCCATCTTTTATAATATTACTGCAACTAGAGGAGCAGTTTAATAAATACCAAGAACATGATTTGCCACGCTTAAAAGAATCTGTATGGTTCTCTGATTTTCTCTAGTATCCGGAGATCGAGCTCGACGTAAGGATGGTCTGAATTTTCGTCTTTTTTTCGCTTAACTAACTATCTCTCTCCCCTCCCTCAGAAGTCAGAATCCTCAAAACCTCTCAGGCCTGATTCCATTTTGACATATTGATTCTGCAGTTGGCAACTCGTGATTTTGTGCTAATCTGTTGGCCCCAATATTGTTGAGCTTTCTACAGAAAAGAAATCGATACAAGAAACCACGGCGCGCGGAGACGAAAAAGTTTGGCGCTTAATCAGTTTTGAAAGCTCTACTTTTTGGCCTGCCGCCCGCCTATAAATATGGCCGGGAGAGAGACATACCGCGTGCGGGGAGCTCATAACCATCATGCCGTTGTCATATCTGATGATTGAACGAACAGGCATGGGTAGCTGCCTTCCTGGTATTTTTTGCTAATATTGGTACCGCTGCTCACAAGGATCAATTAATTATATATGGACAAATCCCGTCTTTACATAAAGACGAAGGTAAACCTTATCCTCTCCCCTCCCGTCACTGTAGCAGGTCGTCGATGTGGTCACCGTGACTCACACGTACAGTACCTACGATCCGTAGCTCGCTTTGGGATCAAACGAAACGAAGCTTGACTAGATTATCATCGATCGTCTAGCCAGATCGAGCTAGGCAAAAGCTAGCTACCGAATATAAGTAATGAATCACACGTACGGCCCCTTGTCGATCGATCAAGTTTGGTTAACGACTGACTTGTGACGCGCGCCATCGTCGTCTACGTACAAGCTCAATACATAAATTTACGTATAGCAATTCCAGTTCAACATAATGCTAGTAGTAGTATACTTACGTTTCATATGACGTACCATGCGATTAACCACTTGAATATTCTGATAGATACGTGCTCTTCTTATTGTCGGGAGGACGACTTTTTGCTGACCGATCCGTTTTCGTGCTCGCATGGGAAAAAACACCAGGACGGTAATAAACTTATCCAAATATTTTTTCACTTAGAGAAAAGCATATGTATATTAATTAGACGGATGCTCGGTATTTCGCGTCAGCACGCGGCACCAAGCATCCGCCATCCGACTGATATAGGTCTCTCCATAGGGTTTGTTTCGACGACTGTACCACTACTTATTTGCACCGGCACAGCTGGGTCATCTCGTCAAATATTCATAAAGCTTGCAAGCATGGAATATTCACGGAATAAAAATTATGAATTGACACCAAATAGGATTCATAACTCAAATGTTGCAACTCGCTCGACATCTTAATTTTTTTATCGTAGCGACTCATGGATTAACAAAACAATTTATATGTAAGACTAAAAATCAAATCATCAATAGAAATCTCAAAGAACAAAAATCATCATCCTTTCCGATGGTGTCATATTAACAAGTGTTGCAAAATAAAATCATTGATGCCGAGGATGGCAAGATTACATGGTCAATTGCGGAGATTGAGCTCTCCTAGAACCGTCCTTTATGCCGGTGTTCACCCAAGACCGTATGCATGCAAACGCCTCATTACATGCTCATATATTTAAATCATATCATGGTCGACACCACTGTCGGTCTCCTCGTGCCGACAACAATTACCATTCCCTATCATTGTCCTGCTCCTCTAATCGGACAAATGTCGCCAATTCCCCACCAACACAAAACTCCGTTTGTCGACTACACCGACAATTCCCCTCCACCACCAGTCAACTTCGGCGAGACCTCGTGTTACAGACCATTACCCCGACACCTCCTCTTCATCAGCTTCTGATTTCACGCCGTGGAACCGCCGATCCGCGCCCTCACTTTAGACCCTTGCCTAGGCGCATGATTTTGTCTTTACACGGGATCAAAGGAGAAGCTTCGATTTTTGGTGCCCATGGTGGCGCACTGGCGCTACAAGAAGTGGTGGAGAGGTGGTGTCGATCACCCAGGAATCATGACATCGCGACTGGTTTGCTCTGTCCATTGGGCTCTGGCCAGGACCGTCTCCAGAAATTGGGGGCCCCTGTGCGAATTATAAAATGGGCCGTAATTTGGTTTAGAAAATATATATCAAATAGAACTAAACCATACTTTCATTTAATCACATAACTTGCTATTTCATACAATGTTCATAATTATATAGAAATTAATGCTAAAAAGTAAATGTAGGGCAAAGTTCACGATTCTTCCTTAATAAACAAACATAAATAATCTGATCAAATGAGAATTATATCAAGAAAATAGAATAAGAATGAGATCAAACCTTAAATTAAATCAGATTTATTGATAATGATAATAACCGTGAGGCCTGACTTCCTGATCTTCCCTAAACAAAATGTGGCGCCCCCCTCTGACACATATCGCCAGAGAGGTGGTCGCCCCGTGCGCCAGCCTAGGATATCTGGACGCACGTTACGACAATGCAACATAGCGAAAATATCATTACACAATCAGGCCCAAAGGGCTACAAATGGTTTACATGGCCTTCAAGGCGTGAAAATGATCATGGCCAAGTATGGCACAAGACAGAGTTTAACTGGCAGCGGAAGACGGCTATGGCAACGGCTTGGAGAGGCTCCACTCCACAGGCATCTGGCTGGGCTACTGATCCTAGCACGCTCTTGCTCCATCTCCTTGCTATGGTAGTAGATGGATCCCCTCAAGTCTGGCCACATGAAAAGCCAGTCTGAGTACAATGACATACTCGCAAGGGAATAACCACAAGACATGAACGGTCAAGCAATCAGGCAACAGACAACCAGCAATGATAATAACCTAAACATGGCAAGTATACTCATGGCATAAAAGTAGCATGTCATTGACAACCAAACATGTCATAAGCAAGCAACAGGGGTATCACCAGTACAGAGTCCAAGCCTGGTGGGGTTGGATCGTGTACTGGTAATCATACAACGAGCTTACCTGTGACGAGTAGACGGGTGTAACAGTTGGTACCAGATCTTATGACTACTCCTGTCAACACACTCAGGCTTCCAAGCCTCTAGCCAGTTCCGGCTATCAATCCCGTCAACTCTGGCTATCTCCCGGGGCATGCACGGTTGATGTTGGCTCTGGCCTAACTATAGGCTTCCAACGCATCACACCGCCATCCCATTCACCTCACAAGTAACATTCCCTGCAGCATCTTATTGTTCATTTAGTGAATTCAGGTTGTTCACTTTCTTTCAAACAAATCTTAAGTTTAACCTCCGGACACGACAAAGACACATAGCGTGACTGACACTGAACTGTTGTTCCATATCCCAGGAACGGGGCTAGCTGGCTAGGTTGATGCTCTCGAGAGTTTGCTTTACCACCTATCAGAATGCACTCCCCTCAGCCGACACCTCAGGTTCATCACGCCCAAAGCCGTACCAAGCAAAATACACTCTCGCGACGGTCCACTTGCTAAGACACCCTCCTGCCCCACCCTATACGCATGGTACAACGGGCAAGTAAGCCCGGCACATCCCCCGGCGCTACCGGGTATGCCTAGCTCCGGACTCCTTATCGCAGTCGAACCCGTGCCTGTCGACCTCTCCCCTCGGACAGCACAACCGAACGACTGCGCCCAACGGATGGCACAAAAGGGGCTCAACAACCTACTAGGTCACGGTTTCCATGGGACAACGGTGGTATCGCGTTCAAGGGTTCAGATTAGTGGCACTATGAATAGACCTCATCGTTGTTTGGAGGGGTGTTTCATTTAATCAAGTTTCAGCATTCACATGCCCAACCAACAAAGGATTAGTTCAACACAATAATCACAATCAACAAGGCATTAGCAACACAAACAAGCACAAACAAACATAGCCTAGAACATGCCTAACACTTGCATGAATAAATAACCATATCACAATAATAATACCCGGGTGACTGTGGCGGGCAACCCGGCCGGTGTCACACGGGGGTTAGTGTCACAGAATAACAAGAACACCCGGGTGACGGTGGCGGGAGACCCGGCCGGTGTCACTCAGGGGTGGGTATAATAATATAACACAGGCGGAGTCTGTTACGCATCCGTTCCTCCACGCGCAAGTCTTTGGCGGCGTATTCGTCCGACCGTTGACCAGGAAGTGGGGAGTTGGGCATATAGTCTCCAAAACTAAACCGAAAAGCAATCATAAGAATGAGAGAGCATCCATTCCACTCGAGGGTTCCCTCGACGTGGTGTTAGCAATCTCGGCAAAAAGAACCAAATGGAAAGTCAGCTTCCAAGCGTCGCAGTCCGGGTGGTCTATGCCAACCATATTTGACGGAGGGACAAGAAGCAAATAACTCTTTTGGCAAATGCCCCCAACTCCGAGGATCACGGGCCGACATTTGTCCGCACCTAGCCTCGGCGTTGAAGAAGAAGCAAACAATCAACGCATGTTTTTGTTATTTAGTTGTCAAAGCCACGCAAGTGCGAGGCGCACAGATAATTCAAACATCAATCTAATGCATACACGGATGATGAATAAAACATGGCAGGATTAATATCATCAGTCTCATATTAAATAAGAACAACAAACAGTCATGCATAAATAAACAGACAAGCAAATAATACTGGGCAAGACAATAAACAAATAGTAAACGATATTGCGGGACGGCTCATAGCAAGGGGTTAGCTTGCCTTCGACGATCGACGCCATTTGGCTTGAAGGTCACGGGCACGTCGCGGGATAGGGTTTCGATTCGCCGGTACCGCGGAATACCTATACATGCACACGCGGGTGCTGAGCATACAAACATGTTACAAAAATATAAAACCTATACCGCTGGATAGAGCTCTTAAAACTAGGAATTTACAAATTTGAATCACCTCAATCGGAGTCACGGTTTGAAAGATACGGAGGTTCGAAAACCTGTCCAGCAGGAAAAGGAAAAACCACTCCGCGGAAAAAAAAATCGCACGGGCCGCTGCTGGGCCACGGGCGCGTCGCACGCGCGCGTGCCGGTGCTGCGCCAGGCCGGCCGCTGGTGGGCCGCGAGCTGCTGCCGGCCTGCTGGGCTGGAAAACCGTTCGCTGAAAAAAAAAGAAACAGGAGGGAATCGATTCCCTGGTCGTCCTCCTCCCCGGACACGCACGGGAGCGAGCAGGGGACGGCCAGGGACGGCCAAGGTGGGCGCCGGGAGGCCGGCCGGCAGCGGGGGCGGGCCCGGGGCGGCACGCCGCGGTCGGGGAAGGGGCTAGGGAGCCGGGGACCTGCGGGGGCGCCGACACGGTCGACGACGGCGACGGCCACGGCAGGAGCTCGGGTGGAGCTTGGGGGCGGCGACGGTGGGCCGGGGACCTTGGCGTCGGCGGGGTTGGAACGGCGGTGGCGTGCCGCGGCCGTGGGAGGAGGAACCGGAGGCGGGGCGGCCTCCTGCTCGTGCGCCCGAGCTCGACCGTGGCGGAGGCGAGCACGGACGGCTCCTCCGCCGTGCTGCACGGCCAGCTAGTGGATGGCAGAGGGGCGGCCGTGGGGAGGAGCGGCTTGTCTGCGTTCGCGAGGCAGTTGGAGGCATGGGGAGGCCGTGGGGGTGACGGGCGCGAGCTCGCCCGAGGCTTTGGTCACGGCAGCACGCACGAGCTCGATCATGGGCTCGGGCATGCCGAGCTCCAATTGCTGCACGGCACCGGGGAAGTAGAGTGGAGGTTTGCACGCGGTTGGGGAGCTCGAGCTGCTCTTTTATAGACCAGAGGGGGGGAGAGTTAGGTGCTGGCCGGTTTGGCCATTGATGGCCAACCGAGGTCATGGGTGACGTCTCCCCTCCACAGGGAGGAGATAAGGAGGAGGAGGGGGGTGAGGCTGCCGTGCTGGATGCACAGTGGAGCACGAGGCGCACTGCAGCAGCCGGATTAGGCACCGACCATGGCAGTAACGGGTATTAGGTCTTGCCAAAGCGCGCGTCCCGGACGTTCAGAGCGCGACGCGAGCGGCATCGTCGCGTTCCCGGTGACTCGGAGCTCTAAACTGAAAAAGGCTTGTACCACTGGGTTCACAAGGACAAGCCCAAGGCAACCAAACTGGCCACACTCAAAATCTCCACACTTCGCAACACAAGATTTTCAGAAAACCAAGGGTGCGCCAGGTGTTCGATAAAATGATAGGGGCCTTGCACATCTCAGAAAAATCCCCAAAATTCACAGTAGGCTAAGATAGATGTATGAAGTATGTCTGTGGATTTTGAGATCAATTGGGCACAGGTAAGTTGGTCAAACAAATTGGTGTCCGAAAATGCCCTAATGGCATGGGCATGCCAAATGCACTTCCTCAGATGATCTTGATCTGATATTCTGGATATGTGGTTATATAAGGAAGTTGGTCAATCTGGCAAAGTGGCAATGCCAAATGGTTTTTGTATCTAGGGGTTGCTTTGGAGATCACAATTAGGCATGAAAAAGGCATTACAAAGGAAGTACCTCAAATATTGCTCAAATGAGGTTGGGACAATGGAGTGAAATGATCAGGAGGTCAAATCATGCACCTCACCAAAATTGCAGAATTTTTGGATGAGTGGAAGGTGTCTAGACAATTTCTGGATTGAAAATGGCATAATGGAGAATATGGATAAACTTGGAAATATTGCATTGAAGTATGCAATATTTTTGGATGGATTGTCTTTGTATGAGGAGGGGAGTCTATGGTATTTTTGGTGGAATTTTTCCAGCTTTGGAAACAGGCTTTTCTTTGGTAGGTGGAGTAAAGGGTTTTAGAGGCTCGATAATCAGGGCTAGGGTTTTCGAGAGAAAACCTAAGCATAAAAATTACCACGGGTGCTGGAGTGGTTCGGGGACACCGGGGAAATTTTGAGAGAGCAATTCCCAAGTCAAATCATTCCCAAAAGTTTTGGAGGAACACTTAGAAAAAAATTCAGGTGTCGGAAAACACCACTAAAATTAGGGATGAAATTCTGGGGTGTTACAAACCTTCCCCCCTTAAAAAGAATCTCGTCCCGAGATTCGGAGACTAAAAGAGATTCCCGGGGTTATACAAGATATTTCTCGTATGGTTTAATCTACCCCTATATTTAAAATATTTTAAAACTTTTTCTACACAACATTAGAGCTTATCATTCAAAACGATTAACACTCAGCACGATATTTCTAGAACAAACATTATCAAGGCGTGATACTGTTGTCCCACTTAATGCATTCTAAGGATGGCATGGCAGTGGCTCACTCAATCAACATAGGATCTACTAGCATGTTTATTAAATTAAATCTAAGGTTTTTGCTCAACCAGATACAAACATGGCAAGACCAAACAAGATCTACACACCGATCATCAACCAACAACCAAATTTTGCAAAACAAACAGATTAGGGACATGCCAATCATATCCCCTATCTAGGGTTTTTATTTTAGAAAAGCTGTATATACATTTTCATGTATACACAGGTTTTGAAAAGTAACAGGGTTTCTTTCTAAAGGAAATATCCGTGTCGCCAATAATTGGCTCACAGATACCGTGGGGTAGGGCCATCCCCAAAATTATTTTGGCAAAAACTTTCCCTATGAACAGAGGAGAGACGAGGGACTGATCTGCTGGAGAAAGGATAGAGGCACACAGAGGATCATCTTCTTGCTTGCTTACATGCGGGTCCGGGGTCCACCTGACAGTCTCCTTCTTCCTTTCTATCTTCTTCTTCCTCGCAGCATCTTCCCTCGTACCTGGCTGACTCCGAGTGCGCGAAGCACTCCTCTGCGGCACTGCTGCGCGTGCGGTCCATCGGCGCAGCGGCCATCACGGCTTTGGGCACCTCGGTGGTTTCGCGCCAATTGGCCGAGCACTGCGCGCGATTCCTCTCTTTTCCCGCGCGAGGCTGAGCTGGGGCGGCGTCTGAGCTCACGGCTATAAACGGGGGTCTCTGAAATTCCTTCCACGAGCTTCCTCTTCCACTGTCACCATGGGTTTCCTTTCAGCCATCTACGACGAATTTTACGCGCACCGAGAGGGTGCGGGATTCTTCAAGCAGCTGTTCGTGATCGTGATCTTCTGGATCATGGCTTCGGTGGTGGTGGCACTGTTGTATGCGGCGGTGGTTCTCTTGTTGGTGGCTCTGTACGACTGGTGGTGCGGCACTGGCGGTGAGGCTGCTGCGGTGCCGGCAGTGGGCGAGCTGGCGGGGCCGGCTGCGGGCGAGCAGGTGGTGCTGCCGCAGGTGGCTGATGCGGTGGTTCCTTCGGCTGGTGGGCGGCTGGCGGCTCGTGCCATCCGTCGTCGTCGTCGCGCGGCTCGCGACCCGGCTTCAGGTGAATCAAGCTCATCCTCAGGTGATGTCACTGAGCGCGAGAAGGAGTAGGATTTTCCCTGGGGTGCTCTTCTGTATCTGTACTGAGGTAGTGGGAGTGTTGTATGTTGGAGTAGAACTTGTATCCTCTGTTTCTGAAATTTCCCTTGTGTACTGAACTCTGTTGATGTATCAAGCTTGTCTTCACTGCTGATTTGGATCCATATTTGCATTCCTGAGATCTTCCCTGAGCTGTCACAGATTTGTTCTTGCAGCAGAGAGAATTGCAGAGGCACTAACACACAGATAGTAGAACTTGCTACTCGGGGAAAATATCATTTTAGAAAGTAATGCTTCACTTTTATGGCCCTAAAAACTTGAAACAACATGGAACAAACACTTCAACCATGCCAGATAACAAGCACACAACGGCTACTAAACACTCGACACAACACCAACACACATACAAGCAAGCATAGCAATTACAAACATTCTCACAAACTCTCAGCTACACCTCATAAGCGCTACTCCGGCTAAACTAAACGGATCTCACTCCATTTGACGGCCCTTCACAGATGGTGGAGTGCGGCCGAGACGAAGAGTGGTGTACACGTCCCCTTCTTCCGCAAGGTCGGAGGATACAGGAACACCTTCGATGATCGGAACCTGCTCGGGAACTCGTCGGGATGGGCCGGGATCTGGAAGTGGAGGTCTGCTACTTCGGGCTAGCCTGCGGGAGAGTGTAGGTGTGCTTTCCCCTAGGTATTGGTGTAGGCGGGCACGGCTGAGGTTCCTCCTTGTAGTCACGAGCTCCCCCATCAAGAGGTTGTTGAGGTTCGTCATTGCGATGGCGTAAGCAACTTGGTTGATTAGCGCTGGGTCAGGCTCCTTCGAGACGTCGGCTTGGATCATCTCTCCACGGGGCTGTGGTCTGGCCGGAAGGTAGTAGAACTCTCGAGTTTCGGCTAGCAGGGGTTCGGAGGACCGAAGACGAACGAGGCATTCCCAGGCTGCTACCTGGATGGCTAGCCCCAGAGTGGGCATGCGGCCTCCTTGGATTAAGTAGGGCTGATTCGTGCCCCGGGGACACGGGCTGATCCTCACATCGGCCCGGAATTCATCTCCGGCCGACGAGAGTGAGCTCTGGAACACTACATACACGGGGCGAACGGAGCTACCAAGGATATGGTTGACGGCCCTCCAGAGAAGCAATCGAAAGCTCGAATGCTCCTCGGCGGTGGTTTCCAAGATGGCATTAAGGGTCGCCATCGGATCTTTCTTGGGGTCACTAGATTTTCTTGGAGGGGATAAGGATGCGAGGTTCCTCTATGGGATTCTACTTTAAAGGAGTTGGGTTGCCAGAGAGCTGGCGAGGGTGGGTTATAAAGCAACTAGGACTGGGTCTCGGGTTCACTGGGTAAGGTCGGCTTCTTCTCATGGAAGAAACCGGCTCGTCTTGTTGGGGAAGACTGGGACAGGACCTACTGCACCATACTGTTGACCGACATGAGCCATGCCGGTTTGGCGGAGATGGGTTAAATCCATCGGGTCATTGTCGGGCAAAAGTAAGGCGGGGCTTTCCATGCTAGGGTAGTCTACAGCCAGCCTGGTGCTCTGATACCATGCTCTGTGGCACCCCCCTCTGACACATATCGCCAGAGAGGTGGTCGCCCCGTGCGCCAGCCCAGGATATCTGGACGCACGTTACGACAATGCAACATAGCGAAAATATCATTACACACTCAGGCCCAAAGGGCTACAAATGGTTTACATGGCCTTCAAGGCATGAACAATTATCATGGCCAAGTATGGCCCAGGACAGAGTTTAACTGGCAGCGGAAGACGGCTATGGCAACGGCTTGGAGCGGCTCCACTCCACAGGCATCTGGCTGGGCTACTGATCCTAGCACGCTCTTGCTCCATCTCCTTGCTATGGTAGTAGATGGATCCCCTCAAGTCTGGCCACATGAAAAGCCAGTCTGAGTACAATGACGTACTCGCAAGGGAATAACCACAAGACATGAACGGTCAAGCAATCAGGCAACAGACAACCAGCAATGATAATAACCTAAACATGGCAAGTATACTCATGGCATAAAAGTAGCATGTCATTGACAACCAAACATGTCATAAGCAAGCAACAGGGGTATCACCAGTACAGAGTCCAAGCCTGGTGGGGTTGGATCGTGTACTGGTAATCATACAACGAGCTTACCTGTGACGAGTAGACGGGTGTAACAGTTGGTACCAGATCTTATGACTACTCCTGTCAACACACTCAGGCTTCCAAGCCTCTAGCCAGTTCCGGCTATCAATCCCGTCAACTCTGGCTATCTCCCGGGGCATGCACGGTTGATGTTGGCTCTGGCCTAACTATAGGCTTCCAACGCATCACACCGCCATCCCATTCACCTCACAAGTAACATTCCCTGCAGCATCTTATTGTTCATTTAGTGAATTCAGGTTGTTCACTTTCTTTCAAACAAATCTTAAGTTTAACCTCCGGACACGACAAAGACACATAGCGTGACTGACACTGAACTGTTGTTCCATATCCCAGGAACGGGGCTAGCTGGCTAGGTTGATGCTCTCGAGAGTTTGCTTTACCACCTATCAGAATGCACTCCCCTCAGCCGACACCTCAGGTTCATCACGCCCAAAGCCGTACCAAGCAAAATACACTCTCGCGACGGTCCACTTGCTAAGACACCCTCCTGCCCCACCCTATACGCATGGTACAACGGGCAAGTAAGCCCGGCACATCCCCCGGCGCTACCGGGTATGCCTAGCTCCGGACTCCTTATCGCAGTCGAACCCGTGCCTGTCGACCTCTCCCCTCGGACAGCACAACCGAACGACTGCGCCCAACGGATGGCACAAAAGGGGCTCAACAACCTACTAGGTCACGGTTTCCATGGGACAACGGTGGTATCGCGTTCAAGGGTTCAGATTAGTGGCACTATGAATAGACCTCATCGTTGTTTGGAGGGGTGTTTCATTTAATCAAGTTTCAGCATTCACATGCCCAACCAACAAAGGATTAGTTCAACACAATAATCACAATCAACAAGGCATTAGCAACACAAACAAGCACAAACAAACATAGCCTAGAACATGCCTAACACTTGCATGAATAAATAACCATATCACAATAATAATACCCGGGTGACTGTGGCGGGCAACCCGGCCGGTGTCACACGGGGGTTAGTGTCACAGAATAACAAGAACACCCGGGTGACGGTGGCGGGAGACCCGGCCGGTGTCACTCAGGGGTGGGTATAATAATATAACACAGGCGGAGTCTGTTACGCATCCGTTCCTCCACGCGCAAGTCTTTGGCGGCGTATTCGTCCGACCGTTGACCAGGAAGTGGGGAGTTGGGCATATAGTCTCCAAAACTAAACCGAAAAGCAATCATAAGAATGAGAGAGCATCCATTCCACTCGAGGGTTCCCTTGACGTGGTGTCAGCAATCTCGGCAAAAAGAACCAATGGAAAGTCAGCTCCCAAGCGTCGCAGTCCGGGTGGTCTATGCCAACCATATTTGACGGAGGGACAAGAAGCAAATAACTCTTTTGGCAAATGCCCCCAACTCCGAGGATCACGGGACGACATTTGTCCGCACCTAGCCTCGGCGTTGAAGAAGAAGCAAACAATCAACGCATGTTTTTGTTATTTAGTTGTCAAAGCCACGCAAGTGCGAGACGCACAGATAATTCAAACATCAATCTAATGCATACACGGATGATGAATAAAACATGGCAGGAGTAATATCATCAGTCTCATATTAAATAAGAACAACAAACAGTCATGCATAAATAAACAGACAAGCAAATAATACTGGGCAAGACAATAAACAAATAGTAAACGATATTGCGGGACGGCTCATAGCAAGGGGTTAGCTTGCCTTCGACGATCGACGCCATTTGGCTTGAAGGTCACGGGCACGTCGCGGGATAGGGTTTTGATTCGCCGGTACCGCGGAATACCTATACATGCACACGCGGTTGCTGAGTATTTACACATCTTACAAAAATATAAAACCTATACCGCTGGATAGAGCTCTTAAAACTAGGAATTTACAAATTTGAATCACCTCAATTGGAGTCACGGTTCGAAAGATACGGAGGTTCGAAAATCTGTCTAGCAGGAAAAGGAAAAACCATTCCTCGGAAAAAAAAACCGCACGGGCCGCTGCTGGGCCACGGGAGCATCGCACGCGCACGTGCCGGCGCTGCGCCAGGCCGGCCGCTGGTGGGCCGCGAGCTGCTGCTGGCCTGCTGGGCTGGAAAACCGTTCGCTGAAAAAAAAGAAACAGGAGGGAATCGATTCCCTGGTCGTCCTCCTCCCCGGACACGCACGGGAGCGAGCAGGGGACGGCCAGGGACGGCCAAGGTGGGCGCCGGGAGGCCGGCCGGCAGCGGGGGCGGGCCCGGGGCGGCACGCCGCGGTCGGGGAAGGGGCTAGGGAGCCGGGGACCTGCGGGGGCGCCGACACGGTCGACGACGGCGACGGCCACGGCAGGAGCTCGGGTGGAGCTTGGGGGCGGCGACGGTGGGCCGGGGACCTTGGCGTCGGCGGGGTTGGAACGGCGGTGGCGTGCCGCGGCCGTGGGAGGAGGAACCGGAGGCGGGGCGGCCTCCTGCTCGTGCGCCCGAGCTCGACCGTGGCGGAGGCGAGCACGGACGGCTCCTCCGCCGTGCTGCACGGCCAGCTAGTGGATGGCAGAGGGGCGGCCGTGGGGAGGAGCGGCTTGTCCGCGTTCGCGAGGCAGTTGGAGGCATGGGGAGGCCGTGGGGGTGACGGGCGCGAGCTCGCCCGAGGCTTTGGTCACGGCAGCACGCACGAGCTCGATCATGGGCTCGGGCATGCCGAGCTCCAATTGCTGCACGGCACCGGGGAAGTAGAGTGAAGGTTTGCACGCGGTTGGGGAGCTCGATCTGCTCTTTTATAGACCAGAGGGGGGGAGAGTTAGGTGCTGGCCGGTTTGGCCATTGATGGCCAACCGAGGTCATGGGTGACGTCTCCCCTCCACAGGGAGGAGATAAGGAGGAGGAGGGGGGTGAGGCTGCCGTGCTGGATGCACAGTGGAGCACGAGGCGCACTGCATCAGCCGGATTAGGCACCGACCATGGCAGTAACGGGTATTAGGTCCTGCCAAAGCGTGCGTCCCGGACGTTCAGAGCGCGACGCGAGCGGCATCGTCGCGTTCCCGGTGACTCGGAGCTCTAAACTGAAAAAGGCTTGTACCACTGGGTTCACAAGGACAAGCCCAAGGCAACCAAACTGGCCACACTCAAAATCTCCACACTTCGCAACACAAGATTTTCAGAAAACCAAGGGTGCGCCAGGTGTTCGATAAAATGATAGGGGCCTTGCACATCTCAGAAAAATCCCCAAAATTCACAGTAGGCTAAGATAGATGTATGAAGTATGTCTGTGGATTTTGAGATCAATTGGGCACAGGTAAGTTGGTCAAACAAATTGGTGTCCGAAAATGCCCTAATGGCATGGGCATGCCAAATGCACTTCCTCAGATGATCTTGATCTGATATTCTGGATATGTGGTTATATAAGGAAGTTGGTCAATCTGGCAAAGTGGCAATGCCAAATGGTTTTTGTATCTGGGGGTTGCTTTGGAGATCACAATTAGGCATGAAAAGGCATTACAAAGGAAGTACCTCAAATATTGCTCAAATGAGGTTGGGACAATGGAGTGAAATGATCAGGAGGTCAAATCATGCACCTCACCAAAATTGCAGAATTTTTGGATGAGTGGAAGGTGTCTAGACAATTTCTGGATTGAAAATGGCATAATGGAGAATATGGATAAACTTGGAAATATTGCATTGAAGTATGCAATATTTTTGGATGGATTGTCTTTGTATGAGGAGGGGAGTCTATGGTATTTTTGGTGGAATTTTTCCAGCTTTGGAAACAGGCTTTTCTTTGGTAGGTGGAGTAAAGGGTTTTAGAGGCTCGATAATCAGGGCTAGGGTTTTCGAGAGAAAACCTAAGCATAAAAATTACCACGGGTGCTGGAGTGGTTCGGGGACACCGGGGAAATTTTGAGAGAGCAATTCCCAAGTCAAATCATTCCCAAAAGTTTTGGAGGAACACTTAGAAAAAAATTCAGGTGTCGGAAAACACCACTAAAATTAGGGATGAAATTCTGGGGTGTTACACAAAAATAGAAGATAAAGGGTATGTTTGGATTGTGACCAAAGTGTGCCATACCAATTTTTTGGTCATGACCAAAAGGTTGGCTCTTGTTTGGATAGTGGCCAATATTTTGGCTTGCCAATGCTCCACTACCAATTCTAGTTCACTTTTTTAGCCAATGTTGGCCAATTTGTGGGCAATGAAAGGCTCAACCAAAATATTGGCTGCCAAATTTTTGGTAGGGCAATCTTGGGGAAAACCAAACACACCCAAAATTTTGTTTAGTTATCTTCAATAAAGACTGAGTTAATAGCTTGATTGGAAAGGATTGGAAACTGGAATCAGTCGACTTGACTCGATTAATACATGGAGACATGGAGCAGCTATAAACTTGATCGGGGTTGATTCGATTAATCAGTCGTCGGGTCATTGCAACAGCCGCGTATGTGAAATCAAGCACGACACAGGGGAGTTTTTCTTCTACGATCTGGGGCTCGTCTCGTTGGGCGTCTGCCGTCTCGGCGCCCCCAGCTAATTGGATCAGATCTCAGAGTCTCATGAGTGGAGACCAAGCGGAAAGCCACGTTGCGTGATTTGCGTCTGGTGCCGCCGTGTGCTTATTCCATTTTTCTCCACTAAAACGAAGGCGTACGGACGTGCGAGTGCTGTTACCAACTAACCACGCTTAATCATGCTAACTAATCATGATTTGGGGCCCCAAATTTTTGGGGCCCCTGATCGGTCGTTCACCTCGCTCATGCTCATCGACGGGCCTGGCTCCGGCCTAGCTACCTCCACCTAGGCCGGAGCCAGGCCCGTCGATGAGCATGAGCGAGGTGAACGACCGATCAGGGCCCCCAAAAATGCATGCTGCTCTGTTCAACAAGTCCAAATACTCCGAGGGTAACAAACATGTCCAAATACTTCACATTTGGACAAGTCTCTTACTTATAATCCTAGTGTAGAAGCATATGTCATGTCTTTACTCTTTTCTAAGATGCACTAGCTCTTACAATATTTTCCATATACGGGGAGGAAAAGAGCATTTGTTGCAAAGAATGTCAGTAATATATCGATATGTTTCTATTTCTCCCCTTTTGACCACGTTATTGTGAAGGTTTTACCTTGTGGAACTTTACCTTGTATAGATTCTGTGATTTGGAAGCGTTATCTTGTTTTAGAGTTGACTAGGAGCCATATAAAATTGTACTAGATGAAAAGATATGAGCCATGATTGGGCGACGACCGGAGCGCCGAGGACCGGTGAGGAGGCGCCCCAGCCTCTAGTGCACACTATGCTAGAAGGGGAGGGTGTCCAAGAAAAAATCAATCTAACTACCTGCTCCCATGCATTTGAACATTGGAATTTCTACACTAAACTTTTACATCTATGATATATAAAACATTAGTAGTAAATTCATGGGGCAATTATCAATATTATACTTGTCTCGGTGTGCCTTCATCGTGGCATTGCTCGGTCTCCCTCCTCATGGGTGTCTTGCAAATTGGTAGGGTAGCTTGGCTCGCATGCAGCTACCAACCCGGTGTAGTCATAGGCAAATGAATGGTGTACTTCAACATTATCACCCTTATTCTTGGAACAGCTCTCTCGGTTGCATTGGATCATCTTAATTAGTCTTACATTCGTGGGTGGCGGTGGGGGGCAATGGCCCCCTCCCATTTATAAATTAAGATGGCACTGCCATGTTTCCTTCATAGCACTTCAAAAGAGTCGTTTGTCGCTGCTAGTGGTGGCGAGCCTAGCGGCGACCGCAGCCTACACTCTTGTTGCATGGCCGCCCCGGGTGGCTCGGCTAGGGGGCACCATGCCGGCGGTGAGCCAGTCAGTTGGTCCAAACATCCAGAGACTTACATGCAGCCACTGTAGCGCACTGTAGCTCTGCAGGTGGCCCGGGTCGTCGTGTTATCCTGGCTCCGCCACTGCCTGCAAGACAACAAACCAAAAAAAGGTTCACCTCCACGAATTGCTCAGCACGCGTACAAGATAGTACTACTAAAATGGGGCAACAAAAGAATTAATGTTCATAAAGTGACGGCTATGAGTGTCCATGGCTTCATATACAACTAACATGTCAGATGGCCACAAGGTGCAACATGAATGCTAGAGCATTTCTGCTTCGCACACTATTTAATGCAATACATTAGTTTAAAAAAAAAATACATGTCAGATGGCTGGAAGGTGCCCCGGTAAAACTTGGTTGGAATGTAGGTTGTTTACTACTACCCCTGTTCTGGAATGTAAGGCTTATATTTTGGAACGGAGGGAGTAGATCCTATCAAATAAATTGTGTGCATCGCTTCTCCGTGTACACGGCAACAACTATCAGTCAGTAGTAGGCCTAGTTAATCAACATCGAGAATTCATGTTAGCAGATGAAAAACTTAACTTGACTACAGGAGAATGAACAAATCAGGACCAGCTGTTGCATCGGCCACAAGGGTAGAACACCTCACTATCACATAATCGAAGTAGTGCCACAATGTGCTGCCATTTACCAATTACAGATGCAAAATTCATCCAACCAAACATTCCTAAAGAAGGAAAAAAAATGTAGTGATCATGAACCTAACCTGACCAAGCATCCCTTGTTATTCTCAAGCATGCTAGCACTAGTCAAACCGCAAGATCATTACAGTGAAGCATATGAATACATATCATAGTGAGGTAGTAGAGCAAGGCCAGGAAATCCTCTACTGAGGCCTTTCCGAGTTAAAACAATGCACACTACAACAATTACAACAGTAGTAGGATTTCCACATTCAACTATTCCAAAAATACAGTGGCAACCATAGCAAGTTTTCCAGGAAACAAATAGACAAGCATGTATAATCCCAAGATCTCACACAAAGATTGACGACAAGCATGTATAATCTAGATCAGATCTCAAACAATCTAAGTGACACTCAGCAGCGGCGGCAGCAGATGGTAACAATTAAGCAGTGTGCTTGTGTTTCAACATAATGGAAACATAATTACTTGAATCGCCACACTGAAGAATATAAGTCACAATCCAATCTTTTAATTTCCTCAGAGCTTACCCAAGCAGAACAATTACAATCACCAGGAAATGGCTTGCAAGGGCATCAAAGTTTCGAATGAAGAACCCTTGTGAAGCACCATGCCTAACCATGGACCATGACAAGGCTGGGAGCATTCTCCTTGCTACAAATGTCACCGTATTTATGAACCTTGGATCATCACTGGGTGATCTAAACCATCTTACTTTTGTCCCAGCTGGAGCCAATCCAATGTTAACACTTGTTCTTGGGCATACCCAGTTCTATAAGAGAAAACAGAAATATACATCACATGCCAGAACAACGAAAAGAACTGTTTCCAAAATACAGAAAGTGGAGACCTGAAGTATCTACTAAAGCCAACTAGGCGCAAAACCAGGAATGAGAAGTCCCAGCTTTTTCATTTACAAATAAACAGTACTGGTGACATGCTATAGGTAATGTAACACTGGTCTAAGATCAAACACAATAAGTATCCCAGGAAACAAAGAGTAATGAAAGCATTTCACAGATAATTCGTTATACAAACAGGTTCATAATTTACAAATAAACAAATTTGGAGACATGATGTAGGTAACGTAACACTGCTCTAATATCAAACACAAGATTTACTTAAAATAAAAAATTATTAAGATTTAGCAATGCAGAGCTTGATATATGTACATTCATAACAGATAATCTCAGATTTACAATACATAGTAGTACTTTGGTTCCTTAAACTATATAATTGCAATCATTTTAGGAAATAAATTGTTTTCCACAAATTGATTTTAACCAATAATCACATGTTCTTTACAAGATCATAGAAACAGAATACACAAATCTATCAACTACCAGCTAGGGCTGCAAGAAAAGCTCGAGACTCGTGAGCGGCTCGACATTGACTCGTTTTTTAGCTCGACTCGAGATCAACTCGAAAACAAATGAGCTGAGTATGAGCATGTTCCGTAACTCGACTAGAAAATAAACTGATCTTGAGCAAGCGCTAGCTCGCTCGATTTCAGCTCGTTAGCTCGAAACATTATAATTATTTATAATAATTCTAATATATATTAAAAGAAAATAGAGAATTTGCTACCTTATATATTGTGAACAGGTGTGGTGCTCCTAGAGTTTCTGGCTGAGCGGTCAGCCGTGGAGAAGAAATGGCTCGGTCCGGAAAGAGATATGTGGATGAGTGGTTGAAGCCCATACTGGACAGACATGACCGCGTGTACATGGGCGGTGAGGACCTGTACAAAGACAGGCACTTGCGTGAAATCATGGACCCGCTGGAGGGGCAATACTCTGCGCAAAAGAAGTTCAGCAAACTCTGCTGCCGTGTCACATGTGGTGAGTCAATTATCAAATGAGTTCCATTTTGGATATATCATTCCTCCTCTTCAGATAGAACACACGTACAGTGACCAAGGGGCATTTTCCTACCCATCAGTATCCACGAGTACGCGATTCAATTTTTCATATGTTGATATTGAAAGGCTATTCGTCCAAGTAAACTGCCACCAAACCACTGAAACTAAGATCCAAACTATGACTGATTAAGAATGCCAATAAGAATCAAACAGACCATTGTTTTTCTCGCAGTGGACTCTTAGCATAATTCGTACAAAAAATTCGGACAAAAAACTTCGGATGTACATCTCAACTATTTATGTATTCGCGAAGTCATCTCACAAAAAACCTTCATTTCTTGTCTCGTGTGTGAAAAAGATAAATTTTGATGTGTTTTTACACAGAACATAAAAATGTCAGTTTTTCATGAAACTTGTCGCACGCACATAGAAGGTCGAGATGTTTGTTTTTGTTTGAATTATTTTGATATGTCAAAATATTTTTCCCGGTGACAGGAGCATTACGTCTCGTGTGTCAGACTGAATTTCCCCTTGTCTAATAGCTAACATGTATAATTGTTAGCTATAGAGGTGTACTATTTTATAAATGCATGGCTCATTATACACTCTCACAAATTTTCTTAAAGCTCGTGATGTAGCTGTCTCTTATCATTTAAACCCTTATAGTCCGCCCAATTCATCTTATTGTACTTGCTCTTAGGCCTCTCTCGGCATGTGTTTCTAGTTTTATATCAATTTTTTGCTTATGTGGAATTGTAGTTAAGGAAGGGAGAGGGAGGTTGTATGTTAACTAACATATAACTCTTGCACGAGATCTTTTCTTTAATAAAGGGATTTCCAATTCATTGCAACGTAATACAATGTATGCCACACCCGACCTCTCAATAATAAGATCATAGTGGACAAAATGAGTACTAGCTTACTCCTTGTTGGCTTACAGCCTTAGAGCAAGATTAATAACATAGCCGACTGCTGGTTATAGAGCCCTACCATGTCACCTTGCAGTCATCATAAAACCCATCCAGACAATAGACTAACTATTATGCTGACTGCTAAGTAGGCTTTATTAGAAATTTAATCATTTAATGCTTGCATTCTATTGGGCTTGGAGGCAAACAACCATCTTTTTTCTCGTTGCATGTGCTATAGCCGGGCTGTAGCTGGAGAGCTCGCTCCACTCTCTTTCCTCCTTTCTCTCTATTCCACCTAGGGTTTGCTAATTAAAATTGCTTATAGCCAGCGGACTAGGATCTATTGTACTTGCTCTTAGAGCAAGGTTAATAGTATAGCCGGCTGTTGGCTATAAGGTGGTGCCATGTTATTTATAACCAACATAATAGGCAACACATATAATAGTTAGCTATACAGAAGTACTATTTTATTAATGCATGATATACTTTACACTCTCACAAGCTGCCTAGGAGCACGTATAGCTGACTCTTATATGGGAGCCCGCTTCCCTTTTCTCTCTTCTCACTCATCCAACTAAGCAGCAATATATTATTTAAATCCTTATAACCCCTTACTGGCCTTATTATACTTGCTCTTACAGCAATAGTTACAAGAGAGCTAGGCTGCCTGCACCTAAGGTGTGTTTGGTAGCCTGTATTGATTTTTGGGCTCATTGGGGCAGGTTGGCCAGGGTCTGGTCTTTGAGAACCACGATCAAAACTATGTTATGCACATCGTCTGATAGCCTGCATGTTCTCCAGTCAGACCGGCTGTATGCAGTTAAACCAAACAACATGCTATGTTTTTAGTGATGATTACTCTCACTTCTTTTCATTTAGGTGTAGTTACCTCTCGGCACCACACTTGAGACATGTCTATGGGACATATCCATGGCGCGGCGGCGAGCAAGATGATGGCGCGGGCGGCAGCAGCGGTTGTTGGCGAAGTTTACGGCGGCGGAGTATGACGGAGTACGGCGGCGATGGAACGTAGATCATAGAGAGGTTGAAGAGGTTCGATGAGACACACACACACCATGAATGTATTCAGTAACAAGCACACCACGCATCATGTTCAATGTTCAGTAACTAACACACCACGCCGATGACGGCGGAGTTTGCGGCGGCTACGAACGGCGAGCGGCAAGCATGACTATGGCGCGGGCGGCGGCGAGCATGATGACGGCGGCTGCGAACGGCAAACGGCGAGCATGACTATGGCGTGGGCGGTGGCGAGCATGATGGCGGCACAGGCGGCGGCGACGGAGGTCGCCGACGAAGTGTGCGGTGGCTGCATATGGAGGCGATGTAACGCAGACCATGGATAAGCGCAGCCTACTAGCTGCTGCCATACCGACGCAGTCCACCGGCTGGTTGAGCGGAGGTTGAAAAAGATGTGTACACCAAGGAGTCAAGGACAGTCTAAATACGTACACATACAGTACACGATCTATTCGTCTACGACCACCAAAACAGAAAACTTACAACATATAGAGGTGTGTAAAATGGCGAGATGAAGCTACTCCCCAAGGAAATTTCAAACGGTGCAATTATTTTGAGGAGAGAAACGGGCTAGGCTCCATGGGTCCGGTCGATTCGAGCGTGGCTGCTGGGTCTGGTTTTTCGTTAACCACTGCAGCAGGAAGCCTGACCAGGGAGCTAATACAGTCATCCAAACACAAGGTTTTTACAGCCGGTGGGTCAAATTTGGGATATACAGACTAGCAAACACGTCCCTATATAGTTGGCATGCTTACAAGTTAAAGGAAACCTTGCTGGCACTGTGATACACTTTGAGGCCCTGTTCGGTTCGAAGGAAAACCGTGGGAAAAATGGAGGATTCTAATTCCTATATTTTGTTTCCCTGTAGCAAGGAAAATGTGAACATTAAACCTGAGGAAAGGTCTCCGCTTCCTCTGATATGAAGCATCCGCCGGAACCCCGCATAAGAGCATGTCTAGCAGGGCCCTTAAAAGACCGAAACCCATATAATAACTGCCAGAATATGGGTTTTGGCCGTTCCGCGCCGATTATCAGGTCCCTCAAAACCTCCGACCCGTAGGGAAAATTCCCAGGTCCGGCCCGGGTCGGCTCGCGAACCCGTAGGTGTGAGGGTTGGGCGGCCGAACCTGTACGCGACCCTCACTCCTCTCCGCTGCGCGCGAAGGAAAATTCAGCCCGTCCAACTCCCGCCCCCCGCGCCGCCGCCACCCCGATCTCCACGCCCCTGCCCTTTCCGGCCACCACGCGGCCGGATCTCGCCGCCATGGACCTCTCGCATGCCCCGCCGACCGCTCAAGATGTACCGGCGGCGCCGACGGTGGTGGAGGTCCCCGTCACCGTCGCGGAAGGCGAGCCGACCTCGGCTGAGGTACAGGCCATGATGTCCGCCACCATGCCGGTGAAGAGGAAGCGCGGGATCCATAAAGCGACGGCGGCCGCTGCCGCGCCGGCCCCTGCCGCACCGGCCGCTGCGACGGGGAAGACTGGTCGCGCGAAGACGAAAGCCGCGGGGCCGAGTGGACACCTGCCATCCAGGGCCAAGAAGCCGACAGTGAACCGTGTCGGGCTCGCACCACCGCCGCCGAAGGAGGTTGCCCCTCCTCCCTTCGTTCCGTCATCTCCCATTCATGCCGTCGACGGCATCGACAAGGTGTTCGATGTTGCGTATACATCAGAATTCCTTCACGTCATCGACGACTCCGCGGTCGATGTGGAGGATGACATTCCTCCGTTCGATGCCGATTATTATGACGAGGAGTTTGCCGATGAAGAGGTTGACGATGATGTGACGGAGGTCGAGCCGGATGTGGTCGAGGTCCAGCCGGGTGTGGCCCAAGCTAAGAAGCCACGCGTGTCCAATTACACCGAGATTGAAGACGTGACATTGATTCGATCTTGGGGCAAGGTGGGGTTGGTTGCGGTGACCGGCACGGATCAAACCGGCAAACGCTATTGGCAACGCATTGAGGATCTATATCACAAGCTCAAGCCCCGGACCAAAACTTTGGCGGATCGTTCTTACCGCTCCCTTCAAGGTCATTGGGAACTGATCAAGCCGTGTTGTTCTCGTTGGAGTGCCGCAATGGACCAAGTGAGGGATAATCCCCCAAGTGGATGCGTTACCGAGGACTATGTAAGTTGATTTCTTTATGTTCCCTACCATCTTTGTTGTGCAATATACGTGTATAATCATCCGTTGATCATATTGTGGTTGTGTAGCCCAAGTATGCTCAATTGCGGTACAAAGACATGGCCGGCTCCAAGAACCGCGAGTTTCAATTCAAGCATTGCTTCGACTTGCTTCAACATCTTGCCAAGTGGAAGTTGAGGGACGAAAAAACTCCACCGAAGAGGTCGGCGATGCTTAAGATGGATGACGAGGAGGACCCCACGAGTGGAAAGAACAAAGACAAGCCCGAGGGCACCAAAAAAGCCAAGGAGAGGATGAAGATGGAAGCCGAGGCATCTAGCTTTCGGGAGAAGATTGACCAAATGACGAATTCAAGGGAGACATTGACAATGAAGACGTTGGAGGCCAAGCTTCTCATCACCGAAAAGAGGAAAGAGGTGAAGCTAGCAAAGGTGGAACTCGGCGAGAAGAAGCCAAGGCCAAGGCTGAGTTGGATGGGAGGATGCTCGCACTCAAAGAAGCCAAAGCGATGAATGAGCTCTTGGCCGAGGAGAAGGAGATCATGATGATGCCAACCAAGGACATGGACGAGGATCAATTGGCATGGTGGAAGGAGACTAAGGCGGACATCATGACGAGGAAGAGGCTCATGCGTCAAGTTCGCGGGGCAAGCGGTGGTGGTGCTTCTACTCCACAAGGTGAGTCTCCGATGGGTGGTGGAGGTGGTGCCGGTGGCGATGGCGTCGTTGATGCCGATGCTTGATGCCGATGCCGATGCCGGTGGAGGTGTGACTTTTTGGCTAGGTGGAACGAGACCAAGGCGCAACGATTTGATGTAAAACTATGAACTATACATCATATGTTTGCTTGATCATGTTTGATTTCATATGCAAAATGTCTAAAACCCTGTTTTCACGGGTCAAAACCGCGTCGCCAAATATCAGGACACTTACACCCAACCCGTAAAACAGAATATTCTGTTTTACGGGTTGGGTGTAAGGGTCCTGATATTTGGCACGCGTTTTGAACCCGCGAAAACGGAATACGGGTCTCCTCACAGGACCGATACGGGCCGAGAAAATAAGGGCCCTGCTAGACATGCTCTAAGCCCAAGGCAACATGCAACGCGCGCTGCAGTGATAAATTTGATGCTTCCCAACGCCAAAGGGAATCATGCAGGTGGGTGGAGTTGGTCTAGGAACAACGTCGTAAGGACACGTGAAAACAAAAGGGATGGTGCATATGATCTGCGTCCATCCGCACAATCATCGAAACAGAAGAGGAGGACTCATTGCCTCCGTATGTTGATTCCTAGTATGTTCGTTCGGAACACTAGCCACCCAAAAAAATCCTATATTTTACAATCCTATGGTATGCATGTGTTTTACTTTCCTATTCCTATGTTTTATAGCATTCCTTTGTTTTTCTTGCATTTTGAATATCAGCACAAAAAAACTTGCAAGTTGCAGATACACTTTGAATACCAGCACCTAGAGAGTTATCTGCACCTGCAAGTTGTAGATAAACTTTGAATATCAGCACAAAAAACGTGCTGGCACTGTGCACGGTGATTGGTTTCAGAGACAGTGTTGACCTTTCAACTTGACATCCCGGTTGGAAATTGCAGTTCCAACTTGTGCCCTGACTCAGCCTTAGTTTAAGTACCAGCTCCGCTCTGACCTTTCTACGTGCAAGGATGCTTTTTCGTTGAGAGAACGTGCTGCAACTTGACACGTGTGGACTCATTCTCACCTACTCAGGCCGTTCCAAAATAATTGTCTTTGTTTTGTTAGAATATAGATGTATCTGGATATAAAACATATTTAGATATATCTATATTTAAACAAAACAAATACACTTATTTTGGGACAGAGGAAGTACTACAAAATGGTTTCATCAAGCTGACCTCTCGGCAAGTATCTATATTCCAGGATGAAAGTAGGTAACTTCTGAAACTCGCCATCACTACGCGCAGCATCGCAGCAGGGCTTCTCCAGGTAATCACCGTTTCTTCCATTCTAGGAAAATATCTTCCCAATATAGCTTATTACGGTGCTCCTTCCGCATGATTGCTAGATTTAATTCCAGGAACTGCTTCTTCATCGTGTTTAGGGTGCTTTGGACTCATGCATATATAGGGGCATCTTTGATTCAAATAAACTCAACATAAATTCTCAAAGGTGCTTGTACTACATGCATATGTTTCTTTATAAGAACCTCGTTGATTCCAAGGATCTACCTATATAGGAACTTTGGACGCATCTACCATTAGAGTTTGTTTTTTCGAATAAAGACCTTTTTTGTAGGATCGAGTAGCATATGAAATTTCCATATGGACTACTTTACCTACAGTTTCAAAATAAAATTTTCTCTTGTGTCTAGCCTAACGATAATTATGTTATAAAATAGCGTAGCAGAAATAGATCAATAAAGAATAAGAACACATATTTTACGTGGAAAATCCTTGCAGGAAAAACCACGGAACGCACAGCGACGTATCACTATAATTGGGAGGAGTATTACAATGTACAACAGGACAAACCCTCTACGTGCTATCAATGATGATCTACCTTTTTCTCTCTCTCAATCTAATCTATGACTACATGGACTATATATAGGGGCAAACAACTCTCTTTCTTAGCAGACACAAAATAGAGTCGATTAACAAGCCCTAGTCTGATGGGACTCCTTTTGTAGTCTGTTAGGATTCGGAGCACAATAAAATAACACTCCACCTTGATCCAAAATCCATTACAATAGTCATAGATAGCATTAACTCTTTAATTAAAGTCATCACAAATAAACCTTGTGTCTTAAAATGACCATAGGACTAATCAACTTCTTACGAAGTCACGTTGAGAAAATCAATTGGTAAGTCGTCCAGAAAATAACACAGCTGTCAACAAAGCAGACATACAAAACTTGGGTCTCCCGATGAAAGTCTGAGTCTTTGCCACTGACCTTTAAAATCGAAACTACTCAATCATCAAATGACATAAGTCATCATATCTCCTGTGATGTCTGAACGAGCGCATAGCTCATAGTGCAACATCTTGATGCACACAACAATGTGAAGAACTCATCTCATAGAATCTCAACATGCTACAAAACCAAGAGCACAAACCTCGGCAAACAATACTCATGCAAGAGCATGTAGTACGGATAGCCTCACGTACACCGCAACTGCCTACAGTTAATGAAAAATTCATGACATGACCAAAACTGCCCATATAGAACAACTGTCGGATAAAGAAACCTCCGGAAATCCCAACTGAGCTCAAACTCTGTAATAGACCCCTCTTAAAGAGCAAAGACAACTCAATTGCACTGAACTTTAAGAGTACTAATGTTGTACTATCTAGCAAAAACAAATCTCCTTCTGGCATCTCACCTGATCCTCATCACGAACAGAACATTAAACCAAAATCTTCACATGCATAACAGCAATACTTGGAGAGCAAAAGTATATGCTGGCTACCAACAGGCTTAATAGTTACCTCCTCCATAACCTTTTTTTTCTTTTTCTGATAACTGTGTTCATCATATCATATAATTACAACAATATATCTCCATCCAATAAACTCCACCTTAAACCGAAAACTAACCAGCGCATCCTCATAAAACGGCTTGCGCCAACAACGCCCGCAACTTGACTTGCCATAGGGTGAACCTTGTATCACGGCCCATCAACGGTAGATCATATTTCATAATATTCATGAGCCGATAAATCTGTACACAAGTAGTACAAGCCAAAAATAGTATCTAGTATTGTCACATGTGGACGTAGCTGTAGGAGATGAAAAGAAAACTGAACTAGCTAGTAGCTAGTACTCATGTGGGCTTCATCGTGAGACACAAACGGATAAAGACATGGTGCACCTCGGGACTTGATCCGTTGAGCTGGTCGGTGGAATTTGCTTGCTTGGCTGACCGATCAGTTGGATTGCTTCACGAGCTGCTTCGGAATCGATATGATAATATGATATGAGCTGCTTCGAGCAAATGAGATAGGGCGGCTGAGAACGAATCACTGGAGGCTGCGCGTGTCACTCCAACCAAAATTGTAAATTCTCTGTCTTAAACCTGATCTTACGTATGAACCTGTCTTCATTTACCTCGATGAAGCTGCATGTTGCCGCAAGACTGCGGCTGTTGATCCAACGAATATGAACTGTGCGATGCTGTCCTGAGAGTGTAGGGGAAGTCTTCCGGGACAGCGGATCGATCTTGAAGTATTCGGCTCTGATACCACTTGTTATAAAATAGCGCTGCAGAAAATAGATCAACAAAGAATAAAAACACAAATTTTACGTGGAAAATCCTTGCGGGAAAATCACGAAACACACGGCGGCGTATCATTATAATTGAGAGGAGTATTACAATGCACGAGAGGACAAACCCTCTACATGCGATCAATGAGACTCTATCTCTTTCTCTCTCAATCTAATCTATGACTACCTGGACTATATATATAGAGGCAAACAACTCTTTTTATTGGCGGACACGAAATAGAGTTGGTTAACAAGCCGTAGTCTGATAGGACTCCTTGTATAGTATGTTAGGATTCAGAGCAGAATAAAATAACAAATTATCTGTTTTTTTTTCTATGACAAGTATAGCGGACAGCTAGTCATTTCAAGTAAATACACAGCCTTTTCTATTCCTTGAGCGCAAGTATAAAAAACCTGCATTTATTTTGTCAAAACTATAATACAGTTACGCTCTTAAGTAACCATTTCACAAATTTACACTTTAGCTTAGTGTATTTTGTGTTTAGTTATAAAACAATGGCATGCTACAAAGTGCTACTTTATTAAATGTGACATGTTAAAGTATGGTCTGTGAAATATCTCAAGCGAAAATGTAGAGCCATGAAATATTTTCTCGAAGGTGTTGCACTGCAGAAGTTATAGAGAAGAAGTATTACTATCATGATATTTACTCTGCCTCTCACGATCACTGAGTAATCTAGCAGCTGGTTATAATAATGCTTTTTATCTTGTTTCAAGGGTGTATTTGTCGGAAATTCAAATGGATCGCAAAGATATTTGTGAACTGGAGCACATGCTATGTAATGAAGACGCAGAACCAAGAGCCCTACCACTATCACTTTTGAAGCAAATCACTAACGGTTTCTCTGATGATAGAAACATTGGATGTGGTGGCTTCTCAGTGGTTTATAAGGTATGAATGCAATAACTTTCAGCTGCCCTTGTCTTCATCACGGTTTCTTTGGAAACTTAAGTTGACACTGCAGAAGCATGTGTCGGCTATAGGGAACGTTGGAGAATGGCACGGTTGCAGTGAAGAAATTGCTCATGAAACTTGATATCGATGAGAAACTGTTCAACAAAGAGGATCTTTGTCTTATAAAGGCAAAGCACAAAAATATAGTACGGTTCCTAGGATATTGTTGTGATACACAAGTGCAATTCCTAGACTATGAGGGAGATTTTGTCCCAGCAGATGTACTAGAAAGGTTACTCTGCTTTGAATATCTATCTAAAGGGAGTCTTCACAAACACATCACTGGTAGGATCATGTAGCACATATGTGGTTCAAGCGTCCATGTACTCAGCGTTCAATGACTGAGGACTTAAAGTATCTCAAATACTAAACCAACTTTATCCCCTTCCATTTTGCAGATGCATCTCCCGAACTCCAATGGAACCAGTGCTATAATATTATCACCGGAATCTGTGACGGCTTATGTTATCTTCACAATAAGAACATTATTCATTTAGATCTTAAACCAGCTAATATATTACTAGATGATAATATGGTGCCAAAAATAGCTGATTTTGGTCTCTCGAGGTGCTTCAATGAAGAGCAAAGTTCGGCTATTACTTCAAAACTTATGGGAACCCTGTAAGCTTGCTTTGACTATGGGAAACTCTTTTTTCATTATGTATAAATGGATATCCATGTATTTTTGCATTAATCAATATAAATTTCAAGCAGGGGCTATTTGGCACCAGAATTCATACGTGAAAGACGTATAACATTCAAGACAGACATATACAGTCTTGGTATTATAATCATAGAGATGCTAACAAAGGAGAAGGGACGTCCTAAGATCGAAGATGTAAGACCAAACGTTCCAATATAAAGGCTTGATTTCAAAATTACCGGGTTACACTATTTTGCATATATATATTTCTTCCATTTAGATTTAGCATATCTTATTTTTTGGGATGACATAATAGTCAGAGCACAAAATTAGCTGCAAAAGAAGCAAACATCCCCTAGTATCACGGTAATGGTTATATTTCTAAATACGCACAATGATGTGTTAACATAGTGCATTTACATGTACCATCTATTACAGTACGGTTGACCAATATTTTAATTGTAACATGATACCATAGCGACAGGTAATAAATTGCGCTTACATGCTACTACCTCCATTCCTTAGAACAAGGTGTATAATATTTTCTTGAAAAATCTAACTATGTAAAGTTTGAGCAAGTTACTATGTCTAATTCTTTGTAGTTATACAGTGGTCGCTATTTATATATACAGTTTCCTATCTGAAGTGTTCCTCTATTAGAAGTATTAGTAGTATGTTTTAGCTAGGGTTACGGCGTTGGTGTGTACCTTGTCATGCTATTAGAAATACCATTTCTATCTGAGGTGTTGCTCCATTACCAATTTTAGTAGTTTTTCTTAGCTAAGGTCACGGCGTTGGTGTGTACCTTGTCATGCTATTAGAAATCTTCATATAGGATGGAGGCCTCTTGCTTCCGGGTCGCATTTTTCTGATGATTTTGCTTCCAGGTGGTATAGTGTTTTGCTATAATTTAGGTCTTCCCTTTTTCTGCACTTTATTTGGATTTTCCCACTCTGCTTCACATGAAGATACATGGTCTTCCACATGTTGAAATATATGTTGCTCCTTAATTCCTTATCGTAAATCATAACACAGATTAAAATTTGACAGGTACTTGATAGGTGGAGAAGTAGGTTGGACAAAACGCAGGAAGGCACACAACTGGGACAAGTACGAGTATGCACGGAGATAGGAATACAGTGCACTAGGTCCAACCCATTGAAAAGACCAGATGCACAACAGATAGTTAATTGGCTTGGTAAAACAAAAAGTGCGGACGAGTTTGCTACCGAAACTGTGGCGAGTAGTAGTTCATCGGTAGCTCAGGTATGGTCAGATATGGGGATGTTGCATTTTATTCAAGCTACTTTGTCACACAATACAGTATTACATCCTTTTCTCAGCTGGTTGCACTTTCTTCAAGGGGTGGTTTAGTAAATATGATCTATTAACTGGGTTTAATTTACAATGCTCCTAACTTTATAAATTAGGTGGACATATAACGTAGGCTTATCAATGAGTTAATGTTCTAGATCATGACCATGATATTTGTTCTGATATTTCCATGTACACACAAATACTAAACTATTGCAGGCAACTCTACCCCCAGCAGGTCACATAATTCGACTTGATAATACAATCGATAATCAGGTGAAGAATTCAGCAGAAGAATTGTACAATATAACAAATCAAAATGATTGTTTCAGTTCCATGACGGACAATATCTCTAATGTGCAGCAAGAGCAAGGTACTGACATAGGAGAAACAGCATCAGAAGTGGAAGAAGCACCAGTCATTGGAAGTACTGAAGAAGAACATAAAACAGTCGAGATCACACCAGAGATCACCATCCTTCAAAATGTCGGCACTGGAGGTATTGGCAAGACAACTTTTTCTAAATTAATTTTCAATGATTGTCAGTTCACGGGCTCCACCCGGGTGTGGGTAAGGTCAATGGTTCTCAAAATCTTTATTTGAATAAAGTGGGAAACTCCATAATATCACAGCCATCACAGGTGAGCCATGTAGGATGTAGCTAAGAAATAAATGATACATAATCACCTCTTAAAACTACTTCCTGATAAGAAGATTCTTATCGTCTTAGATGACGTGTGGGAAAAGAATCCATACACACTAAAACCTTTAAAGTCTATGCAAACAAGGCTTGGTTAGAGGCTTAGAGCAGCTTGGTGACAGTTATAGTAGCCATAAGTGATGTTATCAAACATTCCTTTTTTTATAAGAAGCATATATGAATATCACGGAGATACCAATTACATCCTGTCTATGCAACAAGGTATTTCTCTAACGGCCACATGGATGCACACAGCCCAGAAGAAATAAGAAGAATTACAAAAGAAAAGTCCCGCTATAGTGATCTATTCATTGTAGCAGCATACTTTACCCCACCAAAACAGTAACAGAAGTCCAGCTTCTTTAAAAGTGACGCCCTCAAGAAGGGAAACCGTGCTCAAGCGCCGTCGTCGCCCTTATCGAAGATCATAGGTTTTCACCCTAAAGAATGTCCGGACTCGCAAAAACAATGCCTTCAACAAGGCCATTGCTAGACACAACCAATTAAGGCCAGACCTTGGGTTTTCACCCTGAAAGTTTAGACTCTAAACTTCTCCTGTGATGTGGCTCCCACTTTCCGTTGCAACCACACTATGTGGAAGCCGCAATCGTCATCCCCATGTCGCCCGAGCTCGACCAGGAAATGAAGAATTGGGAGGAGACAACGGCCATCGCATAGGTCGTCAACATGCATGACCAGCATAAGATCAATGCCCTCGCCATCAGTTCCTCATCAAATTCAAGCACAAGGCACGCTGCTCGGAGGTGCTGAAGAGGGGATGCGTCATGGCCAAGGGTGTGCAGGTCCAGATCAGGCCATGGCGGGCCTTCCTCTCACTGCTCTCGATGTCAGGCACTCCTGCCACCTCTACTAATGAGCTTCGCGACATCCTTGCTGATCAGGAGGCGTCCCTTCGCGCGGAGCTGCACGCGTGCCTCGACGACATGGTCATCGGGCCTCTCCTCGCCGAGTCGGTGATGCTGCAGAGCTAGAACGAGAGGGCCACCGCTCTCCTTGAGCAGGCGTCCATGCTCGCGATGCCTAAAAGGCCTGCGTCGTCGGGTTTTGGCCTAGACGCGGGTCAGGACTACGACGGCCATGCCCATAGCCTCGATGCACAAGCTGATTGACGACGCCGCGACGAGTTTGGACACTGACGCCATCCCGGTGCTGGACGTGTCGGGGAAGGATTCGGTGAAAGAACGAGATGTCGCCTAGAGGGGGTGAATAGGCGATTTAAAACTTTTACGTTTAGGGCTTGAATAAATGCGGTATAAAACTAACGTTTAATTTATCAAGCACAAAACCTAATATACTAGGTTCATCTATGTGCACCAACAACCTATGCTAAGCAAGTTAAACAACATTGTGATAGCAAGAAATAGACTTCAAGCTCAATGGATATAACAAAGTAAATGCACAAATAAAGGGGTCGGGTAAAGGAATAACCGACACAAGTGGAAACAGATATTTGTTTCGCATAGTTCCTTTCCATTGGAAGTACGTCTATGTTGAAGAGGTGTGGAGCCTTCTTGGCACTCCTACAAGCATGTCCATGCTCACCTTATTCTCTATGAGCTCCTCCCGTGGGGGATTTGCTCATCCACTATGAGGTTGATTTAAGGGCGTTGACCAAACCCGTACAATTTGCCCTGGGCAATCTCCACAATCATTGGAGGCTCCTGTAGCTTGCCCGAAGCTTCACAACTCGAAATCTTCGCAACACCACCAACTGTTGGGAATATGCCCTAGAGGCAATAATAAAATGGTTTATTAGCATATTCATGTTTATGATAATAGTTTATTATCCATGCTATAATTGTATTAATTGGAAACTTAATACATGTGTGGAATATAAACAAACAGGTGTCCCTAGTAAGCCTCTACCGGACTAGTTCGTTAGTCAAGAGATGGTTAGAGTTTCCTAACCATGGACTTGTTATAGTCACTTGATAACGGAGTCATATCATTAGGAGTAATGATGTGATGGACAAGACCCGATAATAAAGAGTTGCAATTGATCGTGTCACAACAGTTTTATTGCCAACACTTTTAGTATGCCAAGTATAGTTTCCTTAGACCATGAGATTATGTCACTCCCGTTTACCGGAGGAATACTTTGTGGACATCAAACGTCACTTCGTAACTGGGTGATTATAAAGGTGGCTTTCAGGTATCTCCGATGGTATTTGTTGGGTGACATGAATCAAGACTGGGATTTGTCCTTCCTTGTGACGGAAAAGATATCTCTGGGCCCTCTCGGTAATATAGCATCGGAAAGGTTGCAACCATGTGATTAAGTGGTAATCACGGTGATCCTATATTATGGACGAGTAAAGAGAATTTGCCAGGTAACGAGATAGAACTAGATATGGAGATATCGACGATCAAATCTCGGGCAAATTAAATATCGGTGAGACAAAGGGAATCGTATATGAGATTAAGAATCTCCGGCATCGTGGTTCAATCGATAAGGAACTTCGTTGAATATGTAGGAGTCAATATGGGCATCCCGGTCCCGCTATTGATTATTGATATGATCATGTCTGCATGTTCTCGAACCCGTAGGGTCACACACTTAACGCTCCGATGTAGCTAGGGTTTGCGATGAGATAATTGATGGTATGATCGAATGGTGATTCGGAGTCTCGGATAGGATCCCGGACGTCACGAGGAGTTCCGGAGTGGTCCGGAGAATAAGATTCATATAAGGAAAGTGGTTTCCGGAGGTATCGGAAAAGTTCCGGAATATTTCGGTAGGGTACCGGAAGGTTCTAGAAAGTTCTAGAGGAGTCTAGAAGTGGGACCCACATAAGATATGGGGCCCACATGGACCAAAGGGGTGCTGCTGGCCACTTGGGCCAGCCGCACCACACAAGGGCCCATATGGGCCAAACCGGCCAAAGAAGCCCAAGGGGAGGCGCCCAACTTGGGGGCCAAGGAAAGGGGGGGGGGGGCCGGCCAGCCCTCCCCAAACCCTAGCCGCCCCATATAAAAGGAGGGGAGGGGAGGGCTGCGCCCCAAGCAAGGCTTGCCCAAGCCGCACCCTTCCCTTGCCCTAGCCGCCGCCTCCTCCACCTCTCCCATGGCGCCACCTCTCTCCCCGGAGGGCTGCCGCCGTCTCCACCACCATGGCTGCTGCACCACCCCTAGATGTAGGGCTGCTGCTGCACCTCCTCCCAAGCCGCACCTCCCCTAAGCCCTAGGGCTGCTGCGCCTTGTTCTCTCCCTCTCCCTCTCACATGGCTTGGCGAAGCCCTGTTGGACGGAGGACTACACCATCAACGCCACCACAACCGTCGTGGTGCCGAGATCCATCTAGCCATCTCCACCTTGCTTGCGGGATCAAGAAGGAGGAGATCTACATCGAGCCGTACGTGTGGATACCGCGGAGGTGCTGCCCCTTGTGGCACCTCGTCGGATTGGACTTCGAGGAAATACATCTCCTCGCGACTAGATGAGTCTAGTTGCGGGGATCGACTAGCCAACCCCTGCACCGACAAAACGCGTTTGTTGATCTTCAAGGGTAAGAGATTGGATCTCATCTTCGCTACCTCCATCTAGTAGATCTAGATCCTTGGGGTTTATTCCGCTTGTTGCGTAGGAAAATTTTTGTTTTCTATGCTGCGACCCCATCACCAACACTACCACAGAAAGGGCTATCAGTGGCGCACCAAATTGCACTTCTGTGGCGCACCCCCAGGTTTGCTGGGTGCGCCACAGAATTCTCGCCACAAAAATATTTTCTGTGGCGCACCTGGCTTGGTGCGCCACAGAATTCTCACATTTCTGTGGCGCACCTGGCCTGGTGCGCCACAGAATTCACATTTCTGTGGCGCACCCACGCACCGTGCGCCACAGAAATATTTCTGTGGCGCACCCACCCACCGTGCGCCACAGAATTTTTTTGAATTTCAAAAAAAAAGGGCGGCCAGATTTAGATCTGGATCTGGCCAGATCTAGATCTGGTCGCCGGAATTTCGTTTCGTTTCGTTTTTTTGGAGGCCGTAGATGGGTGGAGGAGGGAGTCGCCGGAGGTTGGTGGAGGATGGTAGTCGCCGGAGTTCGCCGGAGTTCGCCGGAGGTGGAGAAGGAGGTTGCCGGAGTGGAGGAGGAGGTTGCCGGAGTGGAGGAGGAGGTCGTCGGTGGTGGAGGAGGTCGCCGGAGGTGGAGGAGGAGGTCGCCGGTGGTGGAGGAGGTCGCCGGAGGTGGAGGAGGTCGCCGGAGGTGGAGGAGGTCGCCGGAGGTGAAGGTCGCCGGGGTGGAGGAGGAGGTCACCGGAGGTTGAGGTCGCCGGGGTTGTGGAGGTGGTCGCCGGAGTTGTGGAGGTCGCCGGAGTTGTGGAGGAGGTCGCCGGAGGTGGAGGTGGAGGTGGAGGTGGAGGAGGAGTAGAGAAGATGTGGAGGAGAGGAGAAGAGAAGGAGGAGGGAGGAGAAGGGGAGAGAAAGGAGAAAGGAAGAGGAGAAGTGGAGGGAGAAGTGGAGGAGAGAAGGAGAAAAGAGAAAAGAGAGGGAGAAGGGGGCTGGCGGGATTCAAAATTTCGAATCCCGCCCAATAATTCTGTGGCGCACCAATGCAAGGATGCGCCACAGAATTATTGGGCGGGATTCAAAATTTCGAATCCCGCCCAACAATTCTGTGGCGCACCAATGCAAGGATGCGCCACAGAATTATTGGGCGGGATTCAAAATTTCGAATCCCGCCCAATAATTCTGTGGCGCATCCTTGGCATTGGTGCGCCACAGAATTTTTTTCCCTTTTTTTGATTTTTTTTATTTTGCTGGGAAAATTCTTCTGTTGGCCATAACTTTTTTTTGGTTTGGAATTTGAGGATTCCGAAATTTTCTCTAGTTTTTTTTAAGGTATTATACGCATTTTTTCGACGTCGTATGCAAAAGTTATGCCCGTTTTAATATTTTTTCACCTACTTTTGGAAAAAAAGTCAAAATGTGTATTTCAAATTTTTCCTAACAAATAGACCCTAAACCTTCCCTATATCTGAAAGGATTTTATTTTTTGAATTTTTTATCATTTTCTTTCACTAGGTGCAAAACTGAAAAGGCGATCCACGGGGGGGGGGGGGGGGGTGCGTGGGGTGAAAAAGTGCTGCACTATTCTGTGGCGCACCGTGGCTAGTGCGCCACAGAAATTCAACTTTCTGTGGCGCATCCTTGTCCATGCGCCACAGAAAGATGAATTTCTGTGGCGCACCAGCCACGGTGCGCCACAGAAAAGGCCGAGATGGGACCACAGCCCACTGATTGAAGGTGGGGCCCACGCGAATTCTGTGGCGCATGAAGAGTGGTGCGCCACAGAAGTCTCTATTTCTGTGGCGCATGGCATGCAGTGCGCCACAGAAAGTTGATATTCTGTGGCGCATGGGCTAAGGATGCGCCACAGAATGTTCAAATTTCAGTGGCGCATCGACAGCCATGTGCCACAGAATAATTTTTTGTGGCTCATAAATTAAGGGTGCGCCACAGATAGGCAACCTCCCTATAATGCTTTTCCTGGTAGTGCAACCGTCTAGGATACACAATGCACCCAAGAAGCACAAGCTCTTGGGAATACAATGCACCCAATAGTAATAAGCTTCTCGAACTTCGATCCCACGTATCACCGTGGGAAACTCAAACCTGCACCAAATGCAAAAGGTAAGACCACACGAAGTGGTCAAGTCCTTCACTCCCAAATACCACCAAAGCAACAAATGCTAGGGAGGGATATGAGAGGAAGAACAAAAAGGAGAAACACCAAATAACTCCAAGAACTAGATCCACACGATTCTCCTCACCAAGAGGAGGGATGGATTGGTGGAATAGTAGATCTAGATCTAAACTCTCTTCTCCCTAAAATAGATGCAAGAATCATAGGACGGATGGAGAGAAGGGAAGCTTCAAGAGGTCAACCATGGAGGGGAAAAGTTTGCTCAAGAGTTGGGGACCTATTGGGGAACAAGGTCCCTTAAACAGGAATCCCCAAAATCGGACCGTTATGTGCAGTTTTCATGCACAACAGTACTACCGATAGGAAGAGCGGTACTACCGCATGTTGTAGGTCCAGCGGTACCCAGAGGCACTGCGCGGTCCAGTCCATCAGTACTACCGGAGTGGTACCGCTGAACTCCAGAGGCGGTACTACCGGTACCAGAAACGGTACTACCGCTGAGAAGCAACTTGATTTAAATAGAAACATTCCAGCGGTAGTACTATATTGGTACCACTTGGGTGCCGTAGAAAACAGAGAGGTTTTCCTAGTGTAGCGGTACCAGTACCAGTACCCGACCAGTAGTACTACTCCGTGGAGAGGAGAGGTACTCTACCGTGGTCTAGCCCCGGTACTACCGCCGGGTAGACTGAGGCAGTACCACTCCCAGGAGAGCGGTACTACCGCCTTCTGACTCGGTACTACCACTGCACAGGGAAAAACAACTAACACCAGAAACTCCATAACTTTTGCAAGAAAACTCCGATTGAGGTGAATCCAATTTTGTTGAAAAGAAGACGACGAGAGCTACCCTATACGGATGAACCGGAAATTTTGTTGGAAATATTGAAAACGAGCAAGGAATATATTGGAAAGAAATGGAAGAGTGAAACCTTCCACACGGATGAACTGGTAAAATATCCAAACCCGAAAACGCAATAGAAGAAGCATAAAAATCCGTTTTGGGTGAACTTGGGCTTGTCATGACGAGTACGACAAGAACCAACCACTCACATAGATAAGAGGCAAATAAAAACCAATAAAGACGATTGCTAGAAAAGGTTTGAGCTCTCTACGATTGATATGATCAAGACACTTGCTCAAGAACCCCTCTTGATAGTACGGTTATCTATCCTATAACCTGGTCTCTCAACTAACATCATGAGACTGGTAAAATAGAGAACCTATCAAGATCATATCTTTGCCTGGCGCATAATCCACTTGAGCTAGATGATGACGATCTTAGCCTTCTCAAGTTAGACCATCATTTTTTATTTTATTTCGCTTGGTGAAGACTCACATATTGCTCCCCATACACCAATATGGGAGAGGCACTCTTCGGCATATTTCCACTTGATCATTATCTTCAAATGAGAGGAGATACCTAACCTCATATAGAAATACCAAACACATAGATCATGGGTTAGTTTATAAGGCTATATTGACAATTTCTTACAATACCATGACATCATGTGATCACTCATGATACATCACTAGTCTTGTGTGTTGATCAACTTGCATTAGCCTTGATCAATAAACAATCTTCTTATTTTAGAATTGACTCCAACAAATGGAGTTCAAGAATTGCTTATGGACATAACCTATAAGTATAGCTCAACGTACACATTAGTTCATAGAGATTGTCATTAATTACCAAAACCACATATGGGGCAACCATGCTCGTTTAGTCGGGCGAGCTTGCCTGACAGCTAGCGAGCCCTGGCCCCGCGACTTCTCATGATGATCGCCTCGTCCCTCTCTCATGTAAATAAGGTGACGGAAATGAAGCCTGGGATGAGACACTTCGACTCGCCACTGCCTGATGTTGACATCGTCGTGACACGAGGACTTCAACGAGGCTGCGAACGGGGTTTCCGCGGCGGCATAGGTGCTTTCCATGCCTGCCATTGACACTGAGGTCATCTTGTTTGACTCAGGTATGACTGTCCAAGATGCCGACGCATAGGCTACTGCGCTCAGATGTCTCCTCACCATCGATGCTGACGATGCTGATGATGCTGCTCTCCTCACCTCATCGATGTGCGGTGTCGTAGCTCTGTTGGGCCCGCCAATATTGCCGGTGCTATCCACGCCTCTTTCGCAGACGTCACGTGCGCGCTCCAGTGGCCCCGCCCGCCCCATCCATCGTAGCGGTAGGCTCGTGGAAAAGACGCATTTCCCAAAGATCAACAAAGCAGTGCGACTACTTCACAAAAGATGGGGCTCGATGTCGGTGATATGCCCCTGAAGCAGAGCTAGGAAAGAATTTACGAGCACGTCCGAGACTAGGCTCTCAGGTTCGGTACTCGACGTGTTGACGACCCTCTTCAGGCTGAACTTTCCATCCATGACGACATCAGATGAAGCTTTGATTGCCCTCACTAGACTGGGGGGCAGTGATTTCCTGCCACCGGTGGCACTGGACGTCTTTGCCTCATCTGCTACCTGATTCCCAGGACGCGCCACTTAGCTGATTCAAGCCGCAGCTTGATCCGTCATTTCAGAAGATCAAAGTTGAAGAAATAACGATCTTTCTTTCAGATAGGTTGCACATAGTAGGTTGATCTGGATTCACATAGTCGGGCGCTAGAACTCTAGCAATGATCTTTACTTTTTTCCTCGGTCGTGCCATGCTTGCTTCTGCGACATCGATATAAAAGCCAAAGATTTTGTCTCGTTTCGTAAAAGAAGTTCTTTTATTATTCCTTTTTTCATTATTATACCCTACCTAATCAATTTATTTTTAGTATTCCCTTGTTCATTATTATACTCTACCTATTAAATGAAATGAAACGTAAAGATCCTCTGCGTTTTCTCTCTCAAGATATTATACTACTCCCTCCGATCCATAAAAATGTCGCTCATTTTATACTAAACTAGTAGGTTGACCCGCACATTTGCGCGGCTAGAGTTATTTTGTTTCTAAATTGAACTGGGCATTATTCTTATATTAGTCATACAAAAAAATAGTTAATTTTCTTGCTTCCACTTCTTATTGTCTTTTGTTTTTCATATTTTCACCAATATTTCTCGATATGCCTTTTGCACCGGGAATCAAATATAAATATGTATGTCTTGTGTTTATACCTAATATTTGCTTCCTTCCCCCGCTTTATCATTTGTAGTTGCACTCTTTGACTTTTCTATTATCATGCCTCTAGAGAGTATCAACTATCATGACGACCTATCGCTTGTACATATCAGGATATCGTCACATTATTTTTCTTTGTCGTGTGATATGCTGATTTGTATCAATACGTACATCATATGAATTATTAATCCATTTAATTATTTTTCCCCGGTGTGATGCCTAGCATAAACATGGTCTTTGTATGTCTTAATTCTACTCAATCAAGAAAACCGTCTTCGCCTTTAGCCCTCGGGACTGACCATTTATTCGTTTTTTTCTTCGATAAAGGGAGTTTTTATTACTTAGAAAGTTTAAGCATTACACCCGGCCTCTGCATAACTGAGATGCACACAACCAATCCAAATCCAACGGACAGAAGAAGTAAAAAACTAAAAAGGCGAGTTACATATCATAATGAGAAATTGTAAACACGCCTATGGTGGTGGAGGGCCAATCCGCAAATTATGCTGCCATCCATGGAGGGATAAAAAGTCCCTTGCCGCCGTCTCCAGTCTTGTACAGACCTCCGAGAACAGGTCCCGATGCTCCACACATTGCAACGGAGACCACAGACGGATCGTCGCCGTACTCCTGTAGATAACCTGCATAAGAGACGAATTTTTATCATTAAAAACCTTGTCATTTCTACATAGCCAAAGCGACCATATAACGGCTAACGCTCCCACCCTAATAAGTAATTTAAACCTACGATCAACCCCATTCAGCCAATTGCCAAAAATATTAGCAATACTTCGTGGGGGATATAAGTTAGACCTATTTGGATGATTGACCATATTGAACTAGCAAACTGACAATCAAAGAACAAGTGCTTAATTGTCTCGTCCTTATGACAGAAGACACACTTTTTAATTCCATGCCAATTACGCTTTGCAAGGTTGTCTTTAGTGAGAATTACTCCTCGACGAAGGTACCACGCAAAAACCTTGTTTTTAAGCGGAATCTTCATCTTCCATATTTTCTTATTGTTATCGACTGGGATATCCGGTTGGATTAACGCATTATACATAGAGTCCACAGAGAATTTACCATTAGTATGTAAATTCCAACGAAACTCGTCAGCCCCCTCCGTCAGATTAACCAAAACCAGACGTTGTAGCAACTCATTCCAAGATGCTAACCTGGGACCAACTAGATCTCGTCTGAACGTCACATTAGGTGGGAAAGTTTCCATCACCTGTTTGAGAGTATCACTTTTGTGACGTCCAAGGACTATATTATATATCGCATGATACTGTTCACGGAGCGTGGTAGGACCTAACCACTTATCCTCCCAAAACCGTATCTCCGAACCGCTTTTAATGGAGAAAGATCCAAATGGGAAAAAGAATTTCTTCGACGCCATCAGACCAGCCCAAAAATGAGAGTCACCTGATTTCCATGAAATCTGTGATAACGCATTAGAGCCAATATATTTCCTCCGTAGGAGAGTTTGCCAGACCCCATCTTCAGTAAGAAGCTTGAATAGCCATTTACCAAGAAGAGCTCTATTCTTAACCTCAAGATCTGGGATCCCAAGACCACCAAAATCTTTGGGACGGCATACATCCTTCCACTTAGCCAGTCTATACTTCTTTTTCTCATTATCCCCTTGCCAAAAGAATCGTGATCGGAAGTAATCCATACGATGCAAGACTCCTTTAGACAATTGAAAGAAGGAAATCATATACAGTACCATATTACTTAGTACTGCATTAATGAGAACCAATCTACCACCAAGGGACAATAATTTTCCTTTCCAGCTACTCAATCTTTTTTCCAGTCTTTCCGATACATGTTTCCATTGAGCAATTGTTAGCCTCCTGAAATGAATCGGGATGCCAAGGTAGCTTATAGGAAACTGGCCTTGCCCACAGCCGAATAATTCTGCATACAAAGCAGCGTCGTCCTGGGCATCACCAAAGCAGAAAAATTCACTTTTATGGAAGTTAATCTTAAGACCAGAAAGTTGCTCGAACGCTGCCAATATCAGCTTTAAATTTCGAGCTTTTTCCAAGTCATGTTCCATAAAAAGAATCGTATCATCGGCATATTGAAGGATAGATAGCCCACCATCAACAAGATGTGGAACCACCCCTTCAATCTGGCCACTTACTTTTGCACGCTCTATGATTATGGCTAACATATCAGCAACTATATTAAATAGTATTGGTGATAATGGATCGCCTTGTCTTAAACCTTATTTCGTCTGGAAGTATCTGCCAACGTCATCATTGACTTTGATGGCTACACTTCCGCCGGAAACAAACTTATGAATCATAGCACGCCACTCATCTGAAAATCCTTTCATCCTAAGTGTTTGCTGAAGGAAAGACCACTTGAATTTATCATAAGCCTTTTCAAAGTCAATTTTAAGGATTACACCACTCATCTTTTTTCGATGCAACTCATGAACAGTCTCATGTAGGATCACAACACCATCAAGAATGTTACGACCTTGCATAAACGCCGTCTGAGTAGGACGTACAACATGATCAGCCACTGAATTAAGCCTAAGAGTAGCAGTTTTGGTGAAAATTTTGAAGCTAACGTTTAGAAGGCAGATAGGCCTAAATTGTTGGATCCTTTCTGCTTCATTAACTTTTGGCAACAAAATTATTTTACCAAAATTTAGGCGAAATAGGTCAATTTGTCCAGCATGCAAATCACTGAACATCTCGATCAAGTCCAACTTGATTACCTCCTAGAAATTCTGATAGAATTCAGCTGGGAAACCATCCGGACCTGGGGCTTTGTTGTGCTCCATTTGGAAAACCGCCGCCCTTACTTCCTCCTCAGAGAAAGTTGCAGTAAGATGGGCGTTCTCCTCATCGGAAACTTGTGGAATATCATCAGTTCGAGATTCATCCATCGAGAAGTTACCTTCCTCTGGCTCCCCGAACAGATTTTTGTAATAATTTGTGATATACGCTTTGAGTTGCTCATGGCCTTCGATCAGCCCCTCCTCTTGATTAAGAGAATAAATACGTTTCTTCCTATGCCTGCTATTAGCCAGACTATGAAAATATCTCGTATTCGAATCCCCTTCCAAGATGAATTGGGCTTTTGACCGCTGATACCATTTGAGTTCCTCTTCACGAAGAAGACCAGCTATCTCCACATTACACTGATTTTTAATCTCAATCTCATGCGGAGACAATGGTCGAACCTCAGCGAAAGCCTCAAGATCATCGATAATAGATGAAAGTCGAAGCTTTTCCTTTTTTAACAGACCTGCCATGTGACGCGCCCAACCGCCTAGGTGTTTACGCAAAGCGCGTATTTTATTGTTCCACCTTTCGATTGGGGTCAGGCCCGGTACCTGCCTATCCCACACATTCTTGACCATATCAGAAAAACCTTCCCGCTGTAACCATCCCAATTCAAATTTGAATTGACGATTACCTTGCGGTCTAGGCGTCCCTGTAGTCAATAGTATGGGAGCATGATCTGACAGAGCTTCAATCCGCTCGAGAGCCCTTACCGATACCAATGGATATTTGGATTCCCAATTCGAATCCATCAGTACCCGGTCTAGCTTCTCGTATGTCGGCTTCGGGAGACTATTAGCCCAGGTGAACTGTCTCCCAATCATTGTAACCTCTCTTAAGTCAAGGCTGTCAATGACGGCATTGAATAAAAAAGGCCAATGAGTGTCAAATCTGCCTCTACTCTTCTCATGAGAGAATCTAAGCAAATTAAAATCCCCTCCTAAAATAATAGGATACGGATTGTCTTTTGCCAGATTAACAACCTCCCGGAGGAAAGCAGGCTTAAACTCGTCCTGGGCAGCTCCATAAACGGTGACAAGACTCCACGTGAAATTATCAACTTTGTTGCGGATATTAACTTTAATATGAAAGTCACCATCCGAACTAGTCAATACATTGATGGTATCTTTTCTTACACTGAGTAGTAAGCCCCCGGATCTGCCACGTGGCGGACGGGAAATCCATGTGAAGTCTACACCACCAGATAGGCGGTTAAGTAGACTAGACGAGTAATCCCGTTTACCAGTTTCTGAAATGCCAACAAAATCCAATGAATGATCCCGAATAAAATCAGCGATGCGAACGTGTTTAGCCAAGTCACGAAGACCTCTGCTGTTCAAAAACATGCCATTCATTGGGAAACAATTGGAGATTGTGACACTTTCGCCCTTTTCCGTGACGTTTTATTTTTATTTTTTAGAGGGTCCGCTTTAGATTTCCGGCCCGGCGCTTTGAGATCATATAATGAACTAAGCGCCGCCTCATCCAAGCCCCCCTCGGAGACCCCCCCAACCAGATGTGTAAGGAGATGGACATCAATTGTGTCATGCATCTCCTCATCATCCGATCGAGATAAGTCCGACTTGCACGAGTCTTTTGGTACAACCGTTAACCGGTCGAACTCCAGATGTCTCAATACCTTAGTCGAAACAACAATTTTTTATCACATTTACCTAAAGAAACTCCTACATTACTCAATTTAGAAGAAATACTTGAATCGGAGAATGCAAGGAATGACTTAGGTGAAGTAACCGTACCAGAGTTGTCGAGGTTCTAGGAGGCCTTGCGACGCATCGCCTTCGCCATAGCGTCGTCATCCGTGCATGAGGACCCATCCGGCGCCACTGCATGACGCCCGCTCCGCCTCAGCAGCGAGGGCACCGGAAGGGACGGTGGGAAAGTGGAGTCCCCTCACAGTGCCAGGCAGCCTATCGGCGTCACAGAAGGAATCGGTGCAGGCTGTGACGCCACCACAGCCTCGGTGAGTCCTCCACCCGACCCAGCATGGCTGAGAGCAGCCAAGATAGGTAGGGCGGGACTCCCCTCCAGCGCGCCGTCGTGGAGCACAGCGCCGACCGCCACCTCCGATGAGGGTCCGTCCCCAGCCTGGACCATGCAGGTAGCAGGGCCGCCTCCTGGCAGTAGCGCGGCCGGTGCAGTAGCGGCACCTGGCGTGCCGACCATGGAATCGGCCACGTCCTCGGCCGCAACGCCAACAGAAGGTTGCAACCCAATATCCTCGCCCAGACGACGTAAATCCGGTGAAGGAACCTGCACATCAATGTGCTCACCACCGGAACCACCATACAGAACCGACATCGGCGAACCACGTAGCTGAGCAACAATTTCTCTCCCCCTCGCCATCTGTGGGTTCAGATTAATGGGTGTGACCGCATATCCGAACAACCCGAGAGAAGAAGTCGTCGGCCCCGAACCAGGCTGCACCTGAGGCATCGGCGTGTCAACATCCGCCGTCTTAGCTGCATCCCCACTATCGGTCCCATCACGATTCTTATCCTCCAACCCCTTCCCATCATCATCTTTCTCCTGCCGCCTCCAAATGAAAGGTACAAAGTCCGGCTCCGAGACATAATCAGATGCCTCCTTAAACCGGAAAGCAAAGCCCTTAAGCATCACAAAGGTGTTTGACTTGATAGTTAGTTTATCAAAAACTGAAGCATCACGCACCGCTACCAAGATCCTGACAATATTGCGACGTCAGAGAGTGAGTAGGTCAACATCCATAGTCTTACCCACCAGCGTCCCAACAGCCCATAAACCCAGGAAGTGTTGAACCGTATGAGGTACCCCTGTCGCATAGACCCAAATAGGTGTCAACTCCTGCGACGGCACCACCTCCTCAGCCGACCATACCCCGAACGTTTTCCGGGAGCGCTGCCTGGGAACCCCAATCTCAAACCCGTCCACTCTCTCCAAGTCAACCTTGGACGGGAAGCTGACCAAGAACGAATTATCCTTATGCTGGATAGCCTCCCATGTCCACGCAGATTGCACAGGACAGATACGCGCAGCCATAGACTGAACAACATCCGCTGATACTGGCTCCCCTGACACCGTCACAATAGCAATAGGCATCACAGTCGGAGCAAGATGAGGCTTGAAGACCCCGTCAGGCAGGTGGCTGAACATTGTTTCATCGCTCCCAATTCCGGCCAAACCAGCATAGGGCTTCGGCAGCCTCAGGATAGGACAGCGAGCCGTAGGGTGAGCTATCTTATCACAAATGTAACAGTAATGCTGCACCGAACACTCCTTGGTATCATGGGATTCCACATCACACAAAACACACTTCTTCTTCTTTTCCTTTTCAACAGCCGCTTGAACCCTAGCGGCCACCGCAACAGTCACAGGCACTTGAGTCACAGGCACATGAGATCCCGCATCAACAACAGCAGCAGCAGAAGAATCAACACCAACCGATCCAACAGGACCCTTAGTGGCACCAGACGCGGCCTTCTTCTTCTTCCTTTTGTTGGTCTTGGGTGCAGCAGCAACATGAGCATCAACAGGGCCTGACCCAGCCCCAATAGTGAACGGAATTGCCACCGTACTCTGCGGAACGAGCTACGGTGGAGCAGCCACCGGCACAGCCACCCGGGGACCAACCGCCACACTAGGAGCCGAAGGAGCAGCCCACATGGAGGTCCCCGTCCCCGGTCCGGCGTTGCTACCGAAGAGGATCCGCGGCGCAGACGAGGAAGGCGGGGCATCGGCATTGGCAGCCCCCTGCCTCCCCAGCGAACCAGCAGCCTGCCCTCCAGCCATGATAGGCGACGGCCGCACGATCACCTCCACGTACGTCCTGCGAGAAGCCGAAGACGAGGTAGACGGCGGCGCAGGCGAGGACACAAGCGGGGGCGAGGAGACAACGATCGATGTCGAGGAAGACGCGGAAACAATGCCAGGATCCCTAACTTGATCGTCCCCGATGGAATCCCACAGAGCCAAGAACCGACGTCCCAGATACTGCCAGGGCGACGGACGGCTGCCGCACGGGCCCCATCTGACTGGATTTGAATCGGTGTAGCCGCCGGGATCACGCGATCACCATGAACGGCCCGATCCGCCGATCCCGTTGACGCCGACGCCACTCCGGCCACCTCTGCAGACACCGGCGCACCATCGGCCAGCTCACCGGATGCCTCGACGTCCAACCCCGCCACAGCGAGGAACTGCCCCAACATCGGCGATGGCGTGAGCCGTGGTCGAGGGACAGGTCCACGCCACCCTAGCCGGACCGGCTTGGAAACGGTGGCACCACGCACCCCAGGGGAAGAGGATGGGGATTAACGACGCGGCCCAGCTTCCGGGGACCCCCCAGACGCCGACGACGAGCGCCGCTCCCAAAACCTGGACTCCGGCGTCGGATACCCGACCTCCTTCCAGAACTCCGCAGCGATCTCCACGTCGGTCTTCCTTGCCCTCCGCACCACCGTCGTCCAGCCCGCCTCCGGCGGCGCAGCCCCAGCCGAATCGGCCTCATCAAGAACGTCCAGAGCCGCCTCAAACGGTGCCTGAGATGCACAATCATCATCGTCCGATAGCTCCCCCTCAAGGAGAGGAGAGAACCTCGATCCCACGGGAGAGCACTCCGGCGGCCGGAGAGGCAGCGCCGGCGAGAGCCCATGCGGCGGCAACGTGAGGCGTCGCCGGCGATCCGTGCCCCCGCCCATCAGTCGTGAAAAAAACTACGACTAGCGTGTCAGCTCGGATAATTACAAATGGTTTCCGCGGTCAAACCTTCCGACACACGGGGAGTATTTTTTTTTGACCATTTATTCGTGCATGTTATAAACAAAATATTCCACGCTAATGTTTATTCTACTTTATTTTGAGGGATAATGTTTATTCTACTTATTTTGATTTTTTCCCCGCTAATGATCCATCATGTTTATACATTCGAGAAACACGTATATGTCAGCACATTCTGACGTACATTAGCAAGTTGTTGTCTAGCTAATTTATTTTCACTTTTAAATTAAATTTTATATGTAATGAACACACATATTTTAGAAAATAGCTATTTTGTTGGCTATTTTTTCATAACCATTGATAGAACCATCAATAGGAAGATGGATATGGTTACTTTTTGTAAATCTTGATAGTACGCAACTCCAGTGTTGAGTTTATGCTTGTGTATGCATGCGCGTGAGGTTCACCACGACGTCTTTCCAGAAAACAATTTATTATCCCACCAAAATATAAGTTGTACCTTCTCCCCTGTAGAACTAATATATACCTCATAGTTTGGCCACAAAAAAAATAATCGGTGTTCTATTATCTTTTTCTAAATCTTAAGGTTCAAAATTCTACATCTTTTTCTAAATCTTATGGTTCAAAAACAATTGCGGATTCACGGCGACGTTTTCTACTCTTCTCACAAATTTTCATATATATTATAGAAGTCTTTCAAAGACTATGCATGAAAGAACGCACTTACTCTTGTTTTTTTGCTGCACATATCCCATGATATACTACTTAATGTGTATGTTTCCCATGTTAATTATAGTTTATTTATTGTAAGAAGTACAATATTTTAAAGAAAAACCTAAAAAATAGCTTTAAAAATATTAGTTAGATCATTTTTCTTGAAAGAATTCATTATATGTTGATTTTAATTTCACCTTCACATCGAGGTAGTCGAAACAAATATATGATTTAATGAATTTGGACTCACAATAAGAACTACAGAGATGCAAAAACAAAAATTGTCAAATGCATAGGCTGTTGGCGTCATGTGATGTCGGCACATGCATGTGCATGCAAGATGCCCGATCCGTTCCTTCAGGCTAGCTCTCATGCATTGCATGTCTGATCAGGACTCTATTTTTTTTTTTCCGTGGCATGTTTTTTCTTTCCGTGGCACGTGTTTCCTAATACGAAGAACTTTTGCATGCACTATCGTTCCGGGAGTTTGGACCTGATACTACCAATTGCATGTATACGTATTGCGGCCGGACTGCTCTTTATGGCGGAGGAGGTGTCACGACCGTATATCGTGTCATTGTGTTGCTTGCCTTGCCGATACGTTCCATCTAATTTCAATTCTCTACCGTTAAAATATATTGTTACCTAAAGTTAACGGATAAGATTATTCAGCCTATGTGGAAGCACGTGGTGGCTTTATTTTCTATTGTTTTAAGTATATATAATAATAGATAGATTAGTAGAAATTTTATACTAAGTGAGCCACACTATTTATGCATCGGAGGGAGGGAGTACTACTTATCAGCTGGTTGTGTTAAATGGCTTCTTCCTCTTCTTCTTCTAGCTAGTGGAGTCATTGATTTGGCGGTCGGTTTTGTTTTCTTAGATTCACAGGGAGGTCATCAACCAAACCATGAGCGCGTCGGGTTGCCCACCTTTGGGAGCTTGGGGAACGTCGCTGCGGTGGCACAGCAATTTGGGAACTCGTGCGGGCTCATCTTGAGGACCATTCAGGTGGCGAAGACGGCGCGCCAGGACAAGGTGGAGTGCGAGCAGCTCGCGCGCCTCGTGTCCAACATCGGTGAGGTTCTGCCTTGCCTACCGCCGGACGTGGAGGTGGCGACGCCGCTGGCCACGCTAGACAAGACGATGAAGGAGGCGCACGACCTGGTAGTCGCCTGCCAGAACCAGAGTATCGTGAAGCAGATCTTCAGGGCCGGAAGCCGCGCTGAAAGCTTCAGCCAAGTCAACCACAGGATCGTCTCCGACATCAGCGCCCTCAAGTTACAAGTACTCGGCTACGATGACCGGCGCCAGAATTCCGATCAAGTCCTTCCTCCCAACCACACCGGCGTCCCAACTCCCACTTTGGCGTCATCGCCGGGCTCCAGCTCCGGCTCCTACGATGACCTCCCACGGGTTCTAACGTGGGTGGAGGTTGCTACGGCGACCAACAACCTGGCCGACGAGCTCGCGAGAGGTTTATCGGGAACGGTGTACAAGGGCCGTCTGCTCCACCACGGCCGGGACCTGGAGGTGGCCGTGAAGGTTCTGAATCAGCAGGAGCTTCTGGGCAGGGAGGACGCGTTTGTGGCAGAGCTCGAGGTCCACTACCGCCTCCGCCACGACCACATCGCGCGCCTCGTCGGCTGGTGCGTGGACGGGGACTGGCGCGTGTTCGTCTACGAGCATATGAGCAACGGCACGCTCAGAGACCACCTGCTGCACCTGCGCGGCTCGTCGCCGGTGGCCGCGTCATGGAGGGCACGCGTCGAGGTGCTGCTGGGCGCGTCCCGTGCCATCGAGCACCTGCATCGCCGCGCGGCCATCATTCACATTCACCGCAACGTCACCTCGTCCAACATCCTCCTGGACGCGAGCTGGACACCGCTCCTGTCGGACTTCGGCACAGCAGTCTTGCATGACCACGACGACGGCGGCAGCCAGCTCGTGACGGAGGTCATCGGCGCGTTCTGCTACGTCGACCCGGAGTACTACCTCACCGGGTACGTGAGCCCGGCGAGCGACGTGTACAGTTTCGGCGTGGTGATGCTCGAGACGCTCACGGGGACGCCGCCGATCAGCAGCTGGGAGGAAGGGGAGGCAGATCCCGCCACCCTGATGAGCTCCATTCTCGAGATCATACAGAACGGGAATCTGCCGGATGTGCTCGACGGCCAACCGGGGCTGGACCCGACGACCAAGCAGCTGGAGGCGCTGAAGCTCGTGGCGGACACGGCGTGGCGCTGCCTCCAGCCGCAGGGAAAGAACAGGCCGGCCATGTCCAACGTCGTGGCCAACCTCGACACGGCGCTGGGGATCATATGCAGCGATCGATGAGGAATCTATGCCACTAATGTTACTAGAATTGAATTGATGCACTAGCTAATTATTCAAAAGTCCGAACTGATGGAATAGGCAGTGCAATATATTATATTTCTGACACTCCCCCTCATGTTTAGACTGTGGACTTTTTTTCTTCACGAGCCTAGGACGTGGATTTTACTTCACGCGCCTATGATGTGGACTTGGGGTGTCCGCAGATATTTATTTTTTCACCCCAGATATTTATTTTTAATACTGTGTTGGTCAGGATTTGAACTCTAGACCTCTGACTCTGATACCAAATTGAATTGATGCACTAGGCAATTATTCCAAAAGTCCGAACTAATGGAATAGACAGTGCAATATATTATATTTCTGACAACTAGCCCATCTCGGTCGGTCAATAACTGCATGCTGCGCAAAAGTTTCAAGAAAGAAACGCTACTGCCACTGCATGCTGCGTTAATGTAGCCCATCTGAACTGTGCCATGTTAAAGTTGTAAACTTTGCCACATGTTTACAGGCCTTCAAATCTTTGATTTCTTTTATTTGACTCGCTCTGTTTTGCCAGGTTTCACAAAGCGTTTTAACATGCGCGGCTTAACAGTGCAGAATCGCCGCCTCGGCTTGGCGTTTTGTCCCCTGTCTCCGTCTGCTAAAAGAAAGTTACTTACATATTCACTAATTCACCTGATTTTTATTGCATGTATAGATAGATCGTGACATTTGCAGTTGCAGATAATCAGCAAACAACCTTATAGTGGTTATGATGGCGCAGATACATAATACAGAGTATATCGCATCCAACACACACGCCAATCTTGTCGTATCCCAGCGTGCTCTCAAGCCCAGGTCGGAACAAGTATTCTCAGGTTGGAACAAGCCATCTGCAAGGCTCGAATTTTACTTCAACATGCATGTTGAGCAGTTGAATTTTTCAGTGACATGCATTGCATTCCATCTCACAAAAGGCATGCTTCCGACAAGTGCAATACCTCTGCTTCTGCACCTGCTGCCGAGAAAACAGTACGCCGCGACATGCTGCGCACGCCGCACGTGGAGCTTCGATCCCACTCTAGGTTTTTGTTACTGGCTGGCCTGCTCCAGCAGTGTCTGTCGAGTCCCCATATGTACGGGTCGAAATGAGTGAATCAACATACTAAAATACATCTAGATACATTCGAATCTGAAAAGGTTAAAAAAGTTTAAACATCTTATATTTAGGAACAGAGGTTGGAGGAAAAAAAAAAAGCATATATAAGCATGCTCAGGACAAAATGGATACTCAAACGTGTACTATATATGTGTACGTGCTGAAATACAATCAACTTGTACTAGTGAAAATACAGGCGATCGAACCGTTTATTTGGGATTTTTACACAGAGTAATAATAAGAGAGACAAAGTACTAGTAGTACGTCGATCTGCACTTTAGGTAGCCCTTGCTGGCTGTCTTCAGCTAGCAATCCCCCGAGGAGTCCTCCCCGGTGGCGCCAAAGGCTCCAGCGATCTCTGCCAGGTTCTTGAACAAGGTGTAGAAAGCATTGACCCCCTGGACCGTGGCAACGATGTTGCCGCCGGTCGTCATCATCTGACCCGGGCTGGGAGTCATCTGAATTGGGGTGGAAGCCGTTTGAGTAGAAGAGGAAATGGCAATGGAACGTCTAAACAGTCCCCCTGCAGGTTCACATAGAGAAGAAGAAGAAGAAGAAGAATGGAGTTTGTCATGCCAAATCGGAAGGAAGCATTTTGAGTTGGGAACAACCTACCTGCAGGGTTACGGTTCTGGTCGCCGTATAACAAGCACGCGGCGTGCATGTTCACAACGCCGCCGTTGCCGTGGAAGGAGGCGTAGGTCCAGAACTGGCCGCGCCGCCCGTTCTTGTCGTGGCACAGGTGACAAGCACCGGCCGCCTGGTTGTCGAGGTGGAACTCGCGGCCGTTGTAGACGATGCTCTCCTTGAGAGAAGCGCAGCAGGGGTGGAGGTCCAAGTCTCTGATCTTGTTATGGTACACGAAGCCGAGTACATCGTCGCCGCATCCGTCGCAGATCCTGCTGTTGCCGGCGACTGGGCTGGGCATCAAGCCGGTGAAGAAGGTGAAGCCGCAGCCCCCGAAGCGTGGGTGTGAGATGGTGGACTGGGGTAGCGCGCACGGTATGTGGAGGTCGAAGTCACACTGGTCGCACCGGTACCGCGCCTCGTCTGCGCCGAGCTGCCGGCAGCCATCGCACCGGAATAAAGCGCCGCCGGTATGCACCAGTGTAAGCGTATGTTGATGGGCGGAGTGGGAGGTTAGCGCCGGAGGAGCGCTCTCCAAGAGGCTAGACATCGTTCGCTGCCAAGATTATATTCCGGTAACTGGGCCTGCACCTGTATTTATACAAAGACATATTCTGACGACGTGTTCCGGCCAGTCGTCAAGTCGTCATGGACGTCCGATCGATCGTGCCATGAATGCCACCTGTAACTTGGCCAGTTACACAAGTTGGTTAGGGCAACTCCAACAGGGAGATCTTTGGTTGCCAGGCGTACACGGGGACGGTTCTTGTCCGCCCTTCTCTCGTCATGGCACTCAACGGTGTGATTATTTTCGTAACTCTTTCATCAAAATGATAGTAAATAAATTTACCAAATAAATAGCAAATAGTTTGCAAGTACTTATATAATTCAATTAAGGTATATCGGCATACAAGTTTAGGCATAATAATCGTACGAGCCGGTCTCAAATTCATGCAAAACACACAAATACAGTGCAACATGTTGGTGAGCACACATCTCGACCCAACATTAGCTTTCGCTTCTTCTCAAACCAAAACCTGCTCAAGTCGGCCGTCATGCATGATCTCGATCTCCTTAGAGAGTATCGCGAGCTCTATTTTCTTCGCTCATGACTAAGCATTGGACTCATCAATCTAGAGGTTTCTTTTTGTAATTTAAAAAATTCTTTCTTAGCTCCTCCTTCTTCTAGTGTTTGCTCTCTTCCCTCTCTTCTCAATTGGGGTGTTGTCATGAGCGTCAATGACCGATGAGTAGGAGCCACATCTTTTCCTTGAGAAGAATCCTTGCCTCTATCACTTTAGACCGTTGCATTGTAGTCTTTCCACATTTGACAATCCTAGATCGTTATCCAACAATGAGTCAAGGTAAATGGCTTACCCCATCTCTGTCTATGAAGGTATCCAAAGGTTGAAACACTGATAACCCCCAAGAGCAGGGGATCACTGTAGCACCTCTCAATGTGAAAGTAGGGTATCAATCCGCAGGAGCAAGAAGGAAAAGTTATCTATTCCCTACAACTAAAGTGTCACAAGTTTTAGTTGATTATGCACTAGACAGGTTTAAAAAACAAGATGATTGATTTAATGGATGGAAGTTTAATGTAACAAAACAAGAATATAAAAGTGTCCCAATCCTCTTCAATGCAAGAGGACAAGACAAAGGTGTAAACGGTGTTTTAATGCTTGGAAATAAGGCCTAGGGATCATACTTTCACTAGTGGACACTCTCAACGATAATAATATAATTGAATCAATAAATATTTCCTCTTCATTATGCTACTCTGAATTATTTTCTTGTTGGATAACGAACACCAATCCACTGCGTAGGGCTATAAAAGCACACCTTAAAGTCGCATTCCACATCTAGGGAACCCCACACTGTCAACTTGAGCGCCCTAAATAGTACTAGACAAACACCACAATTTTATAGAGACATCCAACACAAATAATAGCTCATGATAAGTATTCCTGTAATCTTTATCGTAAGAGCCACACACAGTGCGCACACTGTCAACTTCACACCATGGGACAAAGGTGACTCCGGAGATTACATTAATAAAACCACTTGAGTAGCATAATTTATAAGATAATGAAGAGTAACATCTATGGATTCAACTAGATTACAAAGCTCATGATCACATAAAGATCACACCATGGGAGAGATAAACCACATAGCTACCGGCATGAGCCCTCAGCCAAGGGGATGGACTACTCCCCCCTCATCATGGAGATGGTGGAGAATTCGTCGGAGAGGATGGAGACCATGCCTGCAGCGCCCCGCCAGAGTTTTCCCCCTCCAATCTGTAGCTCCAGGTCTCTGTTTCATGGTTTCTGTGTTTCGGCGGCGCTCTCCTCTGGAAAACATCGGGGGACTATTTTTATAGTCGGTTTTAGGTCAAAAGGAAGCTTCGGCAAGAAGGATCGACGGCAACGGAGCCACGAGGCCAAAATTAGGGGGTCCCACGCGGCCAAGGAATCTGGCCGCGTAGGCCTACCTATTTTGGCCTTCGGGCTTCCACTTTTTCGCTTTCTTCGCTCCTACGCTTTCTTCCTTCCAAAAAATGATATCCGTAAATTTTCAGGTAATTTGGACGTCGTTTGGGTCCCTGAAACTCAAAAATATAGAAAATAGGGTTTTCTGTCAGTGCAGGGTTAATTCCAGAAAAATAGGAAAAGTGTGAAATATTCCTAAAATCAATAGAAAACAATGATATAACCCTTATATGATGCAAATATGATTGAAATATAAGTGATTCAATGCAAAGTTCATGTATGCATTTTAGATGCATCAAACACCTATATATATAGATGGATCCAACAAGATACATTCATATATATTGAAGAAGATCTATGCCCATATGGACAAGGGAAATGAAAAATATACCAACTCTTTGATGCCAATTCCACTCACAGGCCGACCCTTGACGTGATCATACGAACCACAAAACTTGATGCACTCCGCTTGGATAAGTCCCCACCTCTTTTGAACTGACACTTCACTCTGATCACTCTCATATTTGTGGGGTTCAAACTTCCTTTGTTCATGGATAAAGTCAAAAACCCTGCGGTGACCCAGCACACCACTGCATGGTGTAGTGTGCAAGTCGTTGACATAATACTCACAGAAGGACCTATCCGTGAATATTACATCCCTCAGAGTGGTACAACAGAAACATAGCAGGTCCAAGCTAACACTATAGGATTACAACAAAATTCAATACAAAATCTCGAGAACCTCCTCGATACATAGAGGATAGCCTCGTGCAATGAAATCCAGAAAAGAGCCAGTTCGTAGCACTAAGCTGGAGATTAACTCTAGCTCTAACTCCTAATCCACTACTGCTATTGCCACAACCTTAATCTACTCTATCTGGAGTGTCTCTATTTCCTCTTGTACTTATCCTTTCCACAGACATGGTCGCCTCCGTTGGCAGAGTGATCTCCTCAACATCGTTGACATTGCTCCTTCGTGGCCTTAGTTATCGTTGGGCTTCGGTTGGTGAAGTAGCGGTTGACTCCTTGCTGAAGATCTCAATGTCGTGATGATCCACCGTCAACTCCTTTGATGGCTCTAAGATTCTAAGCAGGGGTCAAAAGGGAAAAGGGTGAGTAACCAGCGTTACCCAGCAAGTCCATTATGTACGGTGGGAAGTTTGATGCACTAACTACTGCTTTCGACTCAGAAGAGTCACAAGCGAATGCAAGGTTTTGTAAAACATTTCTTCAAGAGGTTGCTTTTATTTCTGAAGACTATGCCCGTCATCCTTCACAGGGCTAGAGCTTCATGGAGCTCCTTTCCTGCAGCGTTCGCAGCTCCTTCCCGGAACAGGGAGTAACATGTTACAATTCTTTACACTCTGCAGAGGTGCGTTACTTTACCCATAAGGGATCAAGACCTCGTTGCACAACCAGGTAGCTTTCCTGTCCACACTTCCTTAGGTGCGGGGCCCGGTTAGGGCTGGAACTAAAACTCGAAACTCGTGAGTTAAACGAGCAAGTCGCAACTCGACTCGGCTCGACTCGAACTCGAAAATAAACGAGCCGAGCCGAGCTTCAACTTTTTGCACTAAACAAGTTCGAGCTAAACGAGTCGAGTCAGCGAGTACTCGTTTAACTCGTTTAGCTCGTTGAAAAACAGAAATACAATTTTTTTAGTGAAAAAAGCAGAGATACGTTGTGCTTCACTTCTGGTATGTTGGGCCAACTAGAAAATTGTGCACGCGCAATGGACCAAGCCCACCAGACACGAGACTGAGATTAACCAGACACGTGACTAGATAGCTAGGTTAGCGAGCGAATCCTCAACTCCCGTGTCCCGTCTCCTCTCGCTTAGGAGAGGCGGCGCAGCCGCAGTCTGCAGGGCGCAGCGCACAGCGCGCAGCCGCCCAGGCCACCGCCTGCCCCCGTGACCCCATCCCCGCCGGCCGCCGACCCGCCGTCACCCGTTAGTTCACCTCCATCCCCACCGGCCTTCTGCTTCTTCGCCATCGCTCCATCCTCCCCGACGGCCGCAGCGAGTCCACGCCATGGAGAAGTAGCCGAGCTTAGCATCCAAGGCCATGGGGAAGAGGACTCGGGTTGGTCCATCCGTCGCCGTCCGGCCCATCCCCGCCGGCCATATCCCGTCGCCATCCCCTCCGACCACTGCACCACGAGGAAGAAGTCCGCATCTAAGCGGCATCGCCTGGCGTCCGTGACATAGCGAGCTACTCGCGAGTAGCTCGCGAGTTTCACCGAGTCGAGCCGAGCTTAACTTTTGGACTCGTTTTGTTCAACGAGCCGAGTTCGAGTAGCTCGTCAGTTGACCGAGCTTGAGCGAGTCGAGCCGAGCTGGCTCGGCTCGGCTCGAATTCCAGGCCTAGGCCCGGTTTTTGATCCAAGCCATTCACTGTGCTTCTCCGCACAATGCATGCCCACCCTTTTGTAGGTTTGTCCTCCCCTAAATCTTTAGGCAGACCGTTCCAGACTCAAAAGTCCTCCCCTATGCCTAACAGATTGCCCGTTCCAGACATCCCTACAATCCATCATAGGCACCAGGAACCGTGGGACTTAAGGGATCCCACCCATGTTGCATGTAGTCCCGCAAGACCTACAGCGTACGGCACTGGCTGCTTGTTGACATGCATCCGGGAGAAGTACAGATGACATTTCCCGTCCCATTCCAAGCATTATGGTTAATTACGGCGCAATCATTATGACGACATTTGTTGTTAATTCCTAGGTAATACTTTCCCTTGCAAATGGAACCTCCGGACCTATTCTTCTTACCATGGTCCCATTTGCCATCCATAGTAGGTCACCACCATTCAGGTAGATAGCCAAATAGTCATATTATTAAAGAAATAGGTTTTATGCTTTCTTTTGTATAAAGGTGATAGTATATTAAGGTTTTGCAAATAGTTTCCTAACAAATATTTCAAGAGGTATGAGCAAGTGATGAACTTGCCTGTGGCAGAGGTGGCAGTTCATGCCCTTCGGGGTTCTAGGGTGCGTCAGAACCCGGAGATCTGAAAACAGCAAAGTAGTCCGGGTAAGGACTACTGGAAACACTTGCAATATGCTATTATGCATAAATATGAGATGCATCGTATTTAACCCAAAATACCCAAACTTACAAGTAAGCGCTTAGCGTTACTGATTACTTTGTTAACGGTGAGATGCTTTAAGTTGTTATAGCTTTTAGACTTAGGTGCTTGCTATGATTATCGAAGTAATGTTTTACATGAGTAATAAACAACTTACAGATGCTCAATTAAGAATTGCATTTATTTCATAATTTTATTTTATTTAACTACTTTCAAAAAGTAATAACACTAGAGTGATTGATTTTCAAATGAACTCCTTTTTGTGTGTTTTACCTAGGATGAGTAACGGGACAGTCATTTACAGAATTGTGGTAAAGGTTAAATTTATTGCTAATTACCCAAGTTATTTCTCTTTTATAAAAAGAGTTATTGAAAGAAGTTCATTTTATTTTCACTTAAAGATCATTGAAATTATTGGAAGAGATTTAAAGTCATATCCCCTTAAATATATTTTATTTATTCACAAAAGGAATTATTTCAAATTGTTTTAAGAAAATAATTTGTTTTTGGAAAAATAATTCAATTTATATCCACTTAAGGATCTTTGAATTTTTTATTCAAGAAGTTATTTTCAATAAAAGAAATAAAATTCATATTTGGATTCCTTATAAAATTTTGAGTTGAGAATAAATTTTTAAAGTATTTTTAGGACTTTTTATTTGGGGTTTAAAATTCGAATTTAATTTAGTTTTAATTCGGTAAAATTACTAGATTGCCCCTAGCTAGTGGGTTGAACCCAACCCATTGGCTTGGGTTTAAGACCTGGCTCGGTTGGTCAACATCGACCGGCCCACTCCCTCTCTCACACGATCCACTCCTCCCTCTCGATCCCCTTTAGCTTCTGGCGATGGCGCCGTCGTCCTCCTGCGGCCGCTCCGGTCAACGTCGGCCGCGTCCGCCGCCATGGAGCTCTGCTCCAGCTCTGCCGCCTCCTTCACCAATTCCCCAACTGGATTCGCCCTTCGAGTACTCCAATCGAGCTCGCCGCGGATCCCTAACCCTAGCCACCCTGGCTCGGGTTACCAGCGCTGTTCCCCGGCTCTCGCGCCTCCTGCTGCTCTGCCGTTGCTGGTGTGGAGCTCTCCTCCGTGCCGCCATGGTGCTGGGTGGTGCTCGCTTCTCCCCTGGCCCTCCTCCAGTGACCACACGGGCACTGCCCCATCGTCCTGGCGTTACGGCGCCTTAGGGCGCTGGTAAGCTCCTCTCCTCCCTCTCACTCTCATCTGATCCCCTCTCCTGGCCTTTGAGCCACGCTTGGTGATGCTAGCTGTGTACAAGTAATTTTTAGGGTGTAATCTTGTTTAGGTGATGTGCTGCCCTGCATCTTCTGTGATGACTTCTAGATGATACTCTATTGCTGCTGTAGCATTTACTGGAGACCATCTATATGTTGCCCTGATCTTGCTGTCAATTGACATCTCCAGAGAACTATCTTTGACAGCCCTAAGTGTGTGCTACTCTGAACCAGGTTCAGAGATGTGCTGCTATGGCTTGGCTCTGCTTTGAGCAAGTGTAAAATGATTTCTGCAGCTAATTAATCTAGCTTAGCTTACCGTGATGCCTCAAATTGAGTTACACAGAAGCTTAACTAGTATTAATAGCTTTGGAAATCTTTTTATGCTTTCCTGTGCTTCTGCTAAAGCACAGATATGTTCTTTCACAGCTAGCCAGCTCCTTGGTTCTCTGGTTTGTGCTTGAGGTGCTCTCCTTTGTGGATATGTGCCCAGCAACCCAAGTATGGATCTGTGCTTTATATAGATGCTCTCTCTGCTAGATCTGGTAGCATGCCTTTGCCCCAAATACTTGCTATAATCCCTGCCTATGATGCACAGACTGAGGCCTTCTAATTGATAACAGATGCTAGCTTTGATTTTTAAAACCCTGTGATGACTAAGCATAGCATCTCTATGCAGATCTGAGGGAAAAACCCATAGCCACTCCACATGTGCATCTTTGGCCATGCTTTTACTAAAAGAGATAGAGGTTCAACCTCTTGATGTGTTGAGGTGGTGGCTGTGGGGATCTGCTGCTTGATATCTTGTGGCTGTCTTGATCAACAGATCTAGTGGATCTTCCCCTTGCTCTGCTTGTTGGTCTGCTCCTCCTGCTCTAGGCTGCTTTCCTCCAGTTCCTGGCCTTCTCTCCTTGCTCCAGCTTGCTCTTAATTAATACAACCCCATCTTGCTTGGCTCTCAGAGGAAGATCGGTGGTGAAATAAGGCTGGATCTGAGGTTTTGTGATGAACTGTGGTGTGTTTTGGTGTTGTGCTCTGTCGAGCTCAAGCTGGTGCTCTCTGAGAATGAAAGGACTGCTAGCTGCAGCTGCTACGACTCTTTGCTCTTATCCTTACTGCTGGTGTGTGCCTGCCTGTGTGAGCTGCCTGCCTGCTTGTGCTCCAGATATTTTCATCTGTTGAAGCTCAGGTTCGGCTGGTTTGGTATTATCCCCATGTGGTTCATTCTTTTGGCTTGCCAAGTGGATTTTGCTGCTGCCCTGCCAGTGATGATGATCTGAGGCTAAACTGTGGTAAAGAACAGATACTTCACTTAGCCCCTTAACTATAATCCGATGAGGTGCTTAGCAGTGCATCACACTGCCAACTGAGGATTAACCTAACACTAACCCTCCTGTTTATTCCATATGCTATCTTTTCTTTTTGTTTTGCAGGAAACAGGTTTGAAGTTAAACTAATCTTGAAGAGAAGATAAATACAAGACTTTTAGTTTAGGAAAATAAATGTATTTATATATTTGTATTTCCTTTTGTTGTTGAAATTATTGCAAAGACAATGTATTATTGTGATTATACAATTAAGTTATTTGTTTTGTTTTAATCTATAACCAAGAGTTGTAAACAAGTGTTTGTAATTATTTGATTTATTATTCACTATTAATTCATTTGTTGGATTATTCCATATAAATAACTGTATTTTCATTTTTGCATTTCATTTGAGTTTAAATATTATTATTATATTCGGTAAAGTAGAATTCCCAAAACAAGTAAAATACCTAGAGGTCATGCCGGAATTCATCGAGTTCACCTAAAATGAGCTAAACCCTAAGTCATGAAGGTGATAAGAGTCCGATCCCTCCAGGTTTTAGTTTGCGAAAAATTTATTCGGGTTTTCAAGTGCATGCATGCAGATGCACAAATTCCTATTTCTATCCTTCGTTGGATCCTAAATGCTGGGGTATTACAGTCTTCCCCCCTTAACAAAAACTTCGTCCCGAAGTTTCGGCTCCTCACACGTAGAGATAAGAAGAATGAATTTCTGCTGATATTGATTCACTCAAATTCCCTTCTGACGAGGGCATGGATATTGGTGATCCTTTGTTTCATATGCTTCTCTGCATCATTCCTTGATTCATACTATCCATATGTCGACCTTCATCTAGTTTTTGTCAAATTCTGACGATTCTATTACTCCTTCATGTTTCTTGAATCCTCTATTTCTGACTTCTAGCATTACCCTAGCTTCGTAGCCCTCTGTCGAAGATCTTATTCTACATCTTTTAAGACCTTCCGATATGTTTGGGGTACACTTCCTTATAATCACGAGACTAGAAAGACTTCATTTCTGATGGTAAACTAATTTTCTTCATTTAAGAACATCTGAGTTAACTGTTCTCTCCAGCATTTATAGAACATAATTACTTGATACCAATTTGATCTTGTCTTCGTCATCGTATTCCTTTCGAGCTTCACATTTTGTCCGTCAAGTACTAACCACATATATGATTCACCTTTCCCCTTGGATTTCCTAAGTTTTCATCTGTATTGGAGTCCGGTTAGGCGAACTTCCTTCTTTCCGCCCCAATCGATCGAGCTTTCTTCAGTCAACTCTATTAAGTCGAGCTTCTAAACTCACCTTTTTGCTCAACTCTTAGCATACCCACCTATTGTTTTCACGAATAACATAGGTATATATCAAAAATATTGTGAATCCCTAGTGTCGTCCTCCGGTAAAGAGATACGATTACCAGGTTTTCAATAATTTTCCAAAAAAAAAAAAACTAGATATATCTACCTTTTGAGGAGTGTAATCAAAACATCAATCCACTTAATAACATCCATCTCTGTAGTGACTCTGGATATAAGCTGTAACTATTATACTTTGGCTTCACCAGTGTCAACTACCTTCTTCCAAATGTCTTTGAACTTCCCTTCAGTCTTTCTTAACTAAGAACCTTCACCTTGAATTCAACAGCCTTGAAAGGACTTCCTGACTTGGTATTCAACACTTTCATAGACTTCCTTCTTGGGTATGTCTCCTATTGTATCCTTCCTTTTGTCATCATTAGTAGCTCTTTGTCCAATTTCTAGCTACTCTCTTGGTCAAACTTACTTTGTTCCTCCATCATTCCTAACCATAATGAAAATTGTCTCCAATTCCTAATATGAGATGGATTATAGTCCATCCCAACAAATGGCTTCATTTACTTTTGTCTTCCCTTTACGTCCTTCTCTTCGCGAGCTTTCATTGCTGCCTCAACTCTGATCTCTCAGAACGCTCTCATACTAGATTATATACCTTCTAGACCAGTAACATCAAGAAAGAACCAAATGTTGCAACATGCATTTGCACATCAGGTTCAGGCTTCATGCTCGGATCTAGTCAGTCAAAAATCCAATAAAAACCGATAACACCAAAATATAGTTATATCACTCATGCACCATTAGCCCATAACTTATGTAGTACTTTGAGTAAATCATCTCAAGTACCCAGGCTTAGATGCTATACACAACAAGTTAGGTATATATACTACCTTATAGGCCTATTTTATCTAACAACTCTTGCCTCACTGGCTTAAGGAACAGGTTTATCCTTTACTCAAAGTGTAGTTTATACGAACGTTTACCACAATTGTCCATTTGCAATTGGGTAACTCTGAGTTGGTGTCTAAGTATGCCTATCTTTATCTTAGTTCAGAAGTAACTAAGTCTTCTTGGCATTGAACTTCGTCTTCGTGCTTTGGCGTACTTTCATACTTCTTCATATCTTCAAGTGTAACCTCACGTGTTAACTCTCGTGTAAAAACTATTGGTATACAAGAATACCCTCATACTTTACTTCTGGGCAAGTACACTACTCCACATCATCCTTCATGAAATGGTATCTAGTTATCCAATATCATCATCGGACATGAACCATGCTAAAATGGCATACTTACCATGTCTTTCATGGCTTAGTATATCCAGCTCACCATTAATCTACTCTTCTCATATACTTCCATCACCAACTCTTAATAGGGTTCTACTTCATAGGTTGACATTATCAATGATACCACATAGATATCACAGACTTAGATATACTATAACTATTATAAAGGGCATTCTCTCATATGGTATACTAGTTTTAGAAAGAAACATGATAAATAAGTACTATACCTATAGAAGACTAGATAAGAATACTCTATATAAGTATGACGTTCTTATTCTCAAGTGAATACCCATCATAAGTCATAGAAAGATTTAGTTTATATAACATAACTTCCTATAGTCTTTACCAACCTACAAGTCTCCTAAAAGGTTTCAAACCTAAGGTCGCTTTGCTCTGATACCAGCTGCGGTGACCCAGCACACCACTGCATGGTGTAGTGTGCAAGTCGTTGACATAATACTCACAGAAGGACCTATCCGTGAATATTACATCCCTCAGAGTGGTACAACAGAAACATAGCAGGTCCAAGGTAACACTATAGGATTACAACAAAATTCAATACAAAATCTCGAGAACCTCCTCGATACATAGAGGATAGCCTCGTGCAATGAAATCCAGAAAAGAGCCCATTCGTAGCACTAAGCTGGAGATTAACTCTAGCTCTAACTCCTAATCCACTACTGCTATTGCCACAACCTTAATCTACTCTATCTGGAGTGTCTCTATTTCCTCTTGTACTTATCCTTTCCACAGACGTGGTCGCCTCCATTAGCAGAGTGATCTCCTCAACATCGTTGACATTGCTCCTTCGTGGCCTTAGTTATCGTTGGGCTTCGGTTGGTGAAGTAGCGGTTGACTCCTTGTTGAAGATCTCAATGTCGTGATGATCCACTGTCAACTCCTTTGATGGCTCTAAGATTCTAAGCAGGGGTCAAAAGGAAAAGGGTGAGTAACCAGCGTTACCCTGCAAGTCCATTATGTACGGTGGGAAGTTTGATGCACTAACTACTGCTTTCGACTCAGAAGAGTCACAAGCGAATGCAAGGTTTTGTAAAACATTTCTTCAAGAGGTTGCTTTTATTTCTGAAGACTATGCCCGTCATCCTTCACAGGGCTAGAGCTTCATGGAGCTCCTTTCCTGCAGCGTTCGCAGCTCCTTCCCGGAACAGGGAGTAACATGTTACAATTCTTTACACTCTGCAGAGGTGCGTTACTTTACCCATAAGGGATCAAGACCTTGTTGCACAACCAGGTAGCTTTCCTGTCCACACTTCCTTAGGTGTGGGGCCCGGTTTTTGATCCAAGCCATTCACTGTGCTTCTCCGCACAATGCATGCCCACCCTTTTGTAGGTTTGTCCTCCCCTAAATCTTTAGGCAGACCGTTCCAGACTCAAAAGTCCTCCCCTATGCCTAACAGATTGCCCGTTCCAGACATCCCTACAATCCATCATAGGCACCAGGAACCGTGGGACTTAAGGGATCCCACCCATGTTGCATGTAGTCCCGCAAGACCTACAGCGTACGGCACTGGCTGCCCGTTGACATGCATCCGGGAGAAGTACAGATGACATTTCCCGTCCCATTCCAAGCCTTATGGTTAACGCGTCTCTACGGCGCAATCATTATGACGGCATTTGTTGTTAATTCCTAGGTAATACTTTCCCTTGCAAATGGAACCTCCGGACCTATTCTTCTTACCATGGTCCCATTTGCCATCCATAGTAGGTTACCACCATTCAGGTAGATAGCCAAATAGTCATATTATTAAAGAAATAGGTTTTATGCTTTCTTTTGTATAAAGGTGATAGTATATTAAGGTTTGCAAATAGTTTCCTAACAAATATTTCAAGAGGTATGAGCAAGTGATGAACTTGCCTGTGGCAGAGGTGGCAGTTCATGCCCTTCGGGGTTCTAGGGTGCGTCAGAACCCGGAGATCTGAAAATAGCAAAGTAGTCCGGGTAAGGACTACTGGAAACACTTGCAATATGCTATTATGCATAAATATGAGATGCATCGTATTTAACCCAAAATACCCAAACTTACAAGTAAGCGCTTAGCGTTACTGATTACTTTGTTAACGGTGAGATGCTTTAAGTTGTTATAGCTTTTAGACTTAGGTGCTTGCTATGATTATCGAAGTAATGTTTTACATGAGTAATAAACAACTTACAGATGCTCAATTAAGAATTGCATTTATTTTATAATTTTATTTTATTTAACTACTTTCAAAAAGTAATAACACTAGAGTGATTGATTTTCAAATGAACTCCTTTTTGTGTGTTTTACCTAGGATGAGTAACGGGACAGTCATTTACAGAATTGTGGTAAAGGTTAAATTTATTGCTAATTACCCAAGTTATTTCTCTTTTATAAAAAGAGTTATTGAAAGAAGTTCATTTTATTTTCACTTAAAGATCATTGAAATTATTGGAAGAGATTTAAAGTCATATCCACTTAAATATATTTTATTTATTCACACAAGGAATTATTTCAAATTGTTTTAAGAAAATAATTTGTTTTTGGAAAAATAATTCAATTTATATCCACTTAAGGATCTTTGAATTTTTTATTCAAGAAGTTATTTTCAATAAAAGAAATAAAATTCATATTTGGATTCCTTATAAAATTTTGAGTTGAGAATAAATTTTTAAAGTATTTTTAGGACTTTTATTTGGGGTTTAAAATTCGAATTTAATTTAGTTCTAATTCTATAAAATTACTAGATTGCCCCTAGCTAGTGGGTTGAACCCAACCCATTGGCTTGGGTTTAAGACCTGGCTCGGTCGGTCAACACCGACCAGCCCACTCCCTCTCTCACACGATCCACCCCTCCCTCTCGATCCCCTTTAGCTTCTGGCGATGGCGCCGTCGTCCTCCTGCGGCCGCTCCGGTCGACGTCGGCCGCGTCCGCCGCCATGGAGCTCTGCTCCAGCTCTGCCGCCTCCTTCACCAATTCCCCAACTGGATTCGCCCTTCGAGTACTCCAATCGAGCTCGCCGCGGATCCCTAACCCTAGCCACCCTGGCTCGGGTTACCAGCGCTGTTCCCCGGCTCCCGCGCCTCCTGCTGCTCTGCCGTTGCTGGTGTGGAGCTCTCCTCCGTGCCGCCATGGTGCTGGGTGGTGCTCGCTTCTCCCCTGGCCCTCCTCCAGTGACCACACGGGCACTGCCCCGTCGTCCTGGCGTTACGGCTTAGGGCGCTGGTAAGCTCCTCTCCTCCCTCTCACTCTCATCTGATCCCCTCTCCTGGCCTTTGAGCCACGCTTGGTGATGCTAGCTGTGTACAAGTAATTTTTAGGGTGTAATGTTGTTTAGGTGATGTGCTGCCCTGCATCTTCTGTGATGACTTCTAGATGATACTCTATTGCTGCTGTAGCATTTACTGGAGACCATCTATCTGGTGACCCTGGATTGATGTTGCCCTGATCTTGCTGTCAATTGACATCTCCAGAGAACTATCTTTGACAGCCCTAAGTGTGTGCTACTCTGAACTAGGTTCAGAGATGTGCTGCTATGGCTTGGCTCTGCTTTGAGCAAGTGTAAAATGATTTCTGCAGCTAATTAATTTAGCTTATCTTACCGTGATGCCTCAAATTGAGTTACGTAGAAGCTTAACTAGTATTAATAGCTTTGGAAATCTTTTTATGCTTTCCTGTGCTTCTGCTAAAGCACATATATGTTCTTTCACAGCTATCCAGCTCCTTGGTTCTCTGGTTTGTGCTTGAGGTGCTCTCCTTTGTGGATATGTGCCCAGCAACCCAAGTATGGATCTGTGCTTTATATAGATGCTCTCTCTGCCAGATCTGGTAGCATGCCTTTGCCCCAAATACTTGCTATGATCCCTGCCTATGATGCACAGACTGAGGCATTCTAATTGATAACAGATGCTAGCTTTGATTTTTAAAACCCTGTGATGATTAAGCATAGCCTCTCTATGCAGATCTGAGGGAAAAACCCATAGCCACTCCACATGTGCATCTTTGGCCATGCTTTTACTAAAAGAGATAGAGGTTCAACCTCTTGATGTGTTGAGGTGGTGGCTGTGGGGATCTGCTGCTTGATATCTTGTGGCTGTCTTGATCAACAGACCTAGTGGATCTTCCCCTTGCTCTGCTTGTTGGTCTGCTCCTCCTGCTCCAGGCTGCTTCCCTCCAGTTCCTGGCCTTCTCTCCTTGCTCCAGCTTGCTCTTAATTAATACAACCCCATCTTGCTTGGCTCTCAGAGGAAGATCGGTGGTGGAAAAAGGCTGGATCTGAGGTTTTGTGATGAACTGTGGTGTGTTTTGGTGTTGTGCTCTGTAGAGCTCAAGCTGGTGCTCTCTGAGAATGAAAGGACTGCTAGCTGCAGCTGCTACGACTCTTTGCTCTTATCCTTACTGCTGGTGTGTGCCTGCCTGTGTGAGCTGCCTGCCTGCTTGTGCTCCAGATATTTTCATCTGTTGAAGCTCAGGTTCGGCTGGTTTGGTATTATCCCCATGTGGTTCATTCTTTTGGCTTGCCAAGTGGATTTTGCTGCTGCCCTGCCAGTGATGATGATCTGAGGCTAAACTGTGGTAAAGAACAGATACTTCACTTAGCCCCTTAACTGTAATCCGATGAGGTGCTTAGCAGTGCATCACACTGCCAACTGAGGATTAACCTAACACTAACCCTCCTGTTTATTCCATATGCTATCTTTTCTTTTTGTTTTGCCGGAAACAGGTTTGAAGTTAAACTAATCTTGAAGAGAAGATAAATACAAGACTTTTAGTTTAGGAAAATAAATGTATTTATATATTTGTATTTCCTTTTGTTGTTGAAATTATTGCAAAGACAATGTATTATTGTGATTATACAATTAAGTTATTTGTTTTGTTTTAATCTATAACCAAGAGTTGTAAACAAGTGTTTGTAATTATTTGATTTATTATTCACTATTAATTCATTTGTTGGATTATTCCATATAAATAACTGTATTTTCATTTTTGCATTTCATTTGAGTTTAAATATTATTATTATATTCGGTAAAGTAGAATTCCCAAAACAAGTAAAATACCTAGAGGTCATGCCGGAATTCATCGAGTTCACCTAAAATGAGCTAAACCCTAAGTCATGAAGGTGATAAGAGTCCGATCCCTCCAGGTTTTAGTTTGCGAAAAATTTATTCGGGTTTTCAAGTGCATGCATGCAGATGCACAAATTCCTATTTCTATCCTTCGTTGGATCCTAAATGCTGGGGTATTACAGTCTTCCCCCCTTAACAAAAACTTCGTCCCGAAGTTTCGGCTCCTCACACGTAGAGATAAGAAGAATGAATTTCTGCTGATATTGATTCACTCAAATTCCCTTCTGACGAGGGCATGGATATTGGTGATCCTTTGTTTCATATGCTTCTCTGCATCATTCCTTGATTCATACTATCCATATGTCGACCTTCATCTAGTTTTTGTCAAATTCTGACGATTCTATTACTCCTTCATGTTTCTTGAATCCTCTATTTCTGACTTCTAGCATTACCCTAGCTTCGTAGCCCTCTGTCGAAGATCTTATTCTACATCTTTTAAGACCTTCCGATATGTTTGGGGTACACTTCCTTATAATCACGAGACTAGAAAGACTTCATTTCTGATGGTAAACTAATTTTCTTCATTTAAGAACATCTGAGTTAACTGTTCTCTCCAGCATTTATAGAACATAATTACTTGATACCAATTTGATCTTGTCTTCGTCATCGTATTCCTTTCGAGCTTCACATTTTGTCCGTCAAGTACTAACCACATATATGATTCACCTTTCCCCTTGGATTTCCTAAGTTTTCATCTGTATTGGAGTCCGGTTAGGCGAACTTCCTTCTTTCCGCCCCAATCGATCGAGCTTTCTTCAGTCAACTCTATTAAGTCGAGCTTCTAAACTCACCTTTTTGCTCAACTCTTAGCATACCCACCTATTGTTTTCACGAATAACATAGGTATATATCAAAAATATTGTGAATCCCTAGTGTCGTCCTCCGGTAAAGAGATACGATTACCAGGTTTTCAATAATTTTCCAAAAAAAAATACTAGATATATCTACCTTTTGAGGAGTGTAATCAAAACATCAATCCACTTAATAACATCCATCTCTGTAGTGACTCTGGATATAAGCTGTAACTATTATACTTTGGCTTCACCAGTGTCAACTACCTTCTTCCAAATGTCTTTGAACTTCCCTTCAGTCTTTCTTAACTAAGAACCTTCACCTTGAATTCAACAGCCTTGAAAGGACTTCCTGACTTGGTATTCAACACTTTCATAGACTTCCTTCTTGGGTATGTCTCCTATTGTATCCTTCCTTTTGTCATCATTAGTAGCTCTTTGTCCAATTTCTAGCTACTCTCTTGGTCAAACTTACTTTGTTCCTCCATCATTCCTAACCATAATGAAAATTGTCTCCAATTCCTAATATGAGATGGATTATAGTCCATCCCAACAAATGGCTTCATTTACTTTTGTCTTCCCTTTACGTCCTTCTCTTCGCGAGCTTTCATTGCTGCCTCAACTCTGATCTCTCAGAACGCTCTCATACTAGATTATATACCTTCTAGACCAGTAACATCAAGAAAGAACCAAATGTTGCAACATGCATTTGCACATCAGGTTCAGGCTTCATGCTCGGATCTAGTCAGTCAAAAATCCAATAAAAACCGATAACACCAAAATATAGTTATATCACTCATGCACCATTAGCCCATAACTTATGTAGTACTTTGAGTAAATCATCTCAAGTACCCAGGCTTAGATGCTATACACAACAAGTTAGGTATATATACTACCTTATAGGCCTATTTCATCTAACAACTCTTGCCTCACTGGCTTAAGGAACAGGTTTATCCTTTACTCAAAGTGTAGTTTATACGAACGTTTACCACAATTGTCCATTTGCAATTGGGTAACTCTGAGTTGGTGTCTAAGTATGCCTATCTTTATCTTAGTTCAGAAGTAACTAAGTCTTCTTGGCATTGAACTTCGTCTTCGTGCTTTGGCGTACTTTCATACTTCTTCATATCTTCAAGTGTAACCTCACGTGTTAACTCTCGTGTAAAAACTATTGGTATACAAGAATACCCTCATACTTTACTTCTGGGCAAGTACACTACTCCACATCATCCTTCATGAAATGGTATCTAGTTATCCAATATCATCATCGGACATGAACCATGCTAAAATGGCATACTTACCATGTCTTTCATGGCTTAGTATATCCAGCTCACCATTAATCTACTCTTCTCATATACTTCCATCACCAACTCTTAATAGGGTTCTACTTCATAGGTTGACATTATCAATGATACCACATAGATATCACAGACTTAGATATACTATAACTATTATAAAGGGCATTCTCTCATATGGTATACTAGTTTTAGAAAGAAACATGATAAATAAGTACTATACCTATAGAAGACTAGATAAGAATACTCTATATAAGTATGACGTTCTTATTCTCAAGTGAATACCCATCATAAGTCATAGAAAGATTTAGTTTATATAACATAACTTCCTATAGTCTTTACCAACCTACAAGTCTCCTAAAAGGTTTCAAACCTAAGGTCGCTTTGCTCTGATACCAGCTGCGGTGACCCAGCACACCACTGCATGGTGTAGTGTGCAAGTCGTTGACATAATACTCACAGAAGGACCTATCCGTGAATATTACATCCCTCAGAGTGGTACAACAGAAACATAGCAGGTCCAAGGTAACACTATAGGATTACAACAAAATTCAATACAAAATCTCGAGAACCTCCTCGATACATAGAGGATAGCCTCGTGCAATGAAATCCAGAAAAGAGCCCATTCGTAGCACTAAGCTGGAGATTAACTCTAGCTCTAACTCCTAATCCACTACTGCTATTGCCACAACCTTAATCTACTCTATCTGGAGTGTCTCTATTTCCTCTTGTACTTATCCTTTCCACAGACGTGGTCGCCTCCATTAGCAGAGTGATCTCCTCAACATCGTTGACATTGCTCCTTCGTGGCCTTAGTTATCGTTGGGCTTCGGTTGGTGAAGTAGCGGTTGACTCCTTGTTGAAGATCTCAATGTCGTGATGATCCACTGTCAACTCCTTTGATGGCTCTAAGATTCTAAGCAGGGGTCAAAAGGAAAAAGGGTGAGTAACCAGCGTTACCCTGCAAGTCCATTATGTACGGTGGGAAGTTTGATGCACTAACTACTGCTTTCGACTCAGAAGAGTCACAAGCGAATGCAAGGTTTTGTAAAACATTTCTTCAAGAGGTTGCTTTTATTTCTGAAGACTATGCCCGTCATCCTTCACAGGGCTAGAGCTTCATGGAGCTCCTTTCCTGCAGCGTTCGCAGCTCCTTCCCGGAACAGGGAGTAACATGTTACAATTCTTTACACTCTGCAGAGGTGCGTTACTTTACCCATAAGGGATCAAGACCTTGTTGCACAACCAGGTAGCTTTCCTGTCCACACTTCCTTAGGTGTGGGGCCCGGTTTTTGATCCAAGCCATTCACTGTGCTTCTCCGCACAATGCATGCCCACCCTTTTGTAGGTTTGTCCTCCCCTAAATCTTTAGGCAGACCGTTCCAGACTCAAAAGTCCTCCCCTATGCCTAACAGATTGCCCGTTCCAGACATCCCTACAATCCATCATAGGCACCAGGAACCGTGGGACTTAAGGGATCCCACCCATGTTGCATGTAGTCCCGCAAGACCTACAGCGTACGGCACTGGCTGCCCGTTGACATGCATCCGGGAGAAGTACAGATGACATTTCCCGTCCCATTCCAAGCCTTATGGTTAACGCGTCTCTACGGCGCAATCATTATGACGGCATTTGTTGTTAATTCCTAGGTAATACTTTCCCTTGCAAATGGAACCTCCGGACCTATTCTTCTTACCATGGTCCCATTTGCCATCCATAGTAGGTTACCACCATTCAGGTAGATAGCCAAATAGTCATATTATTAAAGAAATAGGTTTTATGCTTTCTTTTGTATAAAGGTGATAGTATATTAAGGTTTGCAAATAGTTTCCTAACAAATATTTCAAGAGGTATGAGCAAGTGATGAACTTGCCTGTGGCAGAGGTGGCAGTTCATGCCCTTCGGGGTTCTAGGGTGCGTCAGAACCCGGAGATCTGAAAATAGCAAAGTAGTCCGGGTAAGGACTACTGGAAACACTTGCAATATGCTATTATGCATAAATATGAGATGCATCGTATTTAACCCAAAATACCCAAACTTACAAGTAAGCGCTTAGCGTTACTGATTACTTTGTTAACGGTGAGATGCTTTAAGTTGTTATAGCTTTTAGACTTAGGTGCTTGCTATGATTATCGAAGTAATGTTTTACATGAGTAATAAACAACTTACAGATGCTCAATTAAGAATTGCATTTATTTTATAATTTTATTTTATTTAACTACTTTCAAAAAGTAATAACACTAGAGTGATTGATTTTCAAATGAACTCCTTTTTGTGTGTTTTACCTAGGATGAGTAACGGGACAGTCATTTACAGAATTGTGGTAAAGGTTAAATTTATTGCTAATTACCCAAGTTATTTCTCTTTTATAAAAAGAGTTATTGAAAGAAGTTCATTTTATTTTCACTTAAAGATCATTGAAATTATTGGAAGAGATTTAAAGTCATATCCCCTTAAATATATTTTATTTATTCACACAAGGAATTATTTCAAATTGTTTTAAGAAAATAATTTGTTTTTGGAAAAATAATTCAATTTATATCCACTTAAGGATCTTTGAATTTTTTATTCAAGAAGTTATTTTCAATAAAAGAAATAAAATTCATATTTGGATTCCTTATAAAATTTTGAGTTGAGAATAAATTTTTAAAGTATTTTTAGGACTTTTATTTGGGGTTTAAAATTCGAATTTAATTTAGTTCTAATTCTATAAAATTACTAGATTGCCCCTAGCTAGTGGGTTGAACCCAACCCATTGGCTTGGGTTTAAGACCTGGCTCGGTCGGTCAACACCGACCAGCCCACTCCCTCTCTCACACGATCCACCCCTCCCTCTCGATCCCCTTTAGCTTCTGGCGATGGCGCCGTCGTCCTCCTGCGGCCGCTCCGGTCGACATCGGCCGCGTCCGCCGCCATGGAGCTCTGCTCCAGCTCTGCCGCCTCCTTCACCAATTCCCCAACTGGATTCGCCCTTCGAGTACTCCAATCGAGCTCGCCGCGGATCCCTAACCCTAGCCACCCTGGCTCGGGTTACCAGCGCTGTTCCCCGGCTCCCGCGCCTCCTGCTGCTCTGCCGTGGCTGGTGTGGAGCTCTCCTCCGTGCCGCCATGGTGCTGGGTGGTGCTCGCTTCTCCCCTGGCCCTCCTCCAGTGACCACACGGGCACTGCCCCGTCGTCCTGGCGTTACGGCTTAGGGCGCTGGTAAGCTCCTCTCCTCCCTCTCACTCTCATCTGATCCCCTCTCCTGGCCTTTGAGCCACGCTTGGTGATGCTAGCTGTGTACAAGTAATTTTTAGGGTGTAATGTTGTTTAGGTGATGTGCTGCCCTGCATCTTCTGTGATGACTTCTAGATGATACTCTATTGCTGCTGTAGCATTTACTGGAGACCATCTATCTGGTGACCCTGGATTGATGTTGCCCTGATCTTGCTGTCAATTGACATCTCCAGAGAACTATCTTTGACAGCCCTAAGTGTGTGCTACTCTGAACTAGGTTCAGAGATGTGCTGCTATGGCTTGGCTCTGCTTTGAGCAAGTGTAAAATGATTTCTGCAGCTAATTAATTTAGCTTATCTTACCGTGATGCCTCAAATTGAGTTACGTAGAAGCTTAACTAGTATTAATAGCTTTGGAAATCTTTTTATGCTTTCCTGTGCTTCTGCTAAAGCACATATATGTTCTTTCACAGCTATCCAGCTCCTTGGTTCTCTGGTTTGTGCTTGAGGTGCTCTCCTTTGTGGATATGTGCCCAGCAACCCAAGTATGGATCTGTGCTTTAAATAGATGCTCTCTCTGCCAGATCTGGTAGCATGCCTTTGTCCCAAATACTTGCTATGACCCCTGCCTATGATGCACAGACTGAGGCCTTCTAATTGATAACAGATGCTAGCTTTGATTTTTAAAACCCTGTGATGATTAAGCATAGCCTCTCTATGCAGATCTGAGGGAAAAACCCATAGCCACTCCACATGTGCATCTTTGGCCATGCTTTTACTAAAAGAGATAGAGGTTCAACCTCTTGATGTGTTGAGGTGGTGGCTGTGGGGATCTGCTGCTTGATATCTTGTGGCTGTCTTGATCAACAGACCTAGTGGATCTTCCCCTTGCTCTGCTTGTTGGTCTGCTCCTCCTGCTCCAGGCTGCTTCCCTCCAGTTCCTGGCCTTCTCTCCTTGCTCCAGCTTGCTCTTAATTAATACAACCCCATCTTGCTTGGCTCTCAGAGGAAGATCGGTGGTGAAATAAGGCTGGATCTGAGGTTTTGTGATGAACTGTGGTGTGTTTTGGTGTTGTGCTCTGTAGAGCTCAAGCTGGTGCTCTCTGAGAATGAAAGGACTGCTAGCTGCAGCTGCTACGACTCTTTGCTCTTATCCTTACTGCTGGTGTGTGCCTGCCTGTGTGAGCTGCCTGCCTGCTTGTGCTCCAGATATTTTCATCTGTTGAAGCTCAGGTTCGGCTGGTTTGGTATTATCCCCATGTGGTTCATTCTTTTGGCTTGCCAAGTGGATTTTGCTGCTGCCCTGCCAGTGATGATGATCTGAGGCTAAACTGTGGTAAAGAACAGATACTTCACTTAGCCCCTTAACTGTAATCCGATGAGGTGCTTAGCAGTGCATCACACTGCCAACTGAGGATTAACCTAACACTAACCCTCCTGTTTATTCCATATGCTATCTTTTCTTTTTGTTTTGCCGGAAACAGGTTTGAAGTTAAACTAATCTTGAAGAGAAGATAAATACAAGACTTTTAGTTTAGGAAAATAAATGTATTTATATATTTGTATTTCCTTTTGTTGTTGAAATTATTGCAAAGACAATGTATTATTGTGATTATACAATTAAGTTATTTGTTTTGTTTTAATCTATAACCAAGAGTTGTAAACAAGTGTTTGTAATTATTTGATTTATTATTCACTATTAATTCATTTGTTGGATTATTCCATATAAATAACTGTATTTTCATTTTTGCATTTCATTGAGTTTAAATATTATTATTATATTCGGTAAAGTAGAATTCCCAAAACAAGTAAAATACCTAGAGGTCATGCCGGAATTCATCGAGTTCACCTAAAATGAGCTAAACCCTAAGTCATGAAGGTGATAAGAGTCCGATCCCTCCAGGGTTTTAGTTTGCGAAAAATTTATTCGGGTTTTCAAGTGCATGCATGCAGATGCACAAATTCCTATTTCTATCCTTCGTTGGATCCTAAATGCTGGGGTATTACAGTCTTCCCCCCTTAACAAAAACTTCGTCCCGAAGTTTCGGCTCCTCACACGTAGAGATAAGAAGAATGAATTTTGCTACTATTGATTCACTCAAATTCCCTTCTGACGAGGGCATGGATATTGGTGATCCTTTGTTTCATATGCTTCTCTGCATCATTCCTTGATTCATACTATCCATATGTCGACCTTCATCTAGTTTTGTCAAATTCTGACGATTCTATTACTCCTTCATGTTTCTTGAATCCTCTATTTCTGACTTCTAGCATTACCCTAGCTTCGTAGCCCTCTGTCAAAGATCTTATCCTACATCTTTTAAGACCTTCCGATATGTTTGGGGTACACTTCCTTGTAATCACGAGACTAGAAAGACTTCATTTCTGATGGTAAACTAATTTTCTTCATTCAAGAACATCTGAGTTAACTGTTCTCTCCAGCATTTATAGAACATAATACTTGATACCAATTGATCTTGTCTTCGTCATCGTATTCCTTTCGAGCTTCACATCTTGTCCGTCAAGTACTAACCACATATATGATTCACCTTTCCCCTTGGATTTTCCTAAGTTTTCATCTGTATTGGAGTCCGGTTAGGCGAACTTCCTTCTTTCCGCCCCAATCGATCGAGCTTTCTTCAGTCAACTCTATTAAGTGAGCTTCTAAACTCACCTTTTGCTCAACTCTTAGCATACCTACCTATTGTTTTCACGAATAACATAGGTATATCAAAAATATTGTGAATCCCTAGTGTCGTCCTCCGGTAAAGAGATACGATTACCAGGTTTTCAATAATTTTCCAAAAAACTAGATATATCTACCTTTTGAGGAGTGTAATCAAAACATCAATCCACTTAACATCCATCTCTGTAGTGACTCTGGATATAAGCTGTAACTATTATACTTTGGCTTCACCAGTGTCAACTACCTTCTTCCAGATGTCTTTGAACTTCCCTTCAGTCTTTCTCAACTAAGAACCTTCACCTTGAGTTCAACAGCCTTGAAAGGACTTCCTGACTTGGTATTCAACACTTTCATAGACTTCCTTCTTGGTATGTCTCCTATTGTATACTTCCTTTTGTCATCATTAGTAACTCTTTGTCCAATTTCTAGCTACTCTCTTGGTCAAACTTACTTTGTTCCTCCATCATTCCTAACCATAATGAAAATTGTCTCCAATTCCTAATATGAGATGGATTATAGTCCATCCCAACAAATGGCTTCATTTACTTTTGTCTTCCCTTTACGTCCTTCTCTTCGCGAGCTTTCATTGCTGCCTCAACTCTGATCTCTCAGAACGCTCTCATACTAGCTTATATACCCTCTAGACCAGTAACATCAAGAAAGAACCAAATGTTGCAACATGCATTTGCACATCAAGTTCAAACTTCATGCTCGGATCTAGTCAATCAAAAATCCAATAAATAACACCAAAATATAGTTATATCACTCATGCACCATTAGCCCATAACTTATGTAGTACTTTGAGTAAAACATCTCAAGTACCCAGGCTTAGATGCTATACACAACAAGTTAGGTATATATACTACCTTATAGGCCTATTTCATCTAACAACTCTTGCCTCACTGGCTTAAGGGACAGGTTTATCCTTCACTCAAAGCGTAGTTTATACGAACATTTACCACAATTGTCCATTTGCAATTGGGTAACTCTGAGCTGGTGTCTAAGTATGCCTATCTTTATCTTAGTTCAGAAGTAACTAAGTCTTCTTGGCATTGAACTTCGTCTTCGTGCCTTGGCGTACTTCCATACTTCTTCATATCTTCAAGTGTAACCTCACGTGTTAACTCTCGTGTAAAAACTATTGGTATACAAGAATACCCTAATACTTTACTTCTGGGCAAGTACACTACTCCACATCATCCTTCATGAAATGGTATCTAGTTATCCAATATCATCATCGGACATGAACCATGCTAAAATGGCATACTTACCATGTCTATCATGGCTTAGTATACCAGCTCACCATTAATCTACTCTTCTCATAACTTCCATCACCAACTCTTCATAGGGTTCTACTTCATAGGATGACATTATCAATGATACCACATAGATATCACAGACTTAGATATACTAACTATTATTAAGGGCATTCTCTCATATGGTATACTAGTTTTAGAAAGAAACATGATAGATAAGTACTATACCTATAGAAGACTAGATAAGAATACTCTATATAAGTATGACGTTCTTATTCTCAAATGAATACCCATCATAAGTCATAGAAAGATTTAGTTTATATAACATAACTTCCTATAGTCTTTACCAACCTACAAGTCTCCTAAAAGGTTTCAAACCTAAGGTCGCTTTGCTCTGATACCAGCTGCGGTGACCCAGCACACCACTGCATGGTGTAGTGTGCAAGTCGTTGACATAATACTCACAGAAGGACCTATCCGTGAATATTACATCCTACAGAGCGTACAACAGAAACATAGCAGGTCCAAGTAACACTATAGGATTACAACAATCAATACAAAACTCTCGAGAGCTTCCTCGAACATAGAGGATAACTCGGCAGATGAAATCCAGAAAAGATCCATACGTAGCACTAAGCTGGAGATTAACTCTAGCTCTACTCCATATCCANGAACGATTTCCCCAATAGGTGATGTATAATAGCGCAGCCGTGCGGAAGCCTCCACCCAAAAATGCATACAAACAGAACACTCATATGAAATCAATTGAAAACAAACATGGTTTTTTTCGATAAAGGGAATATATTAATACCAAGATGATACCAATTACACCCAGGCTCTGCAACAACATAATGTGTAGAGAAGTCTAAACATCACGGATGCACACAACCGAAAAAATAAAGGAAGAAGAAAAAAAAAACAAAGACCCCGCCGAAACAAACAGAGACTCGCATCAGTGGTGGCGACACCTGGACTTCGAAAAAGTTCTCCAAAAACGACTCCTCCAAGAAGGTAGCAGTGTACAAACACCATCGTCGTCGTCGTCCGGACTAACCAGCGTGGCTAGACCTAGGTTTTCACCCTGAAGAAAGTCTAGTCTCCAGACAATGCCTTCAACAAGGAAACGACTATGGAGCCGCCATTGCCAGGTACAGCAAAGAGCAAACCTAAGGTTTTCACCCCGGAGACTGAGACTGCCAAGAACGAAGTCACCGGCGTCACCACTACTACAAAACACTGATTGTCCGACACACAAAACTCCCAAACCGTTGTGAGTGCTCACTGAAAATGTGCCAAGGCAGATCAAAGGTTATACGGGGTCACCACCATCTAAAGCAATATGGATCTTCATAGCGCCATCAACGACGGCAGCACAAGGACCGCACTTACTTCGATCCGACGCATGGGAGAATTGCAGTGCGTCTGCCCGGCTGAAGTGGATGGTAGAGTCGCAAGATTGATGTCAGGACACTGTTGTAGGAGGCACGTTGCGGCCATGCCCGGATCCCTCCTCCTGATTCCAGCGCCGCTCGGTAGAGGTCGTACATGGCAGCGGCGGTAGAGCTTGTTAGGGTCAAACCCCCATTATTTTGACCAAGCCAACATCCCCCACGTCGTCGGCTGGCTCCCTGTGGGACTGGTCGTCCCAATCCCCATCAGCAGCCCGAAGGCCAGGCCGGAAGGGGATGACCCGCGTCGCCCGATGTCTGCGCCATGGGTCGCCAGAACCTCGAGCACGCCAGATGCGAGGCCGCCACCGCATTGTCGATGCAGGGACGAAGAAGCCGCCACACGAGAAACAATGCCGGCCAAGATCTCGCGCCGCCCCGGATGCGACGTCGCAGCCTCCCACGAGCACCGCACCGCCGCTGCCGGAAACGACCGCCGCGGCGACGCGATGCAGATGGACGGCCACACCTCCGCGCGCCTGGGCACCCTGCGCCGCCCTGCCAGCACACGTAAGGGAGGAGAGCCTCCGCCGCCGCCGTCGTCCGCAAGGCTTAGCCCGACAGCGTCCTCCGGCAGCGACGGAGGGGAGGACGGGGAGGGCGGCGGCGCTTGATTGAGGAAGATGGGGCTCCTCCTGAAGGGGTCGTTGCATAGAAGACAAAAATTTTCCTACGTAACAAGCGGAAGAAATCCCATGATCTTGGTCTATTAGACGAAGGTAGCGAAGTGGAGATCCAATATCTTACCCTTGAAGATCGAACAAACGCGTTTTGTCGGTGCAGGGGTTGGCTAGTCGATCCCCGCAACTAGACTCATCTAGTCGCGAGGAGATGTATTATCCACGCGATCCAATCCGATGAAGTGCCACAACGGGCAGCACCTCCGCGGTATCCACACGTACGGCTCGATGTAGACTCCGCCTTCTTGATCCCACAAGCAAGGAGGGAGTGGCTAGATAGATCTCGGCACCACGACGGTTGTGGTGGCGTTGATGGTGTAGATATCCACGAGCATGGCTTCGCCTAAGCCATGGCACGAGGAGAAGGACGAGGGGATGGTGCAGCAGCCCTACGGCTAGGGGTGGTGCAGCAGCTTTGGTGGAGGAGATGGCGGCAACCCTACGGGAGGGGTGGCGCCAAGGGGAGGAGGTGCGGCTAGGGAAGAGGAGGGGGTGGCGGCTAGGGCAGCTCTTGGGATGTGTGTGCCGCACCCCCCCTCATTTATATAGGTGGAGGCAAGGGGAAACCCTAGGGCTAGCCGGCTAGGGCTTGCTTGGCCTCCAAGCCAGCCGAGTCCCTATGGGAGTCGGCCCACTCTCCTTTCCTATGGCCGGCTGGGCCATGTGGGCTGGTGCAGCCAGCCCATTAAGGTTGCAGTACCACCCATTCGTCCATGTGGGCCCCATACTCCTGTGGGCCCACTTCTAGACTCCTCTAGAACCTTCTAGAATATTCCGGTACTCTACCAGAAAATTCCTGGACTTTTCGATACCTCCGGAAACCACTTTCATTATATGAATCTTATTCTCCGGACTCCTCCGGAACTCCTCGTGACATCCATTGCGGTGACCCAGCACACCACTGCATGGTGTAGTGTGCAAGTCGTTGACATAATACTCACAGAAGGACCCATCCGTGAATATTACATCCTTCAGAGTGGTACAACAGAAACATAGCAGGTCCAAGGTAACACTATAGGATTACAACAATATTCAATACAAAATCTCGAGAACCTCCTTGATACATAGAGGATAGCCTCGTGCAAATGAAATCCAGAGAAGAACTAATACGTAGCACTAAGCTGGAGATTAACTCTAACCCTAACTCCTATTCCACCACTGTTGTTTTCACAGCCCTAATCTACCCCATCGGGAATTCCTTTGTCCCAGATTGTACTCGTCCATCCAGTGGGCGTGTTCTCCTCCATTGATAGAGTGATCGCCTTGACATCATTGCTATTGCTCCTGTGTCGCCATAGTTGTCATCGTTCTTCAGTTGGTGAAGTAAAGGTTTACTTCTTGATGAAGATCTTGATGTAGGGATGGTCCACCGTCAACTTCTTTGATGGCTCCGAGATTCTAAGCAGGGGGTCAAAAGGGGCAAGGGTGAGTAACCAGCGTTACCCAGCAAGTCCATTATGTACGGTGGAAGTTTGATGCACTAGCTACAGCTTTAGACTCCAGGGAGCCTTAAGCTTAATGCAAGGTTTTCGTAAACATTTCTTCAAGAGATTGCTTTTATTCCGAAAACTATGCCCGTCATCCTTCACAGGGCTAGAACTTTCATGGAGTTCCTTTCCTGCAGCGTTCGCAGCTCCTTCCCGGAACAGGGAGTAACATGTTACAATTCTTTACACTCTGCAGAGGTGCGTTACTTTACCCATAAGGGATCAAGACCTTGTTGCACAACCAGGTAGCTTTCCTGTCCACACTTCCTTAGGTGTGGGGCCCGGTTTTTGATCCAAGCCATTCACTGTGCTTCTCCGCACAATGCATGCCCACCCTTTTGTAGGTTTGTCCTCCCCTAAATCTTTAGGCAGACCGTTCCAGACTCAAAAGTCCTCCCCTATGCCTAACAGATTGCCCGTTCCAGACATTCCTACAATCCATCATAGGCCCCAGTCGCCGTGGGACTTAAGGGATCCCACCCATGTGCATGTAGTCCCGCAAGACCTACAGCCTACGGCACTGGCAGCCCGTTGACATGCATCCGGGAGAAATACAGATGACATTTCCCGTCCCATTCCAAGCCTTATGGTTAACGCGTCTTTACGGCGCAATCATTATGACGGCATTTGTTGTTAATCCTAGGTAATACTTTCCCTTGCAAATGGAACCTCCGGACCTATTCTTCTTACCATGGTCCCATTTGCCATCCATAGTAGGTTACCACCACTCAGGTAGATAGTTAAATAGTCATATTATTAAGAAATAGGTTTTATGCTTTCTTTTGTATAAAGGTGATAGTATATTTAGGTTTTCAAAATAGTTTTCTAACAAATATTTCAAGAGGTATGAGCAAGTGATGAACTTGCCTGTGGCAGAGGTGGCAGTTCATGCCCTTCGGGGTTCTAGGGTGCGTCAGAACCCGGAGATCTGAAAACAGCAAAGTAGTCCGGGTAAGGACTACTGGAAACACTTGCAATATGCTATTATGCATAAATATGAGATGCATCGTATTTAACCCAAAATACCCAAACTTACAAGTAAGCGCTTAGCGTTATTGATTACTTTGTTAACGGTGAGATGCTTTAAGTTGCTATAGCTTTTAGACTTAGGTGCTTGCTATGATTATCGAAGTAATGTTTTACATGAGTAATAAACAACTTACAGATGCTCAATTAAGAATTGCATTTATTTCATAACTTTATTTTATTTAACTACTTTCAAAAAGTAATAACACTGGAGTGATTGATTTTCAAATGAACTCCTTTTTGTGTGTTTACCTAGGATGAGTAACGGGACAGTCATTTACAGAATTGTGGTAAAGATTAAATTTATTGCTAAATACCCAAGTTATTTCTCTTTTATAAAAAGAGTTATTGAAAGAAGTTCATTTCATTTTCACTTAAAGATCATTGAATTTATTGGAAGAGATTTAAAGTCATATCCACTTAAATATATTTTATTTATTCACACAAGGAATTATTTCAAATTGTTTTAAGAAAATAATTTGTTTTTTAGAAAATAATTCAATTTATATCCATTTAAGGATCTTAGAATTTTTCAGTCAAGAAAACCTTTTCAATAAATGAAGTAAAATTCATATTTGGACTTCTTATAAAATCTAGAGTTGAAAATATACCTTTAGCTTATTTTTAGGAATTTATTGGAATTTTTATTTGTATTTAGCAAACCTTGTAAATCTTCCTTTAACTATAAAATCAAAATTTATTTCAACTTAAAATATATTTTAAATCCAAATAGTATAGGTTACAGAATTCTAAATTTTTAAGGTGGTATTGTTCTATTTAAAATTATTTTTCTAGTGTTCATTTTCTATTTTTAAGGAATGTATATATAAATTTATATAAACTATTAATATTTTTGTTTTCTAGAGTTTAAGGTCAAAGGAACTTTTTACCCCTCTGGCCGGTGGGCCAGGCTTATGACCGGGCTGGGTTGAACCCACCGGTTCAACTGGACCGGCCACTCCTCTCTCCCTTCTCTGGCTTGATCCCGAGTCCTCCCGATCCTCCCGTCGCCTCCACCGTCGCCTCCGATTCCGGCCGCCTCCGGCGGTCTCCGCCGCCGCCGTAGGGCGTAATTGACAGCCCTCGCGACGCTCCTTATCCTCATCCGCGTCGATCTGGATTTCCCCTCCTGGTGTGGCCGTGCGCATCCTCACCCCTAACTAGGGCTTCGGTTGCAGCGCGCCGTCGTCGTGCTCCCGGCCCTTGCTGCTCCGCCGTGGCTGGTGTGGGGCTCCTCCTCCGTGCCGCCGTGGTGATGGGTGGTGCTCGCTTCTCCCCTGGCCCTCCTCCAGTGACCACACGGGCACTGCCCCGTCGTCCTGGCGTTACGGCTTAGGGCGCTGGTAAGCTCCTCTTCCCCCTCTCACTACCACCTGATCCCCTCTCCTGGCCTTAGAGCCATGCTCGGAGATGCTAGCTGTGTACAAGTAATTTTTAGGGTGTGATCTTGTTTAGGTGATGTGCTGCCCTGCATTTTCTGTGATGAATTCTAGATGATACTCTAGTGCTGCTGTAGCATTTACTGGAGACCATCTATCTGGTGACCCAGGATTGATGTTGCCCTGATCTTGCTGTCAAATGACATCTCCAGAGAACTATCCTTGACAGCCCTAAGTGTGTGCTACTCTGAACTAGGTTCAGAGATGTGCTGCTATGGCTTGGCTCTGCTTTGAGCAAGTGTAAACTGATTTCTGCAGCTAATTAATTTAGCTTAACTTACTGTGATGCCTCAAATTGAGTTACACAGAAGCTAGCTAATAAACTTAGCTTTGGAAATTCCTTTATGCTTTCCTGTGCTTCTTCTGGAGCACACATGTGCCCTAGTTCAGTTATTCTTGTCTCCTGGTTCATGGGATTGTGCTTGAGGTGCTCTCCTTTGTGGATATGTGCCCAGCAACCCAAGTATGGATCTGTGCTTTATATTGATGCTCTCTCTGCCAGATCTGGTAGCATGCCTTTGCCCAAAATACTTGCTATGACCCCTGCCTATGATGCACAGACTGAGGCCTTCTATTTGATAAGAACAGATGCTAGCTTTGTTTTATAAACCCCTGTGATGACTAAGCATAGCATCTCTATGCAGATCTGAGGGAAAAACCCATAACCACTCCACATATGCATCTTTGGCCATGCTTTTACTAAAAGAGATAGAGGTTCAACCTCTTGATGTGTTGAGGTGGTGGCTGTGGGGATCTGCTGCTTGATATCTTGTGGTTGTCTTGATTAACAGATCTAGTGGATCTTCCCCTTGCTCTGCTTGTTGGTCTGCTCCTCCTGCTCCAGGTGCTTCCTTCTAGCTCGTGGCTATCTCTCCTTGCTCCAGCTTGCTCTGGATCCACTCTAGTCCATCTTGCTTTGCTCACAGCAGGTGTTGTTGGTGGAAAATGGATGGATCTGGGGTGTGGGTTGGCTTTGTGATGTGCTCTTGTGTGTGGAGAGCTGTGAGGCTCGAACTGGTGTTCTCTGTGAAAGAACTGGTGCTAGCTGCTGGTTGCTACGACTCTTTGCTCTTATCCTTACTGCTGGTGTGTGCCTGCCTGTGTGAGCTGCCTGCCTGCTTGTGCTCCAAATAATTTCATCTGTTGAAGCTCAGGTTCGGCTGGTTTGGTATTATCCCCATGTGGTTCATTCTTTTGGCTTGCCAAGTGGATTTTGCTGCTGCCCTGCCAGTGATGATCTGAGGCTAAACTATGGTAAAGAACAGATACTTCACTTAGCCCCTTAACTGTAATCCGATGAGGTGCTTAGCAGTGCATCACACTGCCAATTGAGGATTAACCTAACACTAACCCTCCTGTTTATTTCCATTAGCTTTCTTTTCTTTTTGTTTTGCAGGAAACAGATTTGAAGTTAAACTAATCTTGAAGAGAAGATAAATACAAGACTTTTAGTTTAGGAAAATAAATGTATATATATTTTTGTATTTCCTTTTGTTGTTGAAATTATTGTAAAGACAATGTACTACTATGATTATTCAATTAAGTTACTTGTTTTGTTTTAATCTATAACCAAGAGTTGTAATCAAGTGTTTGTAATTATTTGATTTATTATTCACTATTAATTCCTTTGTTGGATTATTCCAAATAAATAACTGTATTTTCATTTTTGCATTTCATTTGAGTTTAAATATTATTATTATATTCGGTAAAGTAAAATTCCCAAAACAAGTAAAATACCTAGAGGTCATGCCGGAATTCATCGAGTTCACCTAAAATGAGGTAAACCCTAAGTCATGAAGGTGATAAGAATCCGATCCCTCCAGGGTTTTAGTTTGCGAAAAATTTATTCGGGTTTTCAGATGCATGCATGCAAATGCACAAACTCCTATTTCTATCCTTCGTTGGATCCTAAATGCTGGGGTATTACAGTCTTCCCCCCTTAACAAAAACTTCGTCCCGAAGTTTCGGCTCCTCACACGTAGAGATAAGAAGAATGAATTTCTGCTGATATTGATTCACTCAAATTCCCTTCTGACGAGGGCATGGATATTGGTGATCCTTTGTTTCATATGCTTCTCTGCATCATTCCTTGATTCATACTATCCATATGTCGACCTTCATCTAGTGTTTGTCAAATTCTGACGATTCTATTACTCCTTCATGTTTCTTGAATCCTCTATTTCTGACTTCTAGCATTTATAGAACATAAATACTTGATACCAATTCGATCTTGTCTTCGTCATCGTATTCCTTTCGAGCTTCACATCTTGTCCGTCAAGTACTAACCACATATATGATTCACCTTTCTCCTTGGATTTTCCTAAGTTTTCATCTGTGTTGGAGTCCGGTTAGGCGAACTTCCTTCTTTCCGCCCTAATCGATCGAGCTTTCTTCAGTCAACTCTACTAAGTTGAGCTTCTAAACTCACCTTTTTGCTCAACTCTTAGCATACCTACCTATTGTTTTCACGAATAACATAGGTATATACAAAAATATTGTGAATTCCCTAGTGTCGTCCTCAGGTAAAGAGATACGATTACCAGGTTTTCAATAATTTTCCAAAGAATACTAGATATATCTACCTTTTGAGGAGTGTAATCAAAACATCAATCCACCTAACATCCATCTCTATAGTGACTCTGGATATAAGCTGTAACTATTATACTTTGGCTTCACCAGTGTCAACTACCTTCTTCCAGATGTCTTTGAACTTCCCTTCAGTCTTTCTCAACTAAGAACCTTCACCTTGAGTTCAACAGCCTTGAAAGGACTTCCTGACTTGGTATTCAACAATTTCATAGACTTCCTTCTTGAGTATGTCTCCTATTGTATACTTCCTTTTGTCATCATTAGTAACTCTTTGTCCAATTTCTAGCTACTCTCTTGGTCAATCTTAATTTGTTCCTCCATCATTCCTAACCATAATGAAAATTGTCTCCAATTCCTCATATGAGATGGATTATAGTCCATCCCAACAAATGGCTTCATTTACTTTTGTCTTCCCATTACATCCTTCTCTTCGCGAGCTTTCATTGCTGCCTCAATTCTGATTTCTCAGAACGCTCTCATACTAGCTTATATACCCTCTAGACCAGTAACATCAAGAAAGAACCAAATGTTGCAACATGCATTTGCACATCAAGTTCAAACTTCATGCTCGGATCTAGTCAATCAAAAATCCAATAAAAACCGATAACACCAAAATATAGTTATATCACTCATGCACCATTAGCCCATAACTTATGTAGTACTTTGAGTAAAACATCTCAAGTACCCAGGCTTAGATGCTATACACAACAAGTTAGGTATATATACTACCTTATAGGCCTATTTCATAAAACAACTCTTGCCTCACTGGCTTAAGGAACAGGTTTATCCTTTACTCAAAGTGTAGTTTATACGAACATTTACCACAATTGTCCATTTGCAATTGGGTAACTCTGAGTTGGTGTCTAAGTATGCCTATCTTTATCTTAGTTCAGGAGTAACTAAGTCTTCTTGGCATTGAACTTCGTCTTCGTGCCTTGGCGTACTTCCATACTTCTTCATATCTTCAAGTGTAACCTCACGTGTTAACTCTCGTGTAAAAACTATTGGTATACAAGAATACCCTAATACTTTACTTCTGGGCAAGTACACTACTCCACATCATCCTTCATGAAATGGTATCTAGTTATCCAATATCATCATCGGACATGAACCATGCTAAAATGGCATACTTACCATGTCTATCATGGCTTAGTATAACCAGCTCACCATTAATCTACTCATCTCATAAACTTCCATCACCAACTCTTCATAGGGTTCTACTTCATAGGATGATATTATCAATGATACCACATAGATATCACAGACTTAGATATACTATAACTATTATTAAGGGCATTCTCTCATATGGTATACTAGTTTTAGAAAGAAACATGATAGATAAGTACTATACCTATAGAAGACTAGATAAGAATACTCTATATAAGTATGACGTTCTTATTCTCAAATGAATACCCATCATAAGTCATAGAAAGATTTAGTTTATATAACATAACTTCCTATAGTCTTTACCAACCTACAAGTCTCCTAAAAGGTTTCAAACCTAAGGTCGCTTTGCTCTGATACCAGCTGCGGTGACCCAGCACACCACTGCATGGTGTAGTGTGCAAGTCGTTGACATAATACTCACAGAAGGACCTATCCGTGAATATTACATCCTTCAGAGTGGTACAACAGAAACATAGCAGGTCCAAGGTAACACTATAGGATTACAACAATATTCAATACAAAATCTCGAGAACCTCCTCGATACATAGAGGATAGCCTCGTGCAAATGAAATCCAGAGAAGAGCTAATACGTAGCACTAAGCTGGAGATTAACTCTAACCCTAACTCCTATTCCACCACTGTTGTTTTCACAGCCCTAATCTACCCCATCGGGAATTCCTTTGTCCCAGATTGTTCTCGTCCATCCAATGGGCGTGTTCTCCTCCATTGATAGAGTGATCGCCTTGACATCATTGCTATTGCTCCTGTGTCGCCATAGTTGTCATCGTTCTTCAGTTGGTGAAGTAAAGGTTTACTTCTTGATGAAGATCTTGATGTAGGGATGGTCCACCGTCAACTTCTTTGATGGCTCCGAGATTCTAAGCAGGGGGTCAAAAGGGGCAAGGGTGAGTAACCAGCGTTACCCAGCAAGTCCATTATGTACGGTGGGAAGTTTGATGCACTAGCTACAGCTTTAGACTCCAGGGAGCCTTAAGCTTAATGCAAGGTTTTCGTAAACATTTCTTCAAGAGATTGCTTTTATTCCGAAAACTATGCCCGTCATCCTTCACAGGGCTAGAACTTTCATGGAGTTCCTTTCCTGCAGCGTTCGCAGCTCCTTCCCGGAACAGGGAGTAACATGTTACAATTCTTTACACTCTGCAGAGGTGCGTTACTTTACCCATAAGGGATCAAGACCTTGTTGCACAACCAGGTAGCTTTCCTGTCCACACTTCC
>QRDG01002231.1:0-144410 GCA_012064385.1 Puccinellia tenuiflora | reverse complement strand
TATATTTTGATACGGAGGGAGTACAGACAATTTTTTTTTGCGAAAGAAACTTTTCAGGGGAGCAAGCCACAGCATTGTGCGATGTAAAAAACATCACTGTGATGACTGTTTCTCTACTGTTTTTCAGAACTCGTGCAGATCATGATGAGTTCGTGACTAGGACTTTATTAGTGGGAGTTTATGACCAGACATATGCACACAAGATTTGCTTTCGGATGGACGAGACACCGGAATGATAGCATGGAACGGGAGGCGTAGTCGACTCGGACCCATTTCAGGCACACAGAAAAAAGAAAGGCATGTTGTAGTCCATACACATTGATGATGCGGAATCGAATGACGTTAGGCGGCACTACGGAGTGCGGTGTTTTGGCACCCGGCTCCATGTAGCGCTTATTTTAAACATTTGAAAAACAATATTTGAAGTTTCAAAAAATTCTGATAAATATATATACATATAGCCAATGATTTTATCTGTAAGTGTGAAAAATATCTATCAGAAATACATGGTATTCTACGGTACATAAAAAGACAAAATTGTAGATCTGAGTGGTGAATAGTGTACTAAAAAACTTGTCAGAATTTGTCTTTTTGGTATAGACGAGAATATAAAGAATTTCGTATTAAAATTTGCATAAGTGTAGGATACAGTATTGACTACTTGCAAGATTTATTTTTACATTTTTTGACACTTTAAAGTGTTGTTTTCAGAAAAATCAAAATTAAGGGCACCATATAGCCGGTTGCCAACATGATTTTTCGGGCACCTACGTCTGTCGTGGGGCTACCTTTCGGGTCACCCACGGTGATGGTACTTGGGTCACGCCAAGGAAGGCCCAGCGAAGCCCAAGAAGGATTCCGTATACAACAAGTAGTCGACATTAGGTCGGTGAGGAGGTTTCCATATCTTGTACGTGCAATCGCACCGTCCACCCGAGACCCGGCCTGTAGTATAAAGGCCGGGAGGGTGCGCCGTCTAGGGCATCGAATCATTGAACATCGCATTGTAGCCACCAATCGATAATTCCAGACAAGCAGGAGTAGGTCTTTACCTCAACTCGAGGGGCCGAACCTGGGTAAATCGCCCCCTGTTAGCCGTCGTGTTCACCAGCCTGATCTCTCTCTTTCTCCTTCAATCAACCCGGGGTACTCGACCTAGGGATTTGCCGAGCCACAAGCTCGTCAATTGGCGCCGTCTGTGGGAAAGAACAGATCGCTGGAGTCGTGATCATGCCGGCCTCATCCGCAACCAACAACGCCATCAGCGCGAGGGAGTCGATCTACACCGGCTTCCTCGAGTACGTCGAGCACTCGCCGGCGGATCTTTCGGCTTACGCCGGATTCCAACAGAGCACGTGGATTACCTTTGGTAGTCTGCGTTATCTGGTGGACAGTCGCGGAACCCTCCGCCCTACGCAGGCCGCCCTGCGCTCAATGGAGGCGCCTGCATCCATGGCGGCTGCACGGATCGCAACCTCACCCGCCGTGAAGATTACGGAGATCGCATCTACATCGCCATCTGCGTCTACATCAACTGCGCCGACCATGCCTTCACCGGTCGCGAAGATCGCATCTGCCGCGGTCAAGGCGACTGCGTCTACTTCGACTACATCAACTTCGACTGCGGCGATCGCATCTGCGGTTGCCAAGAAAAACGCATCTGCTGCGGCCACGGGGCGAGTCAAGTCCACTCCGACCTACCTGTTCGGGCGCCAGCCAAGATCCGCACCAGTTTCGACTGCGCCGATCGCATCTACGCATCGGGCAGCCGCCAGTAGCAGCGACCGTGGTACCCACCACGTTGCTGTGATCTTTGACAACGAGTACAGCTCAGATGAAGGAAGCACGACAGGGAGCATCAGCCCCACTCGACGGGTCTACCCCGCGCAAGTCTACATGGTCGGTCCATCAGCACCCGTGTACCCCATGGAAGTCACCCTGCAAGACAAGGTGACGAAACTTACCATCACCCGGGAGCTGGCAATTAGGGCACAGAAGCATGTGGACGATGGCACGTTCCCTGCCCCGGAAGATCCACAGGAAGATCGACAGGCGGTCCAGTACTTGCTCTGGAAGGAAGCCGAGCGAATCAAACAGGAAAAAGCCGAGTTGGCCCGGCGCAAGGAGCTAGCCGACGAGTCGAGTGCCAGGAGGGCAGCGCTCACATTCATGTCTGGATCAGAAGAAGTCAATCAAGAAGGAAGGCACAGAACTCGCATGCCGCGGGTGCACGAGGCCGATCGCATCCACCTCACCCGCAACTTGGAGTCATCTTTCTTGGAAGACGAGGACGGAATACCCATCCCCAGAACACCCGCCTCTGCGCTTATGGGAGTCGAGACCTATTTGCGGGTCATGCAGCCGCCGGAAGGAAGCGCCAACGCCCGCGTACACAGGCAGCAGATCCAAGCCTTGAGGCAAGTCGAGGAAGTCCTGGCAAGAGGAGAACCAGTCGAAGGGATGTACGAGGAACGAGGACGTCGTGACCGTGGAGTCGCACCAGCGGCAGATCGGGAACCGATTCGACTGCGACAACTGCAGCCCGGCGAGGATGGCCGCAACGTCGTCACACAGAGAAGGATAGACCGTGCCCGTCGACTGCGAGAAGCAGGACTACTCGACGATGATGAAGACCACGAGCCACGTGGAGCCCCGTGTTTCAGTATAAATATTCGCGACACGAAGATGCCCAAAGGCTTCAAGCTGACGGCGGAGACACCAAAGTACGACGGAAAGCAGCACCCGCAGGATTGGCTGGACGACTACCTTATCGCATGCAGCTGCCAAGGTGGTAATTCGACTACCGCCATGCAGTACATCCAGCTGATGCTCACGGGGTCCGCCCGCGGGTGGCTCAACACGCAGCCGAAGGATGCCTTCAGGACTTGGGAGGAATTCAGGACCGCATTCATAAAAGGTTTCCTGGGAACTTACGCCAGGCCAACCACCCTCATCGAGCTCCAAGCTTGCAAACAGGGCCATGAGGAGCGACTCCGTTCGTACATCCAACGGTGGACCCTGCTCCGCAACACCATGGATGGAGCCACCTCGGAGGACAGAGTCATGGATGCATTCATCTACGGCCTCACCCGTCGCGATCTTCGCGAAGAACTTGGTAGGCTCAGGCCGAAGAATATGATAGACCTCATGCAGATCGCCAACCAATGGGCAGATGGAGAGGACTCCGTCCGCGACTCAATGCCAGATCCCCAACCCAGCAACTGGCGAGAGGGTCGACTGAAAAAGAAACCACGCTTTATCGGCCATGACTCAATAGAGTTAGTAGCGGCGGGATTCGAAACCCCCCGTGAGAATGATAGAGGATATAGCCAAGGCGGTGGCAATGATAGAGGATATAGCCAAGGCGGTGGCAGTGATAGAGGATATAGCCAAGGCGGTGGCAATGATAGAGGATACAGCCAAGGTGGTGGCAGCGGCTACCGCGGAGATGGAAGTCGCAAGCGCGAGTGGCGCAGACGCATACTCACGGATGAGGAAGAGCTACAGCAACCCTGCAGGCACCATATGTTCAAGGACCCGGAAACAGGCAAGTGGGGATCCCGACACCTGTTGAAGGACTGCAAGAAGGCGCAACGGTTGGCCAGGGCCTTCACGCGCGTACTTGCTACGGACGGGCAGCAGGTTCATCAAGCACCACCCGCGGGACAACCAGTCGCGGGACAGCTGGCAATCAACGCACCACCAGCTCCTCCACTCGCCAACCCAGCGCAAGCAGCATTGGCTTACTACCCGCAGCAACAACCGCAGCAGCCGCAACAGCAGCAGCAGCAACCGCAGCAACAGGACCCTGCCAACGTGTTCCCAGCACCACGCGGGCAGATGAACATGATACAGAAGGGGCGTCCTTCCAACAGGACCCAGAAGCTCATTACTCGCCAAGTCTTTCAGGCAATCACCAATCCACCCGCAGTACCCGAGTACCTGAGAGGATCAGAGATAGACATCACCTTCTCCAGGGCTGATCACCCGCCGGCAATACCACGGCCCGGGCACGCCGCTCTGGTAGTCGAAGCTCAGATCGGGGAGTACACCTTGAAAAAGGTGTTCATGGATGGAGGCAGCGGAATCAACATTCTTTTCGCTGACACCCTCAGGCGCATGAACAGGTCAATTTCCAACCTGACGCCGTCATCTAATACCTTTCACGGTATAGTACCAGGGCAAGCAGTTACGCCCATGGGAGTAATCACACTCGACGTGATCTTCGGCACACCCGACAACTTCCGGAGGGAGGCAATCGACTTCGAGGTGGTCGACTGGAAATCACAGTACCACGCCATCCTTGGGCGTCCAACTTTTGCAAGGTTCATGGCGATACCCCACTACGCCTACCTTATGCTCAAGATGCCTGGACCCAAGGGTGTCATCACGGTGAGAGGCGACTTCGACCGGTCCGACAGCTGCGACCGCGAGTTCAACAGGATCTCTGAGTTCTTTGGGATGGAAGATCACCTGGAGATGCTGGCAGTCGACAACGACAAGACCCTCTTCCCCCCAAAGAAGAAATCATCCAAGGACTCGGCGTTCAACACCAGCGACGATACCAGGGCCCACCAGGTACACCCGACAGATGCTGACAAGGTGGTTCGGGTGTCATCAAGCTTGACCAGCGCATAGGAAAGCGCGCTCGTCGAGTTCCTGCGCGAAAACTGGAAGATATTCGCCTGGCAACCTTCTGATATGCCAGGCATACCAAGAGAACTCGCCGAGCACCGATTACACGTTCACAAGGACGCCAGACCTGTCAAGCAAACCATGAGGCGCTTTTCGGGTCCAAAGAGAGACGCGATCAGTTTGGAGATCGACCGGCTGCTCCATGCCGGTTTTATTAAAGAAATCAAGAAGTCAGAGTGGGTAGCAAACCCAGTACTGGTGGAAAAGAAGAAGACGAAGAAACTCCGCATGTGCGTCGACTTCACCGCCATCAACAAATGCTTGCCCCAAGGATCACTTTCCGCTCCCGCGGATTGATCAGATCGTCGACTCGACTGCGGGCTGCGCACGTCTGTCCTTCCTGGATGCCTACTCAGGCTACCAGCAGATCAAGATGGCAGTCGAAGACCAAGAGAAGACGGCGTTTATCACACCACACGGTGTGTTCTGCTACACCATGATGCCCTTCGGGTTGAAAAACGCTGGGGCCACGTACCAGCGTACAATGCAAGCCTGCCTGAAGGAGCTTATCGGGAAGGTAGTCCAAGTCTACGTCGACGATATCGTCATCACCACCCGCAAAGAGGACACCCTCATCGACGACCTCCGCAAGGTCTTCGAGGCACTCGACAAGTACCAGATCAAGTTGAACCCAGACAAGTGCGTTTTCGGCGTCCCAGCCGGAGAGCTACTGGGGTACCTTGTCTCTGCGAGAGGAATCGAAGCAAATCCAGAAAAGGTGCAAAATATACTCGACATGCCTGCACCAACAAAACTTCATGACGTACAAAGTCTAGCCGGCAGAGTCGCAGCACTCAGTCGATTCATAAGTAAGCTGGGAGAAAAGGCCCTGCCCTTCTACCAGCTGATGAAAAAGGCCGACAAATTCGAGTGGACGGAGGAAGCACAGGATGCCTTCGACAGGCTGAAGAAGACCCTGACAACCCCTCCAGTACTGGTAGCACCCCAGGAGAATGAACCACTATACCTTTACGTGGCGGCCACGAACAGAGTGGTCAGTACCGTTCTCGTAGTCGAACGGGAGGAAGAGGAAGGGCTCATCCCGTCCAACGGCCCGTGTATTACCTCAGCGAGGTATTAACAGAGTCAAAGCAGAGGTACCCGCACTATCAGAAGTTGGCATACGCCGTCTTCATGACGTCAAGGAAGGTGGTACACTACTTCTCCGAGCACCCGATAACGGTGGTAAGCTCCTCCGCCCTATCAGACATCCTCACTAATCCATCCGCGACAGGGCGAGTCGCCAAGTGGGTTGTCGAATTAGGGCCATGGGGGCTGAAGTACGTGCACCCGAAGGCAATCAAGGCTCAGGTCCTACCGGAGTTCACCACAGAGTGGATAGAAGCGCAGCTACCAGACGAGCCTGATTTATCGACTGCATGGACCATGTACTTCGATGGATCCAAGAAATTCAACTCAGCCGGAGCGGGAGTCGTGCTCATATCACCCAAAGGCGATAAGCTTAAGTACGTGCTGCAGATGAAATTTCCAACACCCTCCAACAACGAGGCGGAGTACGAGGCACTGATCCACGGCATGCGGATGGCCAAGAACTGCGGCGCCACTCGCCTCATGATCTATGGCGACTCCTACCTGGTGGTGCAGCAAACAATGAAGCAATGCGACGCCATCGCTGACAACATGATAGCATACAGGGAGCTGTACAACCAGCTGGAAGGCCAATTCGACGGCTGCGAGCTGCGACACATTGGCCGCGAAAGCAATGAAGAAGCCGACATCCTCGCCAACCTCGGCTCAGATCGAGCTCCGGTTCCACCCGGAGTCTTCCTCGAGTGCATCACGCAGCGCTCTATCAGGGTCCGGCCCCCGCCAGAACCCCCTGCATCGACAACAACGACCGCCAACCCGCAAAGCACGGAGAAGGAGCCCATGGAGATCATGCTGGTCGAACCCACATGGACAAGCCCGTATCTGGCCTACATGCTGCATCAGCGGCTGCCAGAGAACCCAGTCGAAGCAAAGCGCATTGTCCGCCGCTCGAAGGGCTTCACCATCATCAAGGGCGAGCTTTACAAGCGAAGCATCTCAGGCGTACTCCAAAGGTGCATTGATCCATCTGACGGCCAGGCTATTCTACTCGACATCCACGCTGGAATCTGCGGGCATCATGCAAGCAGTCGAGCACTGGTTGCCAAGGCCTTGCGAGCAGGATTCTACTGGCCCACTGCAATGCAAGACGCAGTCGAGCTCGTAAGAAGGTGCGTCGGCTGCCAAGAATTCGCCAACAAACCTCACGCACCTGCATCAGCATTGAAAACCATCCCACTTGCATGGCCGTTCGCGCAATGGGGACTCGACATGGTAGGTCCCTTCAGGAAGTCCTCCCCGGGTGGGCACACGCACCTCCTGGTGGCAGTCGACAAATTCACGAAGTGGATCGAGGCGGTGCCAATCACAAGTTCAACCGCAACTTCAGCAGTCAACTTCATCAGGTCCATCATCTTCAGATTTGGCGTGCCCCACGGTATCATCACCGACAACGGCACGAACTTTACAGCCGAGGAGTTCAGAGATTTCTGCGAGGAACAAGGCATCAAGCTCAGCTACGCATCCGTCTCACACCCGCAGTCTAACGGACAAGTCGAAAGGGCCAACGGCCTAGTCAGCAAAGGGATAAAGAAGCGTCTGCGAGTGCCGTTGAAACGAGCTGCAGGAGCCTGGGTAGAGGAACTTCCAAGCGTGCTATGGAGCCTACGCACCACGCCGAACAGATCCACCCAATACACACCGTTCTTTATGGTGTATGGCGCAGAAGCAGTCTTACCCTGTGACATTAAGTTTGACGCTCCACGGGTCGTGGCCTACGACGAGTCCGACGCAGAAGAGGCACTAGAAGATGACATGGACACTCTAGATGAAGCACGCGACATCGCCCTCAGCCGCACAGCAGTGTACCAGCAGGACCTGCGCAACTACCACGGGCGACGACTGCGACCCAGATCTTTTGTCCCAGGCGACCTGGTCCTTCGACTCAAGCAGAAGAAAGTGCACAAGCTCGCCTCCCCATGGGAAGGCCCGTACATTGTGACAGAAGCAATTGGCAATGGAGCATACCGCCTGAAGGACCAAGCCACAGGAACAGTTTGCAGTAACCCGTGGAACGTGGCACAGCTACGCCGCTTCTACGCCTGATGTACCCTACACTGTAAATTCAAAGTAGCAGCAGGTTTCTTACGCACTCTTTCCCTCGCCAGGGTACCTAAGGGGACTGGAAGGGTTTTAATGAGGCGGCCTGTTTGCGAGAATAAATAAAGATGATTCAAGAAACTTTGTGTCACCCTCTCCTTTGCAACCTAGGCCGCCACTCGAACCACTCGGGGGCTGCGCCGCACAGGTCCAATACAAAAATCCTCGGCCGCCACTCGACGCACTCGGGGGCTTGCGCTGTACAGGTCTAAAGTTAGCCTAGGCCGCCACTCGAACCACTCGGGGGCTGCGCCATACAGGCATCACCCGAAAATCCTCGGCCGCCACCCGACGCACTCGGGGGCTTGCGCTGTACAGGTCTAAAGTTAGCCTAGGCCGCCACTCGAACCACTCGGGGGCTGCGCCATACAGGCATCACCCGAAAATCCTCGGCCGCCACCCGACGCACTCGGGGGCTCGCGCTGCACAGGTCTCAGTCAGCCTAGGCCGCCACCCGAATCACTCGGGGGCTGCGCCTAACAGGCATCACCCTAAAATCCTCGGCCGCCACCCGACGCACTCGGGGGCTCGCGCTGCACAGGTCTCAGTCAGCCTAGGCCGCCACCCGAATCACTCGGAGGCTGCGCCTAACAGGCATCACCCGAAAATCCTCGGCCGCCACTCGACGCACTCGGGGGCTCGCGCTGCACAGGTCTCAGTCAGCCTAAGCCGCCACCCGAATCACTCGGGGGCTGCGCCTAACAGGCATCACCCAAAAATCTTCGGCCGCCACCCAACGCACTCGGGGGCTCGCGCCGTACAAGTCCTACTCGACAACCTAGGCTGCCACCCGATGCACTCGGGGGCTGCGCCGCACAGGTTTAACTCGAAAGCCTAAGCTATCACCCGATGCACTCGGAGGCTGCGCAGTCAAGGCCAAGATATAACGTTCAGTTCACACTCTCGCTCACCAAGTACGCCACCCGACACACTCGGGGGCTGCTCCACACGGGTTATGAGTTCACGACACAACGTTTTCATATCCTTAGGAGTAACCCCGTATCAGCATATTTACATGCATACATATATTCATGTTACAAGCTAACATTATACAACAAGCTGTTTTTCTTAGTCGACAGGCTCTTCCTTTGGTGCATCGAGTGGCCCTACACGTCGCTCTGTATGATTCATGACCTGTCGCATCACCTGACGTGCGGGTTCAAGGGATTCGGCATAATCAACATCCCTAGGCAAGCCATCAAGTATTCTGTCCAAGGGAACATGAGGTCGATGCAGTCGAACATAGGCAAACGCCGTGTTGGCCCCGGCAACAAGCTGGTTGAAGACGACCACCTTCAACGCCCTGCTACTGCGGAACCTCTCCAACAGCGCGGGCAACCCTTCCGGCTGCTCATCAAGGGGGAAGAACACTTTGTTGATCTGCCAGAGTGCTTTCCTGCAACCCTCAAGAACGAACGCAGCTCGCCAGGTGCGATCCAGCATCCGCGCGAGTATGCGGCCCTCTCCCTTATGTACCCAGAATTGGCGAGCTTCGACCGAGTTACCGGTGGCCTCGCTATCCACGCGCTCATCCACTCGAGCGTTCTCGGCTTGCCAGTCGGGATTAACAACTGCAAATTAACGGGTCAAGGTGCAGAACAACACAAGCATGAAGAAATCAAAGAGAAGCAGCTAGAGCACAAACCTTGCAGCTGTCGACATATCAGATCAATCTGGTCAAGAAGGAACCGTTCGCGCTGATTGAACGGCCCAGCGGAACGTGCCCTGAGACGATCAAGCTCCACGTCAGTTCTCCGCAGCTTCGACTCAAGTTCAGTGATTTTGTTCCTCATATAATTAAACACTCGCTGATCGTTCCTGCTCCGCGCGGGAGCCGGAGGAGTCGGACAACGCGAAGACGCAGGCGCAGTCGAAGAGGTACCTTCATCCAAGTACGCACGGATATCTTCCGCGACTTCAGGAGGAGCACTTCCGTCAAGCTGTCAATTTAAAGAACATCAGAGAGCACTATTTTCAACAAGACTAGACAAAAACACAGTCGCATGACAGAATCAGCATATCCATTGATTTCACCAAGTTTCATTACAAAAGACAAGAGAAGACCCCTACTACAACACTACATAGCAGAACCCGACGGTGCGCGGCCCTTTTTGGCGGCTGACTCTGCAAGCTTCCTCTCAAAGGTGTCAATCAGCTTTTTAGCTAACTTAGTCGCCTTGTCCTTGACGCTGGTCAGAGACTTGGACTTTCCATCGGGCCTTCGAGGGAAGTCGCTCACAGCCGCCTCAAAGTCACCCGAGATCCCATGACCGAGTAACAGACGGAAGGTGAGCTCGGAGCCGCGTACCGTCTGGGTGCGGGTGTAGTTGGCCATCACATTCGCCTCAGCAAATGGAGCCGCCAGCTTGTCAGCCTCCTTAGGCGCGGCCTGACCAGGGAAAACACCTTCATAGATGTTGGCCAGGGCGCTCGAGGACTTCTTCACAGCGTCCGCGGCGCACGCGCAAACCCGGTTGCAGAGGTCGACTGCCGCCGACAAGGTGGTATTCGCGCTGGACGTCCCTTCAGGGGGAGAACCACCACCAACACCTACACTCAGAAATAACGCGAATAGTAAGGTTACCTACAGGCAACAAAGGCAAAAGTAGGCTTTTATCAGCCGAGAACTTACCACCAATGGCCGTGGCAATGCTAATCAGGCGTTCGACCTGAACCTTTTCTGCCTCAGTCTGGGTCTCAAGCGACTTCTCCAGTTGCTGGACCCGCTTCACCAAGCCTTGGTTGTCTTCTGCAGAACACCCGAGCAAAAGATCAGAATTGCGGACAGTCGAAGAAAGTTCAAAAGACTCGACAAGGGATACTTACTCTTCGACTGCTCAAGCGCAGCACGAAGTTGACTAGCCTCCTGCTCCAGACGAATGAAGCGGGTGGCCGTTTCCATCTGCTGACGATAGACGGGCTGCGGAAAAAAGAAGTATAAATCTGTACCCGACTATTCTAGTCACGCACATCTTCGGGGGCTACTCCCATCGGGAGCGCTGTTCGCGCACCCGATACAAGAATTTGCAAGATAAGAAAGAAGATACTTACATGCTGGATCAGATCAGCATCCACGGCAGTCGCATCAGCGGCACCATCCGGCCGGGTGGCCGTCGAAGGGTCCAGCACCGGAGGATCGTTCGCCTGTGGCGCCTCTTCAGTTGTACCAGTCGCATGCTCCGGGGCAGCAGACTGGTGTTCCTCCTCACGAGGCGAATCATGGACATTACCACCTTGGTGGCTGCTTACAAAAGATTCAGAAAACACCCAAGGAACAGAAAGAAGAAGCGAAACAGAAAGGTTCAGTCGCATAAAGCTTACCTGTCAGCATATTCACCATCGCTGCTCATGGAAGGAGTCGGCATCCTCCCAAACCCCGCGGGAGGCGCGGAGTCCAGCGGAGTCACAATCAGGGAATCCACAAGCTTGTTCGCCTCTGAAGACGACGAGCTGGAGTCCTCCTTTTCTGCCTCCTTCAAGGGTGATGTCGCGGCGGCGGAGCCGACATGCTTTCGCTTGCGCCGTTTGAGCGGCGCCTCCTCCTCCTCCTCTTCCTCCTCTGCTTCCTCGCTAGGCGAGGAAGCGGGGGGAAGACTCTCTTCATCGCCGTCCTGCTCGGCAACGAAGGCGGCCTCATCGTGAGCGCCATTCTCCATCAACGGAGGAAGGCTCACGTAATTTTTCCGATCCTGAAGATCAGCAAGCAACAGTCGAAAGTTCAGAAAAAGACAGTCAACTCCAAGTAACGAAGACCTCAAGATTCAAACACTTACCTCTGGGATCGGATTCGTCGAGCTGAAGGGCGCGACTGAGCAAGTCACGTTGCACGCGTCAGCAACCCGAAGGCTGGTGATGGCCCTCACCTTGATTGCGACTTGTGCATCGTCCATTGCCGGGTCGACTGCCATTTCCCACATTGGGAGAGGGCGCTGTTGCAGAGGCTGCACCCTCAACCTGTGGAACATGGCGATCAGCTGGATTCCGCCGGCTTCGCGTCCCATCGTCTTGATCAACCCGCGAAGAAGCGCCTGCAGCGGCTTGATCGACTCCCTCTCCTCCGTCGACAGGGGGTGCGACCAGGCGTTGGTCTTCTTCAGAGGCCGCTCAGCGGCGAAGTCGGGGATCCCGGCCTGGTTCCACGTGATGTAGAACCACTTCTTCCTCCAGCCTTGCACGGAGTCGGACTTCTTCATGTGGAAGAAGTTCGTGTCGCCGCGCAGCTGGATTCCGAAGCCGCCGACCGGGTAGGTCTCCTTCGACTTACCCGCCATCCGGCGCACCAGGAAAATAGACTTCCACAGTGCCCAGTGGGGTGCGATCCCCAGGAAACACTCGCAGAGCACGATAAAGCTCGTGATGCTCAAGACGCTGTTGGGAGTCAGATCATGGATCTGAATCCCATAGGCGTACAAGAGCCCACGGACAAAATCGTGCAAGGGGAACCCGAATCCCCGCGGAAGGAACTCCACGAAGCAGACGCGTTCCCCACTGCGGGGAGCAGGGACGGAATCCTTACCGGGCGCCCGCGTCGTCGCCACGGCCTCCGGTGGCAGCAGCCCCTGCTGGCGGAGGCTGTCGAGCTCCGCCGCTTTGACGGAGGACTTGCTCCAGTCGCCCTCCACCTTTTTCATCCCGGCGTCGTCGCCGGCGGCGGCGGAGGAGCTCTCAGTACCCTTGCTCCTCTTGTGGCCCATGTCGCCGGAGGAAAGGGGAGAACTTTGTTGGAAGCTTTTTGCGAGGAACAATGGAGGCAAGAACTGGCGGCGAGATGGAGGAGAATGAGGATGCGTGAACTGCCTCTACACCGCGGTGAAAAATATATACCGCGGGGCAGTTCATCACGGCCGTCCATCGTGCAACTGCATCGCGCCGCAAGAATCCGGCCGCCCACGTGTCGCGCGACGGACACCCCGGTCGTGCTCCACTACGCACGAGAACCGAGGCGTCATCATCACGCCGCGGCGTTTTCGCGCCCAACGGTCCATATTCAGCGGTCGCCGCTGTGACAGCGGGCCCACCATCGTCACGTCTCGTCGGGCGCAGAGCGTGTCGAGTCATGTCATCAAAAGCGTCATCCCTGACGTCATCATGAAGTGTGTCAAGTAAGCCAAGCAATTGGCTGAGCATTCGACAGTCATTCGACTGAAACAAGTACGTTCGAATTAAACGTTCGAGTGGAATAACACGAAGTAAGCTTTTTAAAAAGCTGATTTTATGACAAGTTAGTAGGCCGTCAAGGCTGAGTGAAAGAGTAAGTCGAGCCTGGACAGTTTCGACTCGGACAAGTTCGAGTCATCTGTTTACTCCCATCGGGAGCGGGCTTTTCGACTGAGGAAAAATTGAGTTTAACCTCAATTGCAAGCAATTCAGCTTAATCTCGGGGGCTACTCCCATCGGGAGCGCTGTTCGCGCACCCGATGATTATGAAGAAAAGCAGTCGAAATGCTGCGACTCCGAAAAATCAAGACGGCGCACCCGAAGAATCAAGACAAGCTCACTCGAAGCAATCTTCATCAACGATTCCATGTGGCGTGCCCTGAAGGGGGGAGTCCTCCACCCGACTCTGCGATTCGACTGAGCACTCGGGGGCTACTGTCGTGGGGCTACCTTTCGGGTCACCCACGGTGATGGTACTTGGGTCACGCCAAGGAAGGCCCAGCGAAGCCCAAGAAGGATTCCGTATACAACAAGTAGTCGACATTAGGTCGGTGAGGAGGTTTCCATATCTTGTACGTGCAATCGCACCGTCCACCCGAGACCCGGCCTGTAGTATAAAGGCCGGGAGGGTGCGCCGTCTAGGGCATCGAATCATTGAGCATCGCATTGTAGCCACCAATCGATAATTCCAGACAAGCAGGAGTAGGTCTTTACCTCAACTCGAGGGGCCGAACCTGGGTAAATCGCCCCCTGTTAGCCGTCGTGTTCACCAGCCTGATCTCTTTCCTTCTCCTTCAATCAACCCGGGGTATTCGACCTTGGGATTTGCCGAGTCACAAGCTCGTCAATGTCGTACTCAGCCTTGCTTTGTTGATTATTATTTGTTTCAGAGGAGGACGCCACCGGGCTGGAAGGTGGGTTCTTTGTTGACATCGACGAGTAGTCTGGGGTTCCCAGGTGGCAGCTTGGGACGTTTGGAACAGGCTGGCACGGGATGTTTATTGGTAGGCCTCTTAGGCCATAATTTGGATCTTGTTGTTTAGACAACTTTAATTTGCTTCCGCTGTTGTAATGATGGGTCAGTGACCTCTGATGTGTCATTTGCTATCTTTCTCAATTATATGAGTTGAACTATGATATCTTTGTGTCGTAGAGTCTGTGATGTGCCAGTTGTTCCGCAGTCTTGGTCTCTTGGTTATACGTGAAAGCGATGTCCGAGCTTATGGCATGATCGAGGTGTTGTGTGCCGATGATGTATTCCGTGCACGCCTGCCAATGTGTTTTGGCCTGGGATTGGTAACCCCAATAACCCTTGATTGTGTACCATGACCGGTTGCACAACGCTTCACTGTATAGCTCTGGCGTCAGGGCGCTACAATTTGGTATCAGAGCAGGACTGCCTGTAGGAAACCCATTCTACTGGTCGATGTCGAGTCTAGTGTTCGTGAAAATTATTTATAACCTAAAAGGAGTTGTGAAAACCATCTTAGGATTCTTTTTACTCCTTATCCAACTCGCTCTATTCTGAGTTATCTTACCTCTATTTGATTTAACAGTTCTCCTGATCGTCGGCAAATTCAAATCTTTAGGATCACGGGGTTGGGTTCTATCTTTAGTTACTGGTTAACTTTGCTCGTCTGCCAATTCTAAAGCCCGAAGAACGGAAATGTTGCGGATCGTCAAGAAATTCCCTTGCTTTAGCCCAAGATCTTGAACCGAAGGTCCCGGATTGTGCTAGGGCTCAGGTGTAATGATTTATGAGGGTTGTCACCCATGTGAGCATTATGCTATTCGTGAGTCCCAGTGCATGAAGCTGATCTTTAACCCAGGATCTTTTCCGTTGAACCCTGATGTTAATTGTCAAACCCTACTTTAGGTCGGCAATGTTTGAAGTTAATCTTCATTTTGGTGGTTGTAGTCGTAATTGAATTGCGGCAACAAAGCTCTTCTCTGTCACGAGTTATAGCTGGTTATTCTGTCATGAAAACATCTGGATTACGACAAGTTTGCTCTTAGCAAGTTTTCCATCAATGTCTGTGTTTCCTCCAATAACACTCATTCGTGAAATCCTTTCGGCACTAGTTGTCGGAAGAGTACTAACAAGGGCTTCGGCAATATCTTGGCATTGTGGTTAGCCCTTTCCTTACTCTTAATCTGTTGTCCGACCTTTATCTGTCAGTTGACAGTCGAGTGTTATCGTGCATTGGTGTGTTCCGATGCATGTTACCCTTGTGGTCCGTCAATACATTCCACGTCGGGATGTGAGGGGAAACAAACTCCGGTACCTTGTCCATTTCTCGGCCAGGTCAAAGTATTGTAATCCGCAGAATAAGAGGCTTGTCTAGCTTTTGTTCTGTTCAACCTTGGAGTGTCACACTCTTTTATATCCAGAGGTCGTGCTTAGTCTCATGACTTACCGGATGAAGTGAAGCTCTTACCCTTCCTTATCCATCTACCTCCGAGCTACTCAGGCTCGAGATTGTTGAGGATGCATATTGGGGTGGTAATTGGACATTCTTAGCAACTGATATTGCTTTGAAATCCAAGGACGGTGATGTCATTCTTAGCATGATTGGTAATCTGATCATCAAGCCGAGTTTGACTGTGCTACCAAGTCCATTTTGTTCAGGTGCACACCTTCGGTCAATAGGTTAGATTCGTGTCAAAACTCTAAAGATCACAACGTTCGCTTGGAAAAGCAAAATTTCCTCTCGCAAACCAGCTAGTGTCCTGGAGCTTGACGCTGTAATCAATACTTGAGATCCTTATCTCTCGTTATCTGTTGTAACTCCTCCCTCGGACATGTCAAGTCTGAAATATCCGCATGCCTAACCAAATCTGAATCTCAAGCAGAAATGATGGTTGGTGTTCTTAAGAGTATAATGTAGGCCTTGTGTGAATCCGACAAGTTTGAGGTGGTGGTTTCCCTACTTAACTGGAAGGTCTATTGTGATATCCTCTTGCCTTTCATAAAATCAAACCACTCTCCATGAGGATATTGTGCGACTTATTCTAGAGGTTGCCCTTATGGTCTCTTTGAAATCTTAAAGGTCCGACCTCCACTTGATGACCTATTGAAGGCTTTTTCGAAGCCTGATAGTGGTATCTAGAACATCGAGGAGAACATTAACGTGGTGTTCCAACAAAAATGTCTCTCGGTCGTTTCTCCTATCCTCTGCTCGACCTTTGTATGGTCAAGTGGTTCCTAGTTTTCCCCAATGGCTTATGGTCTTGTGCAAAGTTCATATTTCCAACCCTTGGAAAAAACTTGTCTATCACCTTGAACTATCTTCTGACTTTTTCGTCAGCACGTCATGCTTTCTACCTTACTCCCTGCAACAAGGAAGATCATCGTGGGATCCAGAAGATCATAGAAGTTAAGGGTTGTCATGTTTCCCTCCTCTCCCTCTTCCTACTCTAGGCATCTCGGCGCGAGATTCTTGTAAGGGGGATAGATTTGTAACAGCCCAGATTTGGTACCCTAAAATATGGGCCAAATTTTCACTTTTTGCTTTGCTTTGCATCATGGCATACATATTTAAATTGCTAAGTTAAATATTGCAAACAATGGAAATCATTAAAAGGAATCAAACCCTTCCCAAATTTCCCAACCCAAATGCATTGCTCAACTTAGCAAACCAAATTATTCTAGAATTTCCAATTTGTCCAGTAAGTTCCAAGAGTATATTTGTTTAAATGTTTGTCAAAGACAATTACTTGTTAATCAAAGTAATAGTTTTGGAATTCAAAATGGAATAAACAAATTGTAAATTTTGACTCCAAGTTAAACTTTCCCAAAATTCAAAATAAATTATGGGGAGCTTCATAAATATGGTAGGAGCCTCCATGATTAATTTCATTAATTTTGGAAATATATAAATGCTCCAAATAAATACATTTTTGCAATTTATCAAAAATGAACATATTCAAACCCTATGAACAATTATGTAAAACTTTTTATTTTGCAACACCAAATTTTGTGGAGCTTCTACATGTCATGGGGAGGCTACATGATTTTTTGCATATTTTATAAAAAGGTTTAAATGCCTCAATTAAAAATGAGGACTTCAAATAGTTGCAAATCAACTTTGAATTTTGAAACCAAGTTAAACCTTTCAAAATTTCCAAACAAAAATATGGTGAGCTCCCTTATCTTATTATGAGCCTCCCTGAATAATTTCATAATTTTTGAAGATGTTTTGGTCCCTCAATTAGATTGCCAAAGCTTCTGGTTTTAAAAGGAAATTAAAGCAGAAAAGAGGAAAACAGGCAAGGGGGTTTTCGCAAAAAGTTCCTCTTCCCTGTCGCCACAGGAACTCCACTGGCGCCATGGCACGGGCTGCCGCCGTGTCCTCCTCCCCTGCGTCGCTGCGACCCCCCCTGCGTGGCTAAGTTGTGCATGCCGTCGCCCCCTGCTCTCTCCTCTCTCCCCCTGCTCTCCGCTCCCCACGAACCCCAAACCCTAACCCAAATTTTCGGTGCCGAGCTCCTGCCGCCGCCGTCACGGATGCCGTCGGTTCCGGCCGTCCCGGGGCCAGCCGAAGCCGTCATCGACTCCGCCTCGCCGAGCTGCACCTCCCCGCCGCAGGAATTGGCCCGGGAACACCGCAGTCGCCGTCGCCGGCCCGTTCCTTCCCCACCTCCGGCCGCCGCGTCGAGCAAGCTCGCGTCACCGTCCGGCCTCCTCCGGCCCCTCCATTCCCGTATTCACGCTCCTGGTGAGCTCCTGCTGCTCCCCGTCCCTTCTTCCCTCTCCCTCTCGCTCTCTAGCCATGCCCGTGTCGTCGACCATCGCCTGCCGCCGCCAAGCTCGACGCCGGCGCATTTCCGGCGACCAATTGGTCCTTCCCGCCGCTCCTCCCATGCTCCTCTCCTCCTCCTCTATCTCCTAGTGCCCCTGCCCGCGCTCAATTTCGCCCAGAAATGACGGATTGAAGATCAACATGCCTCCTGCCTCCCCTGTGACATCATGCTTATGTCATTGTTCTTCAGTTTTGCTTTTTCAAAATTAACAGAGAGCTGGAAATTCAAATATCTATTAAATGGAAATACAGAAAAATGCAATTGACCTACCAAATTGTTCACATTTTCATAACCTATCCAAATATGCAATTCCCACATGCAAATGGATTCTTGAGTTTGAATTTAAATGTGAAATGCAATTCACCTATTAGTTATTCAAATTTTGGAAATTGCATATCTTTTGAACCATGAATCCAAAAAATGCAAATAATATGTCAAAATGGGCAGCAAGAAAATGTCAATCTGTTATTGCCCATGATAGAATTATTTGGTCAAATTAAATTGCTCATATTTAATAATTACAGAAATGGCAGAAATGAGTGGAAATTTATAAAATCTATAACTTTATGAATATTGCTCCAAAAATTATAAATGAGATCTTAAAATGTTCAGGAAAACAACATCTAATTGTTAGTGCTATTTCCATGAAATAATGAACCTTTTAAATTGTTGTTTATCTAAAATTATTAAAATGGTAGATTTAAATCAAATATTGAAAACTATCATATCTTGATAAATATTAATCCAAAAATTGCAAATGATATGCCAATTTGATCATCAACTCAAAGGCTATCTATATATGTTAAGTTCACAGCATGACAACAACTTTTCCTTTGATGTCATTTCGAATTGGTTAAAATGAACTAAATTGGTTAACCGTTTAATTCGCCATTTCTTCATCGTTAATCGGAAAATTGCAAACGAAGTACCAAAACGATCAGTAGGTCAATACCTATCTAATAATGTCAATATCATGCATGTAGACCTCATATTTCAGTACTGGACATGTTGAGTAATTAATTAATTCACTAAGTTAAATATGGAGTTTTGACCCGTTAATTGCTATATTTAATTTAGGGGTTCCATTCAACTTGTGGGACATGCCCAATATGTTTTCAGTGCATAAATTGACCATCTCATCATGATTGTGCATTGCACCTTGTATTCGTGTTATTTATTTCGTTTCTTGTATTGTTGTGTTTCGTTAGATTCAGGAGTCGAGGTTCCACCACAATACCTTGACGATCAACGCGCCCAGTACTATCAGCAAGGCAAGAGCTAACCTAACCTTCTTGGCATCTAGCATCCTATTATTTTTACAAACTTATTTTATCCACCAGAATATTGCATGCGATTCAAATGTCTCTTTTGATCAAGATTTAGAGTATCCCACAAATGCATGTCTTCCCCTAACCATCACATGCTTCCCCTCCTATGAACCATAGGTTTGATGTGTTGGCCGGAGACAAAGATATAATGGTTGTATTTATATGCTTAGCTATGCTTAGCCATGCTTAGTCGTATGCTAGTTGTGCCCGTTGATTAATTCCATATTGATGGTGTTGATGGAATGATTCGGGCGTGGTGGATATATGTGATGCTTAATTAAATTGCTAAGAAGGCTGGGATTAGTTGCCATCGGGGATGGTGGGTTGTCTCATTCTTGCCCCTAGGTGCGAGTTCTTGTCTCTAGAACCAAGATGAGCGTGCTTCCATTGGTGGGGGTATGGGCTCCTTACTAACTGAATAACTTGTGTGGGCATATCCAAGGGTCCTCTAGTTTGCTATTTCCATTTGCCGTGTGTGTGAGCGGAAAAAAAATTGACGAGGATGGTGGTGTTTAGGACGTGGCGATGGGGCAGGGGCTGAGGCTGGGTAAACTTGCCCTGTGGCCACAGATGACTCTTGGATAGTCTCATGCGAGGTAAAGGTTTAACCGCGCCCACTCGCCGGCCTTCCCCGGAAGAGGTCCAATCAGGTGAGCCGGACAGTACCAATGGGTAATTTAGTACACCCCTGCAGGGTTTAATCTTTTCGAAAAGCCGTGTCCGCGGTTATGGACGACTTGGGAACGGACTACGAGATCATAGAGAACATTAACTTAATTGATATGGCAGCTAGAGGTTGCATAATCAACATGTGGTAAAGGTTCATTTCCTCGAGGGTGATTCGAGGGAGTGCCTTGGTGGAGATGAGATGCTTCTGGTTACAAATGGTTCGTTGAGAACCGCAGATGAAAGTTACTCTCTTATCCCTTTTCGGAAAACATTCTGAGTAGACGATGCCATGGGTCTTTATATCTTTAAAAGGAAAACCAGCTTCATGCAAATTAGCTACATTATACAGCTTTAGAGCCTCCGTCAGCATCGGGCCTATATCGCCCTACTAATTCTTGCGAGTACGTCGTACTCAGCCTTGCTTTGTTGATTATGATTTGTTTCAGAGGAGGACGCCACCGGGCTGGAAGGTGGGTTCTTTGTTGACATCGACGAGTAGTCTGGGGTTCCCAGGTGGCAGCTTGGGACGTCTTGGAACAGGCTGGCACGGGATGTTTATCTGTAGGCCTCTTAGGCCATAATTTGGATCTTGTTGTTTAGACAACTTTAATTTGCTTCCGCTGTTGTAATGATGGGTCAGTGACCTCTGATGTGTCATTTGCTATCTTTCTCAATTATATGAGTTGAACTATGATATCTTTGTGTCGTAGAGTCTGTGATGTGCCAGTTGTTCCGCAGTCTTGGTCTCTTGGTTATACGTGAAAGCGATGTCCGAGCTTATGGCATGATCGAGGTGTTGTGTGCCGATGATGTATTCCGTGCACGCCTGCCAATGTGTTTTGGCCTGGGATTGGTAACCCCAGTAACCCTTGATTGTGTAGCATGACCGGTTGCACAACGTTTCACTGTATAGCTCTGGGGTCAGGGCGCTACATTGGGTTACTCACTTAAGGGAAAATTGCTGCTGTCCTACAAACCTCTGCACTTGGAGGCCCAACACTGTCTACAAGAATAGAAGCGTGTAGTAGACATCAAGCTCTTTTCTGGCGCCGTTGCCGGGGAGGTAAGGTAAGCGGCACTCACACTCTGGCAACGAAGCTCTTTTATTGCCGGGGAGGTGAGTGCTTGAAGGTATCTTCTTTAGATCTTGCAATTAAATCTTTTTGTTTCTTGTTTTCACTAGTTCGGTTTAATGGAAAACAACAAAAAAAAGAGAGCTTTATAAAATTTATCTTGAAATTGGTCATGATGCTTTTGAAGAGAAAATTAAAAAACATATGGAATTTTATTTGCATAATAATCATGCTAGTAGAAATGTTATTAGTATGATTTCTTTGAATTCCATTGTTGCTAATGCTATGGAAAATTGCAAGCTTGGGGATGCCGGTTTTGATGAATATTGTCTTTTTATTCCCCCAAGCTTTGAGGAGGAAATTTGCTTTGATGATTCTATGCCTCCTATATATGATGATTATAATGATGAATGTGATCTTTTCAGTCCACCTACTATATATTGAGGATAAAATTTCTTATGATTATGATATGCCTCCTATTTATGTTCATTACAATGATGTCTTTGATTGTGTTACTCCCACTATTACTAATGAGAAGGATTTTGCTTATGTGGAGAGTGATAATACTTTTATGATGGTGAATGAAAAGCATGCTTTATGTGATAGTTATATTGTTGAATTTGCTTATGATGCTACTGAAAGTTATTATGAGAGAGGGAAACATGTCTTTAAATATCTCAACAATATTATGTTTCCTCTCTTTATGTTGAAGGTTTTAATGTTGCACTTACTTTGCCTTCCTATGCTTAATGCTTTATGCTCCAATGATTTATTTTCTTACAAGATGCCTATGCATAGGAAGAGAGTTAGACTTAAATTTGTTTGATATTTGCTTCATGATGTTCTCTTTTATTTCAACTCTTATTCTTATGAGAGCATCATTAAAATCTTTTTGCCTAACTAAAAGGCGTTAAAGAAAAGCGCTTATGGGAGGCAACCCATTTTATTTTTACCTACTGTTTTTTTTGTTTGTTCTTATTTTGGGTGATGTTACTTCTGTAACAACTCCCTTGTATCTTTTTGTTTTGGTTTTTGGTGCCAAGAATAGCCTCTAAAGAGAGGAAGACTAATTGGTGAGTTTGCTGTCCAGAAACAGATTTCTGTTCTTCACTGTTCGAAAATCCAAAAAATCACAGAACGTCATCTGTGGCTGAAATTTTCTGAAAGTAAGAATCAGGGTTTTTTATACATTTCTATAGTTTTAAGTTTTCTTATTTGAGGTCCAGAAGTGCCCCGAAAAAATTCATCTATACAGTCTATTCTGTTTTTGACAGATTCTATCCTTAGTTTTGCATTGCTTCTTTCACGGGCAAAGTGAAGTTCTTTTCAAGGATAGAGCTTTACTTAGACCTTTGTGACAGTAGATAATTTTTTAAAAATAAGTTCATGATATGTGCTTTGGAACTGAAGGAAGATATTCTTTTTGTGGACTAACCCCTCTAATGAAGTTGCTATAAGTTTTGCGTGAAGGAAGTTTTCAAGTATCCAAGTGCGAGGTGATGAAGGAAGATCAAGAAGGGATAAAAGACTAAGCTTGGGGAGGCTCCCCATGGACCCTCCTCTGAAACATTCAAGAAGTCACAAGCGTCTAAACTTGGGGATGCCTTGGACATCCCCTTCTTCATCAACAATCATCGGTTTCTCTCATGGTACTATATTTTTATTCCTTTACAAATTATGTGTTGGTCTTGGTGCATCAGTTTGTTTTTACTTTTAGTTTGTTTGTGTTTTGTTCTCTGGTCTTTGCAATAATTTGGATCCATGCATGCTTGTTTGGGAGAGAGACACGCTCCGCTTTTTCGTATACACTCCTGTTCTTCACTTATATGTGTTGAGTGTTTAGCTTTAATTACTCTTGCTGCTAGCTCTCTTGTTTTTCATGTATCTCTTGTTCAGAGCTATTAGCTTTTGTAGTTATGAAGTACTCTCTTGTGTTTTCACTCATTTTTGTTTAGAGAGTTGCTTCAAATAAGTTGATTGGTGTTTGGTTGAATGGAAATTATCATGTAGGAAGTGAGAAAAGTGCTTGCATAATCTTGTAGATCATTGTCTTGAATATTTGATATGTGTCAATTGTTTAGAGATATGAAGTAGATTAATGCTTAAACTTGTGGATCATCTAATAAGAATAGATTAGTAAAGAACTACTGTAAAGCTTTAAAATTGTGGTGCTTGTCCTGCTTGGTAGCTCTCAAAGTCTAGATATTGTTTTTGCAAAGAGTTGGTTTCGCTAACAAGATAGACGGTGTGAAGTCTAGTGGTTATGCATAATGTATATCTCTAGTCATTCATTGAACCAAGTTGATGTTATGTGTTTACTTGATATCCTGCTAAGCCAAAAATTCCGTACTGAGAAGGAATACTTCTCGTGCATCCAAATCCCTGAACCAAATATCTTTGCCATTTGTGTCCATCATACCTACCTACATGTGGTATTTCCCTGCCACTCCAAGTAAAATTTTCATGTGTTATCTTTAAAATGTTCAAAATTCTCCTTTTTGTGCCCCTGTTTTTAAGCTCATGAGCAAGCAGTAAGAAGTTAGTTATAACCTATGACAAGCAAGGTCATTTCCCCCCTTTCACCCGGTGTTGATGGTTCACGTCCTCACTTGAATTTACCCGAGAGCGGCTTAAGCAAAATATAAATATAACTCACCATTCTCCTTCGCACAATGAAAACCTGAGAAATCAGTCAAACATTGGATAGGGGTGAAACCAAGGAGAAAGAGGAATGTACTCATTCCTCTAAAACGAGCCGCTCTCAAAAGTCTAAAAGCCTTGCTTGAAATGGGGGACTAGCTAGTTTCTTTACTGTGAAGTCGTTGACGAAAGCATGCATATCTCAAAACTGTTTTACTTCTGTCAAAAAAAAAAGCTCTAGCACATGACTAATCCCTGCTTCCCTCTGCGAAGGGCCTTTCTTTTACTTTTATGTTGAGTCAGTTTTCCTCTTCCTTCTTAACCCCTCAAGCAATCACTTGGTATCAACTTTGGTTCATGTTTTACTTCATGTTATCTTTGTGTCTAACTGTGAAAACTTTGTATTGACTTTATCTTGAGATAAACAAGTTGCAAGTTGAAGCTTTTTGCTGAAAACTTAAATCTTCCTTTCTGTTGGCCAAACTCTTTTGTTGAACTAATATTGCTTTTTGAGATATCAATCATTGTCAAGTGTTATACTTTTAAATCTCCAAATTACTCTTTTCTAGTAAATTCTTGTTTAGACGTTGCACATGGTTAATCATTGTTTGTTTCATTCAATGAACCATTGTTTTGGATCAATGCATTCAGTTCATATGCTTTACATGATTACTTTATCAAGATTGTGTTGGTAGCATGTCACTTCGAAAATTATTTTGTTATCACTTACCTACTCGAGGACGAGCAGGAGTTAAGTTTGGAGATGCTGATACGTCTCCAACGTATCTATAATTTTTGATGTTCCATGCTTGATTATATATCATTGCCATATGTTTCTATAATATTTTACATCATTTTGGCATGATTTATGGAACTAACCTATTGATAAGATGCCCAGTGCCAGTTTATGTTTATTATGTCTGTGCATTGCAGAAAAGGTCCAAAATCCAAATTGCTCAGAAAAATCCGAAAAAATTACAGAAATTCTTTTTCGTCAGAAGACTCCGGGAGCCAGAAGGACAAGTCCAGGGGGAGGCCCATAGCCTCCAGGTGCCACCCAGGCGCGGTTGGACCCGGGGTGGCGGCCGGGTGCCACCTGGACGGCTCGTCCACCCCCTCGCGCCGCCTCTTCACCTATATATTTGCTCCTGACCTAAAAACGTTGGAACATCGAAGCTTTTCTCCAGAAACACATCTAAGCGCCGCCGCCACTAAAAACCCTAATTCGGGGGATAGAAGTTCCTGTTCCGGCATCCTGCCGGGATTGGGAATTGTCCCCGGAGTCATCTTCATCGCCGTTGCTGCCTCCCGTGATGAAGTGGGAGTAGTTCTTCGTCGGGGCTGAGAGCTCTACTGTAGCTATGTGGTTATCTCTCTCTCCCATGGTGTGATCTTTACGTGATCGTGAGCATTGTTAGTACGGCTGAATTCTTATGTAATGTTATGCTACCCAATTGGTTTGTCTAGTATAATTTCCGGAGTTGTGACAACACAAAGCCTTGGTGACAGACGGGGCGCGCGTGTAACTCCTTGACAGATTATCTAGAGTGATATTTACCATGTTTATTCTTTGTGGAATTGTGGTGTTTGTTTACTCAGACTTTGAGGTGTGCTTTTGTAGCCCTACGCATAGTACCCTTGTTATATCAGGGAGAAGGATAATTCCGAGTAGCACTTGCATGCTTTCAGTTGTGCTAACATGTTGAGAGAGATCCCTAGCGAAAGTAGGATCCCTAGGCCTTGTTTCCCATCATCGAAACACCGTTTCTAGTCACTTTTATTACATGTTTTCTTGCTGCCATTTTTATTACAGATTACAAATACCACTTGTTACCATCCATATCACTTGTATTTTACCGTCTCTTCACCGAACTAGCTAGTGCACCTGTACAACTGACAATTGTATTAGGTGTGTTGGGGACACAAGAGACTTCTTGTATCTTAATTGCAGGGTTGCTTGAGAGAGGATACGTTCAACCTCTTCCTCCCGTTGATTCGATAAACCTTGGGTTAATCACTTAAGGGAAAATTGCTGCTGTCCTACAAACCTCTGCACTTGGAGGCCCAACATTGTCTACAAGAATAGAAGCGTGTAGTAGACATCAGCGTCCGGTGTAGACGACGTTCCCCCGGCTCCGGTCCAGCGGCAGCAGCGGAAGAAGAGTAACTCGAACCGAAGCACCAGCAGCACGACTGTGTGCGTATGGTGGAGAAACCTCTCTACCGTGCACAGCTCCGAAAGGCGGAACCACGCTCCTCTCCTCCACATCCGACCTCTCACCTCGTCGGAGCCCCCCTTTCGCACCAAACCACTATCCACATCAACAGAGCCGGCGCCTCGGTGGCTCGCTGCGACGTAGAAGGTGATGCCGAGCGTTGAGCAAGCGGGAGACGAGCAATGCACTTAGGTTGGGGGTTTGGGGAGCGTCTTCCCGAAGACGATCGTCGTCGTGGTGGGGCTTAGAGGGAATGGACGGGGCTGTGGCGGATCGGCGAAGGTGGAGAATGACGTAGAGCGTGGTGGCAAGGCGCCACGACAGTGCGCCGATCGCGGTCGGGGAGGTCGGTGGTCCGACCAGTGCCGACGGTGGGGGGAGATGGAGATGGTGGTGGGGACGGTGCTCTGTTCTTCTCCTCCTCTCCGACGGTGCGGTGTCGGTGGTCTCCCCCTCAGCAGCAAGTGGTGCTCTCTTCTTCCTTCTCCTCTCTGACAACGATTGTTGTGTTTTTTTCCACCCCCTCTTGTTCTGGCAACCCTATCCCCTCTATTCTGAGAAGACATGGCACTCGTGAGCTGTCAAAATATCGACCGTGCCCACGGGTGCCGTAATCTAGCATCGCACCCTAGTTAGTACTACCTTGTTCCCGAAAGGTGTATAATTTTTTTCTAAAGTCAAATGAATTAAAGTTTGACCAAATATATAGGAAAAACCTATCAACAATTATAATATTCTGTAGATATATAATAAAGTATATTCAATGATGTATCTAATAAGACTACTTTGACATTGTGAAGGTCTGAAGGATAATATTTTTTCTAAATATTTGGTCAAACTTCATGTGGTTTGACTTTTAGAAAATTATACGCCTTCTTTTACGGAACGGAGAGCTTGTTATGTGTGTTAGAAACCAAAGAAAAAAATGAATTCTGGGGGGAGCTGAATGGAATTGGCGCCTCTTGTTCTTCAAAAAAAAGTCATTTAAATATATTTTAAAAAGAGTCCCTAAGTCGGTATTCGGTAACGCGCGTCGTGAATTTCAGTTCAGGGGCATGCCAGCCTAGCGGAGTGGACCGGACGACCGTAACCGATTATTTACCTGGACACCTCGGTGAAAACTGGGTGACCGCGGTTGAAAACTGGACCGAGCAAAGTGCATCTTCAGTGACGGGACGGCGTGAGACGGTAATTTCGCGTTGCCCCTCCCCCAAGCCGTAGTAAAAAGTCTGTGACAAGTCACAAGCCCGTCCCCGCCGTTCGTCTACAAATTCCCATCCCTTTCTCCGTCTACGCCCACAAATCGTCACGCCGGACGCCGGCACACTCACACAAGTCACAACGAGAGGGAGAGCGAGAGAGAGAGCTCGGTGCTGGGCGGCAATGTCGGAGCAGTGGAAGGTGCTCGGGAACACGGCAATCGGCGCGCTCATCGCGGCCACGGCGGTGCCCCTCGAACCAGCCCTCGGCCAGGCCTCCGTCTTGCTCTCCATCCACACGGTCCAGACGGGCATCCTAGCCGGTGGAAACCGAAGCGCCGTCCCCTCGCAGTACATCGACCTCTTCGGCGCCACCGCGAAGCTTGCGCAGGCCATGCGCGCGATGGAGTGCTACAGCGAGCTCCTCAACAGGGCCGTCCGCGTCTTCTCCATCTACGGCGGGATCCTCGGCGTCATCACGGACGGCGCGTTGTGGCGGAGCTACCTCACCGTGCAGCCCACCGCCGACGAGCTGTGGAAGGGTTGGGTTCAGAGCAGGGCCGACGTCATCCACTGCACCCACCAGGTGACAAAGAGGCTTCGCTCCGTCGCGGCGTACGACCTCGCGACCGTCGACGCCTTCAACGTGGCCTGGAGCTTTCCTGAGAATTCCGCGGCCTCGAATGCGTGGATGCGGGCGGCCGAAAATCTCGCGGTACGTGCCCAACTGGAGGCCGGCGCGGTGGCGCAGAGCCAAGCGAACATGTACGACGCCGTTTACTCGATGAACTGGCACGGCTTGAGGATTTTGATGACCTGAGCACGCGTGGCGTCCCGAGCGCAGGTCCATCCTCCATGCGCGGAGGCCAGCATCCGGATCGATAAGCCTCTGTTCATAATCCCCTGCAGGTTTTGCGTTTTCCCCAGCTTCTTCCGAATAATACTGCGTGGCTAAGCTTGCTCTGTGGCAAGAGGCTTGTTCAGGAGATTTTGTTTGGGTAGTAGATAGGTATTTTGTTTGTTCATCTGTGACCCGTCGTGGAACTAAAACTCTTGATCAGTAAGAATATTAGATGCTCATGCATTCGCTTCGTCTAGTGTTGATGTTACGGTCTGCATTTTCGCAGCTTCTGCCTGTTGTTGTTCATCTATTGTTGGACTCAAAAATCTTGGAAGTCCTGAACAGTTTGAATGCTACATGCATTTATGTCTGTTTCCTATGGAATTACTATTGTACTACCCAGATTACACCTCAAATTATGCAGTAGTATTCAGATTCAGACTGCGCTTGCTTCACCACTTCCTCAATCAACTTCTCCTTTTTCAGAGTTCAACATTGAAATTCAGCAGAATTCTGTTTTAGGCTTCAGCTTAGGTGGCATATTAAACTGATCAAGAACATATTCTGAGTTCAGTACAGATGGCACTGCAAACTGAATCAACAACATATTCAGTGTTCAACATACATGGCATTGTAAACTGAATCAATAACTTCTCCTTTTTAATTTTCTTTTAGAAGTCACAGCTTGATATGGTTCATTATGGTTCAGAACAGAACAGGAAACAAGTGTAGTTGGGAAAATAGAGACGAGTCCAAATTCCCAGGTTATCATCAACAAATTGGCATAACCATCCCACGCCATGAGTGACAATTATTTGTACAAAAAGAAGAGTAGGCACATGCACATCGTACAGGCGTACGTTCAGGAATAGTTCTTAATTACGTCCAGACTCATCAAAGGTTTATCTAAAATACAAATATGAGCTATGTAAACAAAAAAGGATGATGTACATGTGCTACTCTCAAACGGTTTCCATGCTGCACTGTCGACACCGAATGTAGATCACTCAATCCTCTGATGGTAGACATTGAGGACATAGCTGTTCAGGAGGTCACCAAATGTCTTGGTCGAGAATGTTTGCACCACACGGTCCCGTGCTTGTTTGCCCATCCGGACAGCAAGCTCGTGATCATTCACAAACTTCAGCATGGCTTCCGAAAACTCAATGGGGGATGGATCACACAAGAACCCTGTCGCTTCGTTCACTACTGTTTCCACTGGACCACCGCTGTTGCATGCAATTACAGGCTTATATGCTGCCATAGCTTCAAGAGGAACAATGCCGAAATGTTCATCCTGGATGTAGTGTCAAACATAGTCTGAATTAGAATAATCTGCTTAGATGGATGAAAGTCCTATGCAAATGCTAGATATTTACTTTTGGAGTGTATAACACACAAAGGCAGTTGGAGAGAAGCTCGTTTCTTTCAGATGAAGAACAAGATGTCACGAATTTAACATGTTCAGCCACACCTTCAGTCACTGCCAATCTTTTCAGCTCCTCAAGGTATTCAACGTTTTCTTTGAGACGCTTATCATACCCACCTTAAGCATGAGAAATATAAGAAACAGTGGTCAGCAGTTTAGTAACCCATGATGTAGTAAGATTGTACTGTGAATAAATGGTATCAGATAATAAATAAACAGACATCACCTGCCACTGTTAAGCTTGCTTCCTGACCAGATTGCTTAGAAACAACTAACCGGAGCAAAGCAAAGGCTGAAATGGCTAGACCAAGATTCTTTTTTCTCTCAAACCGGTTAATTGAGAGGAAATTCCATCTGGCAGAAAGATGATAGTTCAGTTTAGCTACACCTGAACAAGGACAGAATGGGGGAGAAACAAATGTAGTATACCAAAATCTAAATAAATGAGACCTAAGTGAGTCACAAAGAGATATACAAGCATGCACTTACTTATACTCATGAGGTTCATGAAACTGCTCAATGGAGACCGCTGGATATAGAACACCAGGCTCAATTCCTCTAGCATGAAGACCACAAAATGTCCTGGCAAAAGTTGCCGCAGTGAACTTACTGTTGACTAGAATCAAATCTGCCATACCTAATGCATGCAAAAGAATAACCGCTACAATTAGGATGCCCAGTAGTTGTCTCGGACATATAGTGAAACAAAGGAACACATCATATATTAGGAATAGTTCTACATGCCTAAGACAATACCAGTCGTGGCTTCTTCGATCATGTCAAAATATAGTGAAACAAAGGAACACAACATATATTAGGAATAGTTCTAGATGCCTAAGACAATACCAATCGTGGCTTCTTCGATCATGTCAATTGGTTTGCGATATAACCTTCGAAGAATGGTAGTATGTTGTGCAAGCAACAGATCAGGAAAATGACAATAGAATATTATCTGAAAAAGAAACAGAAAAAACTCTCAACACATATCTGCACCTAGAGCATATACTAAGCACTTCACAGTTCACATAAGCGATCAACACCTTCGCTGATTTCTTTAATTTCAGTAGTGGAATCACAACAGAAACCTGGTCTACCAATATGACGTCAAAGGAGGGCCACCAAAGTAGCACACACAGCGCAACAAAAATGCAGCGGAGATAAGCACACACGGCATGAAAGCGGTAAAACACGTGGCGGGGCAGAAAATCTCCATATACAGTTACTGGAAATGGACCTGGAAAACAGAGAGTAAAGTCCAGTAAAACATGTATCCAGGTAACATAAGAAAAGTTCTATACACATTGCCCAACAGTATACAGGTAAGATGATACAGAAAAATACTTTGGGGAATTTTGCAAGGATTGAATCAGCATGCGAATATCGTCGAACATTTACTCCACCTCATGTCCATAATGTAACTCGGACATGGATAAATTTAAGAAACAGGTGCATGAGGCTGTTAGCAACATATACCATAGATATGGTTTAGAGATTTACCGGAGACTGTTTCCTCAAAGCACCGATTTCTGTCATGGTGCGAAGTGAAAACGTGAACATTGTGTCCATGGGCATCAAGCTGACATGCCGCGTCAACTATCAACCTCTCAGCACCACCTACATCAAAGGTGCACCTCATTATTGTAATTTGGATCATATAATGTTGGAAGTACTTTTATACTTTGCTCATATGCCAAACCAGGCATGCTGCAATGCTGCCGCAACATGCTTCTAAGAATGTTTCTGTTATTGTTAGCATCATATGGCTGAAGTGCAATCCCACATTGAACTTGAGCAATTACTTCCGATCCTCTTAGAATAAGCTAATAATATGGAATCACTTGAAATACCAATTCCCGTGTGAAGAAATAAGAAACTTCGCACTTCCGTTACTCTGACTGCACCTGAATTGCCACAAGCCTGTCGTACAAAATTGGGAAATTCTGAGATGCACAATTAGACGCCCCCCTTGAATCTATCAACAACACCTACCAGGGCCTCAAAAGGGAAGTTTACGAAGCCACAGTATCTACTCGATTCTCGCAACTCCACGAGATCCTATCGCGCGTAAGACTGACTCGGACGTACTGCATCTAGGGCCAAGCAGATCGATCGGATACGGGGAGAGGAGAAGGAGGAGGAGGGCTCCATACCTATTCCAAGGTCGGGGTGGATGACGGCGATCTGAAGCGTCTTTGTCTTCGTCCCCGACGACTCGCCAGCCGCTCCTGCTGCTGTCGCCATGGCTCCGAAGCTTCTCCGCCTGCAACCATTAGTGGGACCGAAGTGTGGTTGAGCCTTTGGATGAATTGAAAGGGCCCAAAGTTCTCTTTGGGCCCAATTGTCGTGCAAAGTACGGGTCCTCGCGGGCTCTGTGCATTGCTGTCTCCTATAGTCATGGAGCGGTATCAAAGTATCAACTTGGCAGTCTACGGCGCAAAACACCTAAGTCAGCTCGGATGCACATGCTCCCTTTGTTTTCGAAAAATTCAAAAAATAATAAAAAATTACGAAAAATTCTAAAAAAAGAGCCATATGTGTATACAAGTACTTCACATTCCTGCAAATTCTGAGAATCAAATGACAATTTATATGCTCGGTGAAAAAAAGACAATATCAGCATTTTTCAAAAATGTGTTTTCACATCTATTCTGACAACTCTTTTTTTTTTTGCATCGAGCACAGGAAATGTCATTTGATTCTAAGAATTTGCAGGAATGTGAAGTACTCGTATACATATGGCTCCCATTTTTTTAGAATTTTTCCTAATGTTTTACTATTTTTTGAATTTTTCGAAAACAAAGGGAGCAGGTGCATTCGGGCACCATTTGTCCGCACTCAGTCTACTGCTCCCTCCGATCCTATATAAATGTTACTCCCTCCGATCCTAATTAAGTGTCGGATCTTGTGAACAGATTTGGTCTTAGCTAGCTAGCTTTTCACGTCACTCTTTTCGGATCGGAGGAAGTACTAGAAATGAACTAACCACATACAAATTAGTAACTAACCCACGTCATTTTTTTAGGATCAAAGGAAGTACAAAAATCATGGATGGATAAGCAATCCAAATAAAATGAAAAAATCATGGTTGTGCATTCCACTAAAAAGTACTACATGGCTGTTCATTCCACTAACCCTGTGTTTGGATGTAAGAATTCAGGCTCGAAATCAGGTAATCTGGAATTTCGGTCTTAATTCAGTTGTTTGGTCTGCGCACGAAATTTAGGTTTGGAAATGTAAACCAATTCCGAGCTGCCCTCCCCTCCTACCCGAAACAACTCTCGCCAATTCGGAGCTCTCACCCTCGGAATCACATGGAAACGAGCCCCCCGCGTACCGCTTCGTTCGGCCGAATAGAGCGAGCTCGCTCGCTCGTCTCCATGGCCAGCCTCCCGCGAGCGAAAGAACCGGCGGCGCCGCCGGCAAACTCTCCCGCCTCCATCCCCGCCGTCCTCCTCTGATTCCTGGTCACCGGACTGCCATCTGCGCTCCTAACCGTGGATCGAAGAACCGGCGGCGGCGGAAGGGGAACAGCTCGTCGGAGCAGTCACGGCTCGCTGCTCGACCGTGACGCGACTCGGCCAGCCACCGCCGCGTCCTGTAGCTATGGTGCTCTCCTCGCGCGGCACGGCCGCGGTCTGCAGCTGCGGTGCGCTCCTCCCGCCGCGGTCCTCTCCTCCCGTGACGCGGCCAGCCGCCGCCGCGGCCTGCAGCTGCGGTGCTCTCCTCTCGCGACGCGGCCGCGGTTTGCAGCTGCGGTTCTCTCCTCCCGTGACGCCGCCGGCCGCCACTACGGCCTGCAGCTGCGCGCGCTTGAGCTGCAGCCGCTTCTTCTTGTGCGCGTACTGTTGGCCGTCCAGATTTAATTTTCTTTCCTTTTTTTTTTATTGGTGATGATCTGTTCAGCTGAGAGAAGAAGATATATACGGAGTAGTAAGAATGATTGAATTTGTGTGCGTGAGCCGTATGTTGTACATACAAATTTTTGGTACTGTGTAGTTTGTGATGAATTGGTGCTTATGATTTTGTTGATTCTTCTCATTCAGATTTTAATGTTATTATGTATACAAAATAATAACTAAATATTCAAATATACACATACTATTTTTCATACATATACAAGAATTTATATTGTCCAAACTCAGCAAAACATCCAATTTCATAGTTTATACCTTCCAAACAGGAATTGGAATTGGGAACTACCTTTTGATTCCAACCGTAAATTCCATGTACTACCAAACTACTGAATTTGAATTGGAGCCCATTTCCTTTCCATCTTTGATTTGGAATTCCCATTCCAATTCAATTCCGAACAGTTTTTCCAACATCCAAACACAGATAAAAAAACATTAGCTTTCTTAGGCCTTCCTTCGGCAGATTAGGGACAGGGCATCCAATCACATTATGCTATTAGTTGAATATATCTTGCCCAGTGACATATATTGGAGTATCCCACGTACTAACTACTGTGATGCATGATATATAAGATATGTTGTCCGGTAATTTTATATTTTCTTCTTAGAAAGGTTTTATCATTATTTATGACTATGCTTGATTGTGAAATATTAATGCAGGTGAAAAATATTTGACACAGGTGATGTGCCAGCTCTAGACATAATATGCTCGTTTATCCAAATTCAGCCGGTCATCGAATTTTCAGAAAATATTGTGTAAATGTTCTCGGGTCTCCTTGCTCTATTAGCCCTTGGCTTATTACTCATCTACACGGGAAATAACACAGAGAATAGTCTGTTCTTGTTTGCTTACCTATGCTCCCAAGCCGCTAGGTATACATGTACGAATTGATTAGGCCATCAAGAGAACAAACCCCTTGATGATACGGTTCCAATTCTCACAAAAAAAGTTCATTTTTCTCATATCTGCATATGGACATTGTTATATACGTGGGAAACAACTCCCCAACTTCTGTCTAATTATTGAATTCCTGAAATGGTCAGCGCTCACTTCTAGGAAATATAAATCATGGTGGTAAGGTAAAGTATAAAATTGCTTTCTTTGCATTGCATGCACTTTATAAATTTGAAAATAATAATCTAAAATATTCTAATGTGGATGTTTTAAATTGTCTGATATTTGATAAATAATCACAAGAGACGTCGGTCGTTGCGCTGTGTGGAGCGGATATGTCGATGTGAATGTTGCAGAATGGAGCTAGGGAGAAGGTGTTGGAACCCGAGGCTTGATTTTGATTCATTGCATGATGGGGAAGAAAAAAACTAGGTAGCCACTAAACTTGTATTTTAAAAGAGGGGTTACTATAGAGTGTCTGAAAGTGCATGGTTGCCCACATGTGTGATTTTGGTAATTAATGACAATCTCTATCGACTAATGTTTGTATTGAGCTAAGGTGTGTCCATATGCGTTGCTTGATCTCCATTTGTTGGAGTCAAGACTAAGGGAAGAAGAGTATTTGTTGATCAAGGCTAAGTGCGGGTTGATCAACACTCAAGTCCAAGTGAAGATATGTCGAAGATGTGCTTCTCCCATATTGGTGTATGGGGGAGCAACATGTGAGTCTTCACCAAGCGAAGCGCAATCAAATAAAGTGGTTCGTCTTGAGGAGATGAAGATCGTCATCATCGACCTCAAGTGGATTATGCGCAAGGCAAAAGTATGATCTTGATAGGCTTTCTATTTTACCGGTCTCATGATGTTAGTTGAGAGACCGGGTTATAGGATAGATAGCCGTACTATCAAGAGGGGCTCTCGACCGAGTACCTTGATCATATCGTTCATGGAGAGCTCAAACCTTTGCATCCTTGCAATCATCTTTATTGGTTCTTATTTGGATCTTATCATGGTGTGGTCTTGGTGCTTGTCATGCTCGTCATGACAAGGCCAAGTTCACCGAAAACGGTTTTCATATGCGTCTACTATTGCGTTTTCGGTATTGGAGATTTTGCCGGTTCATCCGTGCGAAAGGTTTCTCTCTTCCATTTCTTTGCAAAATCTCCATTGCTTGTTTGCTACATTTCCAAGGGTAGCATTTGTCGTCCTCTTTCCAACAAAATTGGTTTTACTTCTTTCGGACTTCATTTGCAAAAGATATGGCATTTCCGGTTTGCAAAAGAGAGGTTTTACCTTTCCCCTTTTGTTATTATAATATCTTGTTGGACTATGATGTTTCTCTGCATAATCTTGTTGTCGTGTCTTGGATCACGGACACCGGGAGTAAAGGATACCCCCTTTTTAGGTTCGGTATGGGGTGCGAAGGAGGCTGAGAAACGTCTTCCGCCGGGAGGACTTCGTCTACGCCTTAGATCTACGTACTAGCAAGCAACGCAGAGACACAAGGAGTTTACCCAGGTTCGGGCCGCCCGGAGGCTAACAGCCCTACTCCTGCATGTCTGGATTGAGTGGTATATCATGGTGTAGCTTTACAGGGGTGGTTGCGGGTGCCAACCCGGGAGGTGTCGGCTAGAGGTTGAAGACGAGCAGATCCTGACCCGGAGGAGATCACCTCTCGCCTATGCTACTCTTCGTCTTGTGCGCTACCTAGCCTAGCCTCCGACTCTCTGGAAATCCGTCCTTCCGTCCTCCCGCCCCTTTCCTTAGGTGCCTTGGTCCTCCTTTTATAGGCTAAGGGGATCCCACAGGTGCACCTTTGGGGCGGAGGGGTTTTGGCGGGAAAATCCCTCCGGGTTCTTCTTCGGGGGTGACGTGGGCTCTTCTCGTCCAAGTATTCTTCTGAGGGGGGTTAGGTGCGGTCGCTCACCTTTTGCAGGGCGGACGGACAAAAGCTGACACCTTTTTCCGGCCCTGTCCCCCCACGGCGCCTCCATCTTCTTGGCGCCCAAGTCTTCTAGGAGCCTCCAACCGGAGCTGGCAAGCCTATCCTCTTCCCGTGTGCAGAGGTTGGATCCCGGGGATGAGCCTGGCCTCCTGCCGGGCGTCGGGGTCCCCGGGACCTCCGCATCGTCTGCCGGGTTGAAGCGGGCCCCGAAAGGTCCCCTGGTCCTTAGCTGTGGTTGTTGATGCCGTGCTTGCCTGGTCGCCGTGGGGCAGATGGGGTGTAACGCCCCAAGATCGGTACTATGCAGAATTTAGCATTCCAGCCAAATCCGCATAATAACGATCCTAAAGGACGCCCACCAGGCATAACGTGCACACCGCAACACACACGTTATGTGGGTGGAATTGTGATAACATTATAACAGTTCTCGATGGAACCCACAAAAGAACATATATACAACAATGACTCACCGAGTCAAGAGCAAAGATACACTACAAAGATCCAAAGAACAGCGAAAGCGGGTAGCGTCCGGCTACGGACAAGAAACAAATTGGACTAAGAGTCCGGAAGATAAACGAAGGCACCATATCCCTGCCCAGGCCAAGCCGGAGGGATTCCCAAGCTAACATCGTCAGACTTCAAACCTGTTGGCTGCATTGGAATAGCAGCCCCGAAGGGGTCAGTACTAGTAGAAGTACTGGCAAGTAATACTCACAAGATATCAAAGCTGGAATTCCGAGGAAAGAGGTTAGTGATTGAGGCGGCAGCAAGCAGCACTAACAACTTATAGAGACACACTACAACTTTCGTCTATCAGAGACCAGGTAAGAGAGCGCATAAGAAACCAACTATACTACTCACCAAACAAACCCGCCCTAAAATGACTCCCTCGTATCCTCAGCCCATGAGGAAGAAGTCCGGGCACTCACACGGTGGTCAAGTTTTATGGGTTATTATTCAATTAATCTATCTTACTAGTCAAGTTATATTTAATAGGTGTAAGTTGTCTATGATCTTTTTAGCCAGCGCATTTCACCAAGTCGTCCATAACCGCGGACACGGCTTTTCGAAAAGATTTAACCCTGCAGGGATGCACCAATGAACCCACACGCATCGAAACACTCGCTTAGAGGTGTACCGGTGGAGCGTTCGACGCAATACTTCCCTTCTCTCCAAACAAGTCAAGGGAGCCACCTAGCTAGGTCTGATCCACCTTGAGAGTCCGACCGAAGCTTCGAGGTGGGCCTAACCGTTGCGTGGACGGCTTCGGGAGGGAACACTCATACGATTGCTCCTCCTTCCACATGCGATAAATGCCACGTGCCGCAACCCTACCGTAAGTAACCACGTAACCATCATCATCTTACCTTCACATCATCATTGTAATATGCGCGCAAATGGAAACACCCGAACTAAGTTGTGGCTCCTGGACAGGTTTGAGGATCCGGTAATAGATTGCGGGGAGGCCCATAGAACTCCCACATGTGGTTAGTGCGCTCAGTCTTGGATCAGCGGAAAAGAACTCGGGTCCTAGGCGACACTAGCAGAACAAATCACCACGATTGGCCTTCCGCCGGTGTCTTATCTTTATTAATTATTCCCATCGCAACAGAAAGTAAAGATTAACATTTTAGTTGAGCCTAGCTATCATGTTAAGAACAAGACTAGATAAAGAGATAACAAGACTCAAGCAAAGCACCTAAGCATGCACTAGGACTCGCAAGGCTAACAAGGTAAACAAACAACAGGGTATTAGGATGTGGAGGTGTGGCTATATCTTGGCTGCCAGGTAAACATGCATATAGGATCGAGACACAAGCATCGTGACATAAGGCTAGCAAGGAACAAAAGATAGGACGAGTAAGAGACAGAAAACAAGCAAAGATAGCAAGGGAGTATCACTTGCCTGCAATCCGGTAGAGGTAGCAGAACATATCGTTGCTCACATCAACTCAACGTCCTATTTCCCGAAGAAGAAATGAACACCGAAAACACAAAAGATGCATTTTACTTCTACGGCAAAAGAATCGGCATGTTGATGACATGATGCATGACAGATTAAATGTTGTCCAATTTTATTCCCTAACACATGGCAAATCATTTTAAATGGGATCGGTGCACAATATAGGTGCACCGGACAAACCCCACAATTAAATTGATTTAATTCGACTAAATGGATAAGGGTGTGAGGTTAATTAAGCATGCATGATTTTATAAGATACAGATATATGGTATAGGGTTAGGGTTTGGGTTCACACGTGGGATCGAGGAAACTTCGGATTCGGAACCGTCGTCTTTGGGTCGTAGTCGAAGTAGTCGTTCGTCCGGAGTCGAAGTAGTCGACGTCGTGGAAGTAGTCGTACTCGGGTCGTTGTCGTGGCGGACCTTGGCGTTCCGGGCATCGGGGTCGTCGGGGTCCAGGGCGTCGGGGTTCGAGGATCGGGCACCGGTCTTCGTTCACGGAGTCGGGGAAGTCCTTGTCGTATCGTCGTTCACGGTCATCGTGGTTCACGGCATCGGGGGAACTTGTCATCGGGGATCGGCTTCACGGTGCATCGGGGAACCACGGAGACAGGAAATTGCATCGGGAAACTTCGGGGAACCAACGGGGATAGGAAACGGGGGAACTTTCCTGTCGGGAACGGAACACGGCATGGAACCGGGAGACGCCGAGAAAACGGAGACATCGGGAATGCGGGCTTCACTTCGGGGAACAAAACGGGAACGGAAAACTCATCGGGGACGTGACACAGAGACACAGCACGGCAGCACAGGCGTGCACGAACAGAGGCATCGGGGACGGCAGCAGCACGGGCACGAGCTGGATGCAGGGGGGCAGCTCAGGCTGGAAGCAAGAATCAGCAGGGAGGAGGTAGCAGGGGAGCCGGAGGGGAGGAGCCGGTGCGAGGAGGAGCAAGGGGCGGCACTGGTGGGAGAGAACGGCGGGCTGGCACGGGAGCTAGCCGGGAGAGGGAGGAGAGAAGTTGGCCGGGAGTGGGAGAATCGTGCGGCGGGGCTGGTCGGGCTCGGGCCGGAGCCGGTGCTGGAACCTGCCGGCGGAGGATGACCGCGGCGGAGTCGAGGCAGGGCGACGGCCACGGGGAGGAGACAGTGCGGCGACGGCCGCAGCCGGGGAGACGAGCAGGGGGCGATGGCAGGGCAGGGGGCGGCACGACCGGAGCGGGTCAGAGGAGGAGACGGCGCGGCGTCGACAGGCCGGCGCGGGGCGGACGCGTAGGAGGAGAGGCGGCACGGCGGGGAGCTCGACGGGGAAGCGGGTCGGGGCAGGAGGTGAGGAGTGGCGCCAGGGAGAGAGAGAGGGAGGCAGGCGGCGGGGCTCAGGAGAGAGGGGAGAGTGGCGCCGGGGAGAGAGGGTGCGGCCGGTGGCGAGCCAGGGCGGCCGACCTGGGTGGTGGTGGCGCGGGATCGGGAGGGTGGTGGTGGAGTGCGAGTTGGGGAGAGGAAGAAGATGCGGGGAGAGGGAGAGAGGAAAAAGAAAAGGGAAAAGAAAGAAAAGAAAGAAAGGAGAGAGGAGGGGGAAAAGGAAAAAGATGAGGGTGGAAGGGCAGATTTGCGAAACGACAAAAACGGAGGAGGGTGGCTGCAAGGTGCAAGGGGTAGGAGGAAAAGAGCCAGGGCAGGAATTAGGGTTTGGGAGGCTAGGTGGGCTTGGGCCAGGTTTGGGCTACTCTCTCGCAATTCTCAAAACATTTTTATTTTGTAAATTAAATTTTGGCAATTAATTTTAGAAATCGGAGACGACTGTCTCGGCAAAATATTTTTCCGACAATTTTAGAAAAATAAAATAGGGTTTAATAAAATAGTTTTTGCGGACAAAAACATGCGATGTCATGATGCTGATGTCATGATGATGCAAAAAGAAAACAAGCAAAATCTAATTTGGGGAAAACCTCGGGGCATTACATGGGAGGCCCATCAGCCAGTCTTGAACCTTTGCCTTGTTCGCCTTCTTGGTGGGCCCACAGGTGGTGGACCCACTTTGACAGCATCAGGGGGAACCCCGTGTTCCACTGTTGCGACACTTGTAGTGCTCGTTGTGACGATTCCAACGAGTCTAAGATTATCGAAAACGGAGTTCGTGGGTGAAAGTTATTGCGTTTATTCCATCGGACATTTTTTAGACAGGGAAATAAAGAGAAAAAGAAAAAATGGCAGCAGACCTGCCGGCCTGGCCGGGCCCGAGGCCGGCCCCAGGCCGGGCGCTTCGGGAGCCTCCCCGGCCTCCCTCCCGCGCGTGGCCGGCCCAGGCCGGGTCGGCAGGCCGGCCGCTTCGGCCACCTGCCCGGCCCGCCTGCGCCCAGGCCGGCTCCCCTGCAGGCTGGCTCCCCTGCGCTGGATGCTTCCCTCGCTGCGTTGATTCCCTGCCGGCCAGGCCGGGGTGCAGGCCGGCCCCAGGCCGAGGTCACGGGCTGCTGCGATTTCTTCTCCAACGGCTCCATCACTAGTAGGAAACTGCTTATAGCCGCTAGCTACCGCTGGTGAACACAATAAAACGTGCGCCAGCGGTAACTAGCACTGGCGAACCCAGTAAACGTGTTCGCCAGCAGTAACAGAAGGCCTGGGTGACCCCAACAACGCTAACTACCGCTAGCGAACCGTATTCCAAAGCGGGTACCAGCGATACCGTTGGCGAACTTGGAATACGGTTCGCCAGCGGTAGGTAGCACCGTTGGGGTTGCCCTAGGCACACTGTTACTGCTGGCGAACATACATTTTAGTGCGCCACCGATAATTTCCATACTCCCGCAACTGCATCCTCTCTCTCTCCTCCTTATCCTCACCACGCACGCCGCCTCTCGTCCTCTCTCAATCTCCCGGATGCAAATAGCCATCGCCGTCCACCTTGCCGCCAGATCCATCCCTCCAAGCCCCCTTCTCCCTCACCCGACGATGGTCCGTCACCGGGCGCTCCCCCATGTAACAGCCCCAGTTTGGTAATGAAAAATACGAATAATTTTTCCACTTTTCATCTCATGTTTGCATCATGGCATGCATTTGAAATTTGCTAATTCTAACAAGCAACACTTGAAAACATTTAAAAGGGGAAGCAAAACCTTCCCAAACCTCCTAACCAAATGCATTGCTTAAAATTGGCAACCAAAATAATTTGAACTTCCAAATTGTCCAGGAAGTTCCAAGGAAACATTTCATACACATTTGGCAAAAGCAAATTCTTAACAAGCAAGGAAATAAAATTGAGAATTCAAAATTGATTCAAATCAATTCCTATTTTTGAAACCATGTTAAACCATTCAAAAATTCAAAATAAATTATGGGGAGCTTCCTTATAATAGTATGAGCCTCCATAAATATTTCTATAATTTTATGAATTGTTTAAGTGCCCCAAATAAATTGCTAAAGTAAAAATGAGGATCACATTTGGAAATTATCCAAAAGTGCCTATTCAAACCCTATGATTAAATGTTGATCAAAACATTTTTTTCTGCAACACCAAATTTTGTGGAGCTTCTACATGTTATGGGGAGCCTACATGAATAATTTCAAAATTTTCAAAAATGTTTAAGATGCTCAATTAAATACCTAAAACCCTGCTAGTTTTAAAATCTGAAAAATGGAAAATGAGCCGGGGTTTTTTTTGCAAAGTGTCGACGTCCTTCTCCACTGTGGCACCAGGAACGGCACTGGCGCCATGCCGCGCCGCTCACCTGCTCCCCCGCGTGGCCGCTGACCCCTTTGCTTAATAAGTTTCTGTCTTCTTTCACCTTAACATGTTGTAGATACATTACTTGTCTTCGAGAAGCTTTATGAGAGAAAGGTTGTTGTTTAAGATATACTTGTGTTTGATGAGTAAATACTGATGCTTCATGTTCGTATTCTTTATTTATCGACACTTCACTCTATAAACCTGTGGTTATGTTTACCGAGTTCAGTTTTCGCTTGGGGACAAGCGGAGTCTAAGCTTGGGGGAGTTGATACGTCCATTTTGCATCACTACATCATAATTCATCTTTATTCATTGATATATTTCATATTATGATGCAATACTTATGTTATTTTGCATGATTGGCAATTATTGGGGATGCATCTGCCGGAGCCAGAAATCAGCTGGAAAAGCACCTGTGAAGATACCAGACGTCGGAAGCTCAGAAAATTCCATGAAAATAAGAAAGTCAATATTACGAAGAATAAGTCACGGAGCCGAAAGGGGGCACGGAGGCAAGCTCCCAGGGGCAGGGGCGGCCTGCACCCGCGGGCCCACCCTTGGCCGCGACAGGGGCCAGCCCCTGGTCCCTGTGGCCCCTCTCCGGCTCCCCTTCGGCATATTATTGACCCTTGACCTAAAAACCTCGGGGGCATCAACGAGGAATTTTTCCGCCGCCTCCACGAGGCAGAAGAAGAGCTCCGGCAGGGAGAAATCTGCCGGGGAATTTCCCTCCCAGAGGGGGGGGGGGGGGGAATCGCCGCCATCATCATCGCCATCACGCCAAGCATCATCGGAATCATCATCAACACCATCTCCATCATCAGCACCATCATCACCGTCACCGTCCCATCTTATCCCGCTGTAGCAATCATCATTGTTTTGTTATTAGTTCATTGGAATTGTATCCCAGGTATTGATTACCACTTGTAGTTGATGCTTGAGAGTTTTATCGGTGAATTATCTTTACGATCAGATTGTTACCCTTATTCATATCACCTCTGATCATGATCTATATGATGTCTTGTGAGTAGTTCGTTTGGTTCTTGAGGACATGGGGAAAGCCTAGTTGCTAGTAGTATCATAATGTTGAGTAATATTTAATGGTTTGATTTATGTTGTGGTGTTATTCCTCTAGTGGTATCGTGTGAACGTCGACTACATGATACTTCACCTTTCAAAGGGCCTAGGGGAATGCATAGTGTATTTAGTTTGCTTATGGTAGGGTTGCAGGAGTGACAGAAACCTAAACCCCAATTTGTGAACTAGTGCACTAGGGAGCGTAGGGTCTCGGAGTTTAAGGCTGTGGTTAGGTTTTATCTTAATTACTTTCTTATAGTTGCGGATGCTTGCAAGGGGTTTAATCACAAGTATGTATTTGTCCAAGTAAGGGCGGTGCATTAGCATAGGTCCACCCACACAGCACTTTATCAAAACATTGAAGGTTAATCACCGGCGTGCAATGAAACTGGCTAGGCAGAAACTCCCATGCGTCCTCGAGAACGTTTTAATCTTCATAAGTAACACAACCATCCTGTCCTTTGAGCTTAAAAGGATTGGGCTATTCGCTGCAATTAATGTAGCACTCTTTTATTTACTTGTTCTTCATTTGTTCTTTAAATCGAAAATCCAAAATACATTTCTCTTTTAGTGCTTGCAGTGAAACCTTGCTGAAAACTACTTGTCAACACCTTCTGCTCCTCGTTGGGTTTGACACTCTTACTTATCGAAAGGACTACGATAGATCCCCTATACTTGTGGGTCATCAAGGTCAAACTCTCTCCTTATGGGTTCCTCCTCACATGGTGGACTATGATGTGTATATGCATGATCTTGTAGAGCTTGTGATTATCTTTGAAACAAGCCTAAGATCATACAAAACGGAGCCCGGATAAAAAACTTGTTGGTTTCTTGATGGTGGAGGATTTACCGGTTGTCTTTTAATATAAAGGTTTTACCTTTCATCATTTGGTCTTATCCTCCCTTGTTGAACAATGATGTTTCTCTGCATGATCTTGTAAAGCGGTTCGTTGTGTTTCCAACGAGCCCAAGAACATAAAAAACGGACTCTGGATGATCAAAATATGTTCGTTTTCGTGTTGGATGTTTTTCTGCAGTTTGGCCAGCCCAAGCCGGGCTCAAGGCCGGGCCAAGGCCGGCCGCTTCTGGTCCCTAGCCAGCCAGGCCAGGCCAAGGCCGGGCTGTCGGGGTAGCCACTTTTTCCCCTCCAACGGCTCTATCTTTGGAGCCCCTTTTAAGGGCCTTCTTCCCCAATGGTTTTCCATCCCTTCTAGCTCTCTCTCCTCCATTGTTGACCTTTTGAGAGCTTGATTTCTCTCCATCCCTCCATGATTCTTGCCTCCATTTAGAGGGAAAAGAGAGAGGAGATCTAGATCCACTATTCCACCAAACCATATCTCCTCTAAGTGAGGGGAACCCTTTGGATCTAGATCTTGGAGTTGCTTTTTGTTCTCCTCCTTTGTTCTTCCTCTCTTCTCCCCCATAAGCATTAGTTGCTTTTGGTGGGATTTGAGAGTGAAAATTTTGAGCACTTGTGCTCTTGCCATTGCATTAGTTGCATTGGTATGTGCTCTCCACGAGGATTCATGGAAGTGAAGTTTGAGAGCTTGTTACTCTTGGGTCTTTGGACCCTAGACGGTGTTGTGGTGACTTGGGAGCCCCCGATTGAGTTGTGGGTGTGTGCCTCAAGAACTTTGTAAATGCTCCGGATTCCGCCTTAAAGGATTCCGATAGTGGAAGGTGAACCGAGCCTTTGTGGCGAGGTTCATCGGAGAATAGGGTGAGGCCTTTGTGGCATTGAGTAGGCCTGTTGTGGCGAGCTCACACCCCTCCAACGAGACGTACTCCCTTAATAAGGAGGAACTCGGGAATACATCCTCGTCTCCATGTGCCTCGGTTATTTCTATACCCGAGCTCTTTACTTATGCAATTTACATTGTGATAGCCTTCGTGCTTGAAGTTTTATATCTTGCTATCACCTTGTTGTTATCTTGATTAGCATAAGTTGTTGGTGCACATAGGTGAACCTAGTATATTAGGTTTTGTATGCTTGATAAATTAAACGCTAGTTTTATTCCGCATTTATCAAGCCATAATTGTAAAAGTTTTAAATCGCCTATTCACCCCCCTCTAGGCGACATCCTTGTCCTTTCATCTTTACTCGTCCATAATATAGGATCTTCGTGATTACCACTTAATCACATGTTTGCAAACTTCCTAATGCTATATTACCGAGAGGGCCCAGAGATATCCACTCTGTCACATGGAGGGACAAATCCCACTCTTGATTCATGTCACCCAACAAGTACCATCGAACATACCTGAAATCCACTTTTATAATCACCCAGTTACGAAGTGACGTTTGATATCCACAAAGTATTCCTCCGGTAAACGGGAGTGACATAATCTCATGGTCTACGGAAATTATATTTGGCATATATTAAAAGTGTTGGCAATGAAACTGCGTGACACGATCAATTGCAATGCTTTACTATTGGGTCTGTCCATCACGTCATTCTCCCAATGATGTGACTCCGTCATCAAGTGACTATAACAAGTCCATGGTTAGGAAACCTTAACCAACTCTTGACTAACGAACTAGTCTAGTAGAGGCTTACTAGGGACACTTTGTTGTTTATATTCCACACATGTATTTTGTTTCCGGTTAATACAATTATAGCATGGATAATAAACATTTATCATAAACATGAAATATGATAATAAACAAGTTTATTATTGCCTCTTGGGCATATTTCCAACAACTCCAGCCCCCCGATAGCCCCTCAGGACCACCTTTTTTACGTCGGCGGACCATTTTCCTCCCAGTCGCCCCCCAGAGTCTCGTTTTTCGCCGGTTTTGGCCCAAAAGTAATCCGGCATTCCCAGCCCGAACCCACGGCGTTGGGTTCTGCCTTGGGGCGCCGACATAAGGGAAAATTCGCGCGGGCCAGCCCTGTCGGCGAGACAACACTGATTCCCGCCGTTTTTTCAGCTCCCTCCATTTTCTTCTTCTCCATATCCCACATCTCCCGCCATTTCTCGCCGCGCGCGCCAGTACCACCTCCAATGGCGCCGAAGAAATTCAACAACCCCCGTTCGACCGGCGAAGAAACCGCTATCACCGGCGATGAAGAGGGCGGGGAGGGGACGGCCACCGGGCCTGAGCAACACCGAGTGGGCGATGGAAGTCGACCGAAGGAAGACAGTCACCGCCGACCGCAAGGGAAGGGACGAGAGGAAGAGGGCCAAGGAGGCGTTGCAGGCAGAGCGGGCGGTGTCGGAGCTGGTGGCAGCGGCCTCGACGGCGATCGAGCGGGGGAAACCGTGCTTCCCTGCGCCGTCGCCTCTGTTTGCACCGCACGGCCTCTATTTGCCGCCCGACGCGTGGGGAGGCCAAGGAAGCCACGCAAGTGGGGCGTTGCCGTCGCCGTCGCCCTCCGCCTTCTCACCGGCGTTGCCGGCCATGCCCCACTGGAGGGGCTCGCCCGACTATGGAGACGGCGACCCGCATGGCAGATTCAACCCCAACGTCGCCTTCCCGCACCACCCTCTTCCGCCTCCGCGTGGCCCTTCCGCATTCAGCACCGAACGGCAGCCGCGGATGGACGCCCGGATGGAAACAAGAAAGCGGAGGCGGTGAAGGCGAGTGCACCGGCGACAGAAAGGCTACACTCGTCGATCGAGCGGTGCATCGCCGACGCCAAGACTCACGCCGTCCAGAGGGAGGAGAAGTGCGACGCGAGGTGGACGCAGCTGCTGCAGAAACATGACGTGAAGATCGATCTCCTCAAGACCAACGTCGCGGCCAAGAAGAGGAACACGGATCTGGCATTCCTCATGGGCGCCAACCCGGCGACGATGGACGACAAGGTCAAGGCGTGGTACATGGGGCAGCGCGACTTCATCCTGAACGAGATACCAGCGTCGACGCCGACCCCGACTCCGCCAACGCAAAGCTCTACCACGACATCGTCTCCGAGTATCGCCACCACGTCAGGATCGACGCCAGCATCAGCCACAACGCCGGCATCCACGTCGCCGAGCCCTGCACCACCATCGGGCGACCCTGCCGTGGTGGAAGTGGATGACGACGAGCCGGCTGCTTGAGTATCAACGTCATTTCGTTCCACGGCTGATTTGTGGCTGCTTTTGATCGCCGATTTGTGGCCGTTCGCCATTTTTTGTCCGTCAAACTTGTGGCTATGTAATGATGATCACTGAACTTGATCGCCGACCTTTGTAGCCGGAACATGCTGTTTCAAAAAAAAAGGTTTAGAGGGCGAAAACTGGGGGGCGACTGGGAACCGGGGCCTCCCAAAACTCGGGCAGTGTCGGCGGAAGGGCCAAAAGGCCAGCCGGATACCTGGGAGGCCAACGACTGGAGTTGCTCTTAGCGATAGACGATGGATTTACGTACGAAAGGGTATGTACAGCAATGACGGAGGAACGAATCCACGGAAATCTAAAACGTACGAAAAATTAGGAGGAAGAAACCATACTACTTTTATTATTAGGTATATAGATAGGGATTTGCTAATTCTCAGGCGCCTGATTTTTTTCTTATGTCTCAATCACCCACAAAAATATGCATGAGTTGCACTTTTCTGTGAGAAATGTGCAATTGCACTTTTCAACTCGTTCCAGTTGCATTTTTTTTTGAAATGTAGTTGCACTTTTTTGAGGTGATTGAGACTTAAGAAATTCTCATTTATGTCTCAGTCACCCACAAAATGTGCTTGAGTTGTACTTTTCTGAAAGAAATGTGCTGTTGCACTTTTCTGACAGAAAAGTGCAACTCGTTCTAGTTGCACTTTTTTGAACTATAATTACACTTTTCTGAAGTGATTGAGACTTAAAAAATTCTCAGTCAACTGAGACATAGGCAAACCCATATAGATATATATTTTAACGCATCTCAAAAAAAAAAAGTTCTTATTTTGTACAGACGTCTCTCACCCGCGCGTCGTGAATTTGGTTTGAGGGCCGTGCCAGCCTGGCGGAGAGGACACCACGACCGTAACCGATTATTTACCTGGACGGCTGGACGCCTCGGTGAAAACTGGACCGAGCAAAGTGCATCTTCAGTGACAGGACAGCCTGAGACGGTAATTTCGCGTTGCCCCTCCCCCAAGCCGTAGTAAAAAGTCCGTGGCAACCACAGTAGTCACAAGGCCGTTTCGTCTATCTCTGTCCCACAAACCGTCACTGACAACTCGCCAGAGAGAAAGAGAGAGGGAGGGAGAGAGCGCTCGGTGCTGGGCGGCAATGGCGGAGCAGTGGAAGGCCCTCGGGCGCAGGTCAATCGAATCGCTCCTCGTGGCCTCGGCGCAGCCCCTCGGACCGTCATTCAGCGACGACGACGCCCTCTCCGTCCGCACGCTCCAGATGGGCATGCTAGCCGATGGAAGCGACGTCTCCTCGCAGAACATCGACCTCGACGGCCCCGCCGCGATGCTTGAGCAGGCCACGCGCGCGATGGCGCGCTACAGCGAGGTCCAGCACAGGGTCGTCCGCGTCTTCTCCATCTACGGCGGGATCCTCGGCGTCATCACGGATGGCGCGTTGTGGCGGAGCTACCTCACCGTGCAGCCCACCGCCGACCCGCTGTGGCGGAGTTGGGTTCAGCGCAGGGCCGACGCCCTCCAGTTCACCCACCAGGTGTCACAGAGGCTTCGCTCCGTCGCGGCGTACGACCTCGCGACCGTCGACGCCTTCACCGTGGCCCGGAGCTTTCCTGACCGTTCCCCGGCCTCGATTGCGTGGATGCGGGCGGCCGAAACCCACGCGGCACGTGCCGAAGCGGAGGCCGCCGCGGTGACGCAGAGCACAACGGACATGTACAACCCCGTTTACTGGATGTACTTCTACGGCTGGGCGATTGTGCTGAACTAAGCACCTGAGCACGCGTGGCGTCCCGAGCCCGGCGCAGGCAGGTCCATCCTCCATGCGCGGAGGCCAGCATATATCAAGATCGATAAGCCTCTGTTCATAAACCCCTGCAGGTTTTGCGTTTTCCCCAGCTTCTTTCGAATATACTAGTTGCTGCGTGGCTGAGCTTGCTCTGCCGCAAAGAGCCTTGCTCAGGAGATTCTCTTTGTTCATAAACCTCTTTGCTCTGCATTTTGTTTGTTCATCTGTGACCCGTCGTGGAACTATAACTCTTGATGATGCACATGTATCCGCTTCGTCTAGAGTTGGTGTTACGGTCTGCATTTTCGCAGCTTCTGTCTGTAGGTAAAGGATGCCTGTTGGTTCATCTATTGTTGGACTCAGAAATCTTGGAAGTCTTCGTTTCAAAAAAAAAAGAAATCTTGGAAGTCCTGAACAGTTTTGAATGTTGCATTTTGTCTGCTTCTTATGGATTTTTTACTAATGTATTACTCAGATTCCACCTCCAATTATGCAGTAGTATTCAGATTCCAACTGCACTTGCTTCACCACTTCCTGAATCAAGAACTTCGCCTTTTTTCAGAATTCAAAATTGATGTTCAGCACAATTCTTTTTAGGGTTCAGCATAGATGGCCTTGTAAACTGAACAAGAACATATTCAGAGTTTAGCATAGATGGCATTGTAAACTGAATCAAGAACATATTCAGAGTTCAACATACATGGCACTGTAAACTGAATCAATGACTTCTCCTTTTTAATTTTCATTTAGAAGTCACAGCCTGATACAGTTCATTATGTTCAGAACAGAACAGCAAACAAGTGCAGTTGGGAAGAGTTTAGAGACGAATCCAAACTCCCAGGTTTTCCTCAACAGATTGGCATAACCATTTCATACAATGAGTGACAATAATTTGTCAAAAAAGATGAGTAGGCACATGCGCACCGTACATGCATAGGTTCAGAAATAGTTCTCAATTACGCCCAGACCCATCAATGGTTTATCTAAAGTACAAATAGGAGCCATGTAACCAAAATTTTCATTATGTGAGTATCTTTATACCCCTATGGGAGCAAATCTAGCTTTATTTCAAAAGTTAACATTCGAAAGTCTTAACACTTCTCCTAGATACAGATAAGGCAAAAACTACCGGATCTTCTAGAGCAAATGACTTTCAAAGCGTCAAATAAGTTCCTAGACCATGGAGGTTGTATTGCTAAAGTTTGCTGTTCCTTAGTAAACATGCCAAAATATCCAACTAAAATGAACAAATGAGAAATTGGTTAGATTTATAAGGAGAAAGATCATCACATTAGTGTGCTGATTGGAAATAAGGATCAAACAACACACTACAAAAATTACAACGCAGTATTAAATGTTGAAGAACCGGCTGAACTTCCCGGCGGGAGGGTGAGATGGGTGCAGGATGGATGAGTATATGGTTACGACTTTCAACCAGTGTCCTGCCTGCCATTCTTTACCTCACCAATCTAAACCAAACACCAGAATAAAAAAAACATAAGAACTTGGCGAGGATAAGTTCCTAGGCTCCAGATTTACAGAATAAAATAGTGCCAGATAACCATACTGTCCCTCCGAGACTCAAAACTAGTTTGGTCATTTAACATGAATGTAATTTATCCTGGCTTTGTATAATAGATAAAATGCAGGCCATAAAGGGAGCGAGTAATAAGTTACCTGAAGTTCGCCGTGCACCTTACCATCAGTACGATAGAACTGAAATTGTGTCGCAAAGTAAGCCTCCTCACTCTTCTGACTGAAGAAAACATTGTAAGAAAAGCACTGCAGGTTAAAGGTCAATTGCACGCAAAACTACTCGAGTGAGATAATTAAATAAACATTATGTTATAGGCATTGCTTAAAGAATCATTATCAAGCAGTGCAGCCTGTCATAATGTACTGTGACAGTTAAGTAGGTGGAAAACAACTGCTTGAGTTAATCCTAAGCCTTAGCTATAATGTACAGAATAGAAGTGACCAGAAAACATTCCAACTGCACAGAAGTATGTACGGGTCATCATGATTTAGTCAGTAATGATCAAGGACACACAGCAAACAATTCAGTACTTGCAAATACATGCATACTCAATCTAAGAAAAATGATTTTATTTCTCAATCAAGTTCTTGTTTAAAACACCCTACATCACAAACTTTCCAGCAGTTCTTTTGCCTCATCAGAAAAGCCCTCATAAGAAAGGCTTTCGATGAGAATGATGTAGGTTGATTCATCAGGCATGCCACCATTGGACACCATATAAGCAAGAAAATCGATAGCAAGATCTGTTGTCCAATTTTTACCAAGACCAAGAAGTATAGCATTATAAAGCATCGTGTCAGGTGATAGGCCCATGTCCTGAACTCTGCGGAACATTCCAATAGCCCTGTCCATTCCATCTTCTCTTCAGAGACCGAAAGCTAAAGATTGGTAAGTAGTTGTGTCCGGGTAAAAGCCCTTAGAGACCATCACATTCAATAAATCTAGAGCTTTATCCATCTTGCAAGATTTGGAAAGACTAGCAATTACTCTATTGTAAGTAATCACATCCAGCGGACAGCTATTCCCCATGCCACATAATAGATCAAGGGCTCCCTGTGTGTCGCCAGCCTTCAAGAGTTCCCGAACAATAATATTATAGGTAGAGTTTGAAATGCAACCTTTCTTAGGTATTAGCTTCAGAAATTCAATTGCTTGCCAGTGCAATCCCTTCTGACATAAAGAAGAGATTATTGTATTAAGTGTCACTTCGTCCGGAGGACAATTGTTGTGGATCATCTCAACCATGAGCCGTTCAGCGTCTTCCCACCGCTCGGCCAAGAGTTCTTGTGGACCATCTCGGCCAAGAGTTCCTCAGCATCATCCCACCGCTCCATGCAACACAGGCCATTCAACACGGTGGTATTATATATGTAATGATATCAGGCCTACATCTTTTTTTGATAAAGGGATTTAATTTCAATGTATCAAAACGATACAAAGTATGCCATCAGGCCTACATCTGTAGAATTGCAGATCACTTAGTAATTTGATAGCATCGTCGACACGCCTTCCTTTGCACAAACCATCGATAATACGGCATAATACGGCTGTATGTGACAATATCTGGAGTACACGATCAACAAACCCTTTCTGGCACAAAGAAGCAATTAGTGTGTTGAACGTGACCTCATCCAGAGCACAACTCTTCCTGAAACAAGAGCTCCTCAGCATCCCCCACAGCATGGCCGCCGCGGCACCTTGGCCTTGGGGAGCCGTGGTGGCGAGGAGGTCGTCATGGCCTCATGGGCCCATGGCCATGAGACGATAGACATGACAAGACACGCTGAGCAAGCTCTCACTCGGACTCAGGCACTAATTTGGTTGGGCTTACAAGCCCAGGTCAAAACGAGTTGGGCCCTGAGCCCTGTATATTACTACTTGGGCTTCCGCTGTTGTGAGTGTGGCTGTCCTGTCCCGTCCTCACGAAGAACTGTGGAGAGAGAAAGTGAGAGAGAGAGAGAGAGAGAAAGAGCGCGGCGGCGGAGGCGATGGCGACGGGAGGGAAGGGGCTGAACTCGACGGGGGAGTTCTTCCGGCGCCGTGACGATTGGAGGAGGCACCCGATGGTGGGGAACCAGCTGCGCCACGCCACCCCGGGGCTCGGCATCGCCATCGTCGCCTTCGGGATCTACCTCGTCGGTGAGGCCGCCTACAACCGTCTCTACCGCCCCGCCGGCGACAGCCACCACTAGATCGCCCCCCGAGGTAAACGCCCCATGTCTCCGCTCTATTTTTCCCGACTCAGACAAAATGGGCGAATTTGGATTGATTTCAAGGCAGTAAGGGCTGTTAGGATGTTTCCACCTAGATCTACACAATCTAGTACTGTCTTCTATGTAACGGATTATGGATTTTACATGTTTGAAGTAAACTGCAGCGGTGATTGGACTAATTTCTAGTAATATGTGCTTGTGGCATAATTGATGTTTGCAAAAAGATTGTACCAAAATGTATCACCTGCACTCGGAATGATTCATAGACCGGCGTTTTTGCCCAGCATATGGTAATTCTGATCACCAGTCCAGTTGCATAGATGGCCACCCCGTATGAATAGCTATGGATGGTTAGGTTAGAGACTAGGATTAGGAGTCGACGAGTCGATCTTGGGGAGGAGCCTGGGATCAGCAGCAAACGGTAGAGGAGCAGACCAGCAGCTGCAGCATCCGGCGGAGGAGAATATGAGGAGCCAGTAGGAACAGGCGGCGGCCAAGGGAGTGGGACTTGGTCGGGGCTCGATTTGGATTTACGTGAGAAGACTGGGCAGGCCAATATTGAAAAATTATGACAGGTGGTGCCATTTTTTGGTCGCTCGACTCAGGAGGCTTCACTAGTCGAGGTTAGTCGTGACTAGTCGACTAGGTCGCTTGACTCGCCCCATGAGTCGAGTCGACACATTGAGTCGACCTTGGGTTGTGATTTGTCGACTAGTCGCGACTAGTAGTGCGGCTCGTAATCCTTGGTTAGAGTGGATGATACTTCGCTATTTATCCTGTGAAATTCGTACACACATTTCAGAGTTAACATGTTGCTAAACTCAAGTCACTCTTTTTGCGAAGCAATACCTGAGTACTGACCTGTAGAGGAGAAAGTAACAAGCATAATAAATCACCCACGCAGGAGAGTGCAACTTTGTTTTGCCTATGACTCTTCCAGATGGCGAAGAAAAAGTAACCACAAGCCAGAAACTTAAAGCAACATAGCAGAGTTTATTACAGTACAACTAGTAGAGTGGAAACCGAACAGTACTTAGCAGTACAATCCAGAAACTTAAAGCATCTTCATAACTTAAACTACTAAGGTTTATAAGCATACTACTTGGGGACAGTGTCGAAACACCATGATATCTCTAAGCAGCCTTGAGACTCTGAAACGCAAGGAGCCCTACCCCCGCCGGACAAAAAGAAGCCAGAGTTCACAAGCCGCACTACTCCAGACTTTATTTAGAGGAACACAAAATGGAAACTTCCAACAAGCGTGCAAGACCTAGTTGCCACTTGCCACAACCTCCTTGCTGCAGTATAGCCACAATATCATGCAGTTGGCATATATGGCGGTAGAACTTGTGACTCACACGCTCGGTAAAGAAAAGCTCACTGTCAGTAGTGCGAAGTGCTTCTATCAGCTCACAGGAGAGTGTTTCATTCTCATAGACCTTCTCCTCCAGCTTTGCAACTTCCTTGCACAGCGTAAACACCTGAGGGTTATTGATGCCCTTAAGCTCAACTTGATACTCGGCTGCAAGTGCATGGAGGGCTATGGTAGCAGCATTCTGTTAAGCAGCTGCAGGGGTTGCACCACTAGCCTCGTAGTATAACTCAGAAACTTTAGCAGTTGGCCCCAGCCTGACATTAACAGCACCACATAACAACCCTGAAGACATTGACTAACAGCATGCGTTGGTGGAGCAAGCCCCAGTATAGTGGCGAGTTCATCCGGAACGGGCCTGCTTTGCTCGGAATCTGCAGTGTGAATGCCATGCCTGAAATAAAACATCAATCATATAAAATGATCATGAACAGTAACAAGGTTCCATTGCAAAGACAAGTACACAATGATCAGCTAATAATGATGTGTAACTCCTCACTCTCCTCTCGGCAATTTTGCCAAGCCGGCGCCAAAGAAATCATCTCATTTGGCAATGTATGCTTGACCTTAAACAGATACTGATAAAACTGGAGAGGATTTACAAGATGAACCCAGGAATTTGTCAATAATCCTCCACACTACTTTTGACATTGCACAGCCAAAGAAATATGTTGTGCCGAACCCTGGAACTCACAGAAGTAGCATGTAGGATTCACCTGCCATAACGTGGATATCGAAAGTTCAGTGGAAGCTACGACATGACACTCACTTTCTCAGCCTTCTATAAATTGATTATGATTAAATTCTGTCATGTGCATATGATAGCATTATAGAGTTTCATTATGTTGATCACAGTTGAGTTTATTTGTGCTGGAATTCGGAACTATGTTGAATGGAAACAAAGGGAATTGTAGATCGTACAAGTAAAGGCAATTAAGAAACTTGCAAATATTTGTTGTTCTGATTCTTCTTTTTCTTAATGTTGTGTGCACAGTTAATCTTCCCTCAAATCTCAGTCATTAAAGCAAGAGCCTAGCCGAATGGTGCTTGGCTTTGCATCGTTTGTTACACGATATGTTTTTGATTGCTTAATATCTCGGTGATTAATTGGTGATATTGCATCTTGCAGGTAAAGTAGCTGGAGCGAACTTTACCAAACACCAATGTTGATCTTTTCCAGTTTGAGCTCATAAGGTCTGGCATGACCACCTTGTAACTCTCAACCAGGGAGACATGCTACCGGTCCAACTAGTGTTCCTGGAACCGTGTACTTTATATTTAATATTTGGTGCTTATACTCCGCATTTGAAAGTAGCACTGTTCTTACATTGTTGAATTCATGTCTACTACGTGCATGTTTGGTTTGAGTCCTATAGATCAGCTGCGTGAAATTTAGAGTGACTCAAAGTCTCAAATCTGTATAGATCAGCTGCGTCTGCCCGAATTTGGCACTCTACAAGAAAAGTTGTGATCTATATTGGCTGTGCTGGATCGTGTATGTCTGCTTTTATCAGTTGTGTGCATGTGTGACCTACGCCGTTGAATCGCCGCTGGTGAATAACGCCTTTTCCTTCTGTGCTGTTGCGGAAGAGCAATGTCACAACCTGCGTCCAGTTATTTAGCCAGGTGAGCAGAGTGGGCTCTTTGACAATGTGTTGCTGTATATCACACAAGCTGAACGAAGCAAATGCTCTCGTACATTACGTTTGGTTGTCATACTCATACAGAAGTTAGCACACACACACGGACTACAGTACTGCTAACGTACTAGTGGTACATTTTTATCTGAGTTCTGATGTTGGCCGGAGCGAGTATCCGTCTCCTCTGAACTGCCGCCGCCCATTCCTGTCCACCGATCCGTGCAATTCTGATGTTGGTCGTAGTGAGTATCCATCTCCCCTGAGCCGCGCCCAGATTCTCTGCCTACTATCATGGTCGCTGCCATCTTCTCCGTTGGTGTTCGTCCCAAGATGAGCATCTACCCGTCTTGCCGTCCCACTGCCACCTCTCCTGAATCTCCCGTTCATCTCACTGTTGTACTCGCTGCTGGTGCCATAGTTGTTCCTAGCTTCCTTCTTTTTTCTTGGATTCCATGTTGGCTCCTCCAGGTCCGAGGCGAAGCCGTTACCACCATTACCGCGGCTCATGTACCCCCTTGGCCTTTCTCCAACATTGACATCAGGCCTATATTTCAACCCTGGTCGACCTCTTTGGTTCTCACTTCGACTGAACTTGTTTGGTCCTCTCCATTTTGGTTCTAACTTGTCATCCCTTCCACTGTCTGGATTTGAATCAAACTCGCCGCTGATGCGAACCTTCCTAATCACATTGCCATGGCTATCATACGAGAGCTTCCACTTCACCGTGGTGTCCAACGTGTCCTCTCTATTCCGTGCTCTCCGACTCCATTTTGGCCCAGAACCACGGCGGCTCGCCTCTGAATCGGAGAAAGAACCGCCACCCATTCTGCCCGTCCCAATGGCATTGCTGCCCTCGGTGTTCGAAGGCTTCCATCTTCCGGTTCCGGTTCCGGTGGGAGGTTTCCTTCTACTCCCGCTAGGCCATTTTTGATCAAGATGACCTTTTCTTGAGCCTTCTGAATCTGAAAAGGAACCACGATCTCTCCAATCCCTGCTGCCCCTCTCGCTACCAACAGCCATAGTGTTTGCAGTTTCACGTCTTGCTACACCACTCCTCCTTCCATCTACTCTAACCATTGCTTGTTGTTCGTGACCAAAATCGACATCTTCATCGTTGTCCGAGTCGGAATTAAAATCATCGTTGATCCAACTCCGGTCTCTAGAATTGGTCTCATCTCCAGCATCCAAAGCAATCACTGGCTCCCACATTCCATCCCTTTCCATCAATTCGACTGTAGGCTCGCGCTCACCATACGCATCTTCGCCAGCGTCATTCTCACGAACACCTTGAGCGCCCTCGACTCCGGTACCGAGACGCGCGTAGGGTTGGACGCTGTGGACGGCGTCCTTGGGGAAGAACCGCGCGGAGGCCCTGCCTGTGTCCGGGGACGCGAATACCTGGGGCCCGTCGCGGTCGTTCCAGAGGTCGACGCCGCCGGGCCGATGAAAGCGGTCGGCGAGCCCCTTGAGCTGGTCGTCGGCGGCGATGGAGAGGAGGTTGGGCGCCAGCGCGGTGGCGGAGACAGGGGATGAGTCGGAGTCCCAGGGACGCTCGAGGTGGAGAACGGCGTCGCGGAGCTCGGCGCGCTTGCGCATCTCGTAGAGCTGGCGCTCGCGGGCGAGACGGGCCTTGAGGAGCTGCTTTGCCTTCCTGGCCTGCATGCGCTTCCACTGCCACTTGGAGACGCCGCCGGGGAACGTGCGGGGTCCGCCGCCCATGCGGATGACGAGGTCGCCGCGGCGGAGGGGGCGGCCTGCGGAGGAGGGGAACGAGATGAAAGGGCAGCCTAGGCGGTTGGAGGAGAGCGGCAACGGCGGCGGGGGTAGGAGCGGCATGGTGGTGGTGCTGGCGCGAGCTGGGATAAGAGGTGCGTGAGAGGTGAGAGTTCTTGAGGCCGAGGAGTGGAGACACCGAGACGATTCGCTCTGTCTTGCTGCTTGCTTTGCTTGTGAGTTGTGAGTAATGCTGGCCATCGGGCCGGGCTTTTTCGGGCCGAACGAAGGCACGGAATTGTGGCCTGAGGCCCATCCCGGCACGGCACGCACTGTTTCAGGCCGGGCCAGGCACGAGGCCCACCACGGGCCGTGCTTTTTTTCTCTTTTAGGCCCGTGGGCTGGCACGAGCACGGCACGGAAGTTACTGGGCCGGCCCGGGCACGAGCACGGCCCGAGCACGGCACGAAGGCCCGATTTCTGGGGAGGGTTCGGCGGCCGGTTCGCTGAAAAAAAAACAAAATTTTGAACGGGAGCGGGGGAGCGGGAAGGAGCGGGGGCTGCGGGGCCAGCGGGGGGAGTGGACCGGAGGAGCGGGGGAGCGTCTGGAGCGGGGTGGGTGGGTCCCGCGGTTCAAATTTGAACGTTAGGGGAGCGGGAAGGAGCGGGGGGTGCGGTGGGACCCTATTTTTGGCCCGAATTTTACTGTTTAAACCCGAATTGCATTGCTTTAGCCTGAATTGTGGTGTTTTGGACCCGAAAATTCGATTTTTTGACCATTTTGAGGGCAAATCTGTCCGAAAATGTCCCAAATTTCGCTATAAATAGGGCTGCACACCCCTCTCATTTCTCACACTCAAACCACACCTCTCTCATTCACCTCACATTTGTTTCCATGGCCGATGACCATTTCCACCACTTTCCTCACCAAGGCGGAGGAGCTGATCTTGGTGATAATGTTTCGTTCGTGGCGGGAGATTACGGGCTTAGTCCCGACGATCTCACGTACATTCATAGTGCAAATATGCCTCCTCCTTCCCAATCGAGCGGTTCCACTAGTGCATCCACCTCCTCCACCTCCGGCACAAAAAAGCGTCGCACAACTTCCGCCGTGTGGCAGCACTTCGAATTAGAAGAGAAGGTGCAGCCGGATGGGGGGAAGAAGTGGATGGCGATTTGCATAAGGTGCAGGGGCGAGCTCGCCGGAGAGTCCACGGCGGGAACCGGCCACCTTGATAGGCACATCAAGATGCACGCAAGGAAGGATAAGGATCAGGGCCTCATACAAAGCTCTCTCCAATTCAACGCCGACGGTCAGGTAAGAAATTGGAACTATGATCCTCAAATTGCTAGAGATGGACTTTGTAATCTGATTGCTCGCAATGATTTACCACTAGGTTTTGGTGAGTCTCCCGGTTTTGTCAAATATATTCAAACTTGTCACAATCCTAATTTTAAACCGGTTTCTAGACAAACTACAAGTAGGGACATGAAAAAATTAGCAAAGACTGCTCTTAAAAAAATAAAAGATGACTTCACTACATGCACCTTTTCAGTTTCTTTAACATCTGATATTTGGAGTGGTCGACGTAAGCAAGATTATATTAGTGTTGTTGCTCATTATGTTAATAACGAAACTTGGGAACTAGAAAAAAGAATCATTGGATTCGAATTAATTGATGTGTCCCATACTGGTTCGAACATTGCTAATAAAATCATTACTGTTGTTAATCAATTTAATCTCAGCGATAAAATATTTGCAATAACTCTGGATAATGCTTCATCAAATGCTAAGGCCATGACTTACCTGACTCCTACACTTAGCCAGTATGCTGCATCTTGGTTACTGCATCAACGTTGTGCTTGCCATGTTCTTAATCTTATTGCTAAATGTGCTCTAAAGCACCTCGATAAAATTTAAATAATATTAGACTAGCAATGTCTTGGGTGAATGCTTCTAATCCACGCATTGCTAGCTATAGAAGGTTTTGCGAGGCAGGTAATTCACGACCTCATATGCTGAATTTAGATATGGATGTTAGATGGAACTCTACATATGACATGCTTAAAATTGTGATTCCAGATAAAAGAAATTTAACGCTTTTTGTTAATTCCAATTACGGAACTATCTTACTTGCCGAACAAGATTGGCATGCTGCTGAAGTTTTGTTAGATTTTTTGGAAATACTTTCTGATGCAACACATGCTTTATCTGGGGTCTATTATCCCACATCGCCTTTAATGGTGCATAAGCTTCTATTGATAGCTTCTCACTTAAAACAACATGAAACTGATCCATTTTTAGAACATGCTGTTCATAAAATGCAAAATAAATATTTGAAATATTGGAGAGAAATTCCTATTTTGTATGCATTTGCATTTATTTTAGATCCTAGGGCTAAACTGGAAGGTTTCGGTGCTGCTATCTCATTCTTAACTGCCGCCGTCGGCCATAATTATACGGATTATTTATTTGATGTCAAAACTAAGCTTAATGACATTTACTTTAAGTATAATGAAAAGTATGCCGGAGTTCGGCAGCGACGACCTGCACCTTGTAGCAGAAATCAGTGTGGAGTAAGTTATACCCGACCGGCTCTTCCTCGAACTCGTCAACAACGCCCGGGTATGACGGGGACAGGACCGGAGAATTAGACTCCTACCTAAGGTCCCCAATTGTCCACTATGAGGAAGACGGTGACGTTGAATTCAACCTATTCAAGTGGTGGCATGACCACAAACTTACATATCCGGTGCTTTCCATATTAGCACGAGACGTGCTAACTGTACCCGTCTCATCAACTTCATCGGAGTCTGCTTTCAGTCTAGCTGGAAGAATTCTTGAAGAGAGAAGAGCATGTCTGACACCTGATATGGTGGAAACACTAATGGTCATCAAAGATGGGGAACTAGCCAAAGAAAGATTACAACACAATCCGGTGGACGTAGAGCTGATAGCCTCATTTCAAAGTATTTATCTAGACGAGATTCCTCCGGAAGAATAGTTGTAGTTTATGTAGTTTTATTTCCCTTTTGTAATTTTATTTTCTTTTTGTAATTTTCTTTTCGTTTTGAGCAAGTGTTGTACTCTTTCCTTACCAGGGTTTGTCTCCAAGGGGAGTTTACCTGGAAGGTTTTAACGAGGCAACCTTAATAAAGCTCATTATTTACCCCATGTGGCACTTGGAGGGCAAATTGGTCCGAAATTGGCTCACTTTTTCCTATAAAAGTGGCTGCACACCCCTATAATTTCCCACACTCAACCACACCTCTCTCATTCACCTCAGATTTTTTTGAGTTCTTCTCCATGGCTGATCTTAGTGCACCTCGCTATGTCTCACAAGTGTGGCAGCACTTCACAAAAGAGGAGTGTGTGCAGCCGGATGGCAAGTTGAAGTGGATGGCACGGTGCCATACATGCGGGATGCGACTCATTTGGAGTGAGCACGGAACCGGCCACTTGATCAGGCACTTCAATAGGCATAGGGACAGGGTTCCTCCAGATGAATAGTTGTAATTTTGTTTTCTTCTTATAATTTTCTTTTCATTTTGAGCAAGCGTTGTACTCTTTTTCCTTACCGAGGTTTTAATGAGGCAACTTTAATAAATCTCACTATTTATCTTCACAGTCCCGGACTCACTTGACCTCTATTTCTCATTTTTTTTCGGTGTTTTTCGGTCATTTTCGAATAAACAGGAAATTCTGCCGAAACAGGGAAAAAAAAGCCAAAACGGCCCGAAACAGGCCTGTCGGGCCGGCCGGCACGAAATCCATCAGGCCGGGCCGTGCCAGGCACGAAGTGTTGCGTGCCGGGCTTATTTCCTCTTCGCGGCACGTGGGCCGGCCCGGCACGGCACGGAACCGAATCGGGCCGCCGCATGCTCGGGCCGTGCCTGGCACGAAAGCTACTGTTCGTGCTCGGGCCGTGCCGGGCCGGCCCGATGGCCAGCATTGGTTGTGAGTTGTGACTGTTTTTTTTAACAGGGACCTAAAAACTTGCATTCAGCACGGTTGCATAGTACATGAAGGACCAGAAAAGTGTGAACATTACAATCAAGTTCAAATAATGTGCACAAAAGAACCTATATCTACCTCTAAAAACATCATCGGGTCCAGCTCCTTCATCACCGCATCGAAGAAACACGGCGTAGCCAAACGCGACGCCACCATGGACGGAACCACTTAGGGCGAAGCGTCGGGAGCCAACTGCACTGGAGCAGAGGGTCCTCCAACATGGCATGGCAGCCTGGAGGTTGTTGTTCGCCATCAAACGCCGACCTGAACGAACCGTAGTTGACGGAGAGGGTGGGAGTGGTGAAAGAACAAACGATGTCGCCTAGAGGGGGGGTGAATAGGCGATTAAAACTTTTCTGGTTAAGGCTTGATAATTGCGGAATAAAACTAGGTGTTTAAATTAACAAACCAACAACCTAATATACTAGATTCACCTATGTGCACCAACAACTTATGCTAAGCAATATATCAACAAGGTGATACCAATATATATGACATCAAGCACAAAGGCTATCACAATGTAAATTGCATAAGTAAAGAGCTCGGGTATAGAAATAACCGAGGCATGCGGAGACGAGGATGTATTCCCGAGTTCCTCCTTGTTAAGGGAGTATGTCTCGTTGGAGGGGTGTGAGCTCGCCACAAGAGGCCTACTCAAGATGCCACAAAGACCTCACCCTATTCTCTGATGAACCTCACCCCAAGGGTTAGGTTCACCTTCCACTATCGGAATCCTTCAAGGCGGAATCCGGAGCCTTTACAACGATCTTGGGGCATACACCCACATCTCAATCGGGTGCTCCCAAACCTTGCCCGAATCTTCACAACTCAAAGTCTCCGCGGCACCACCAACCGTCTAGGGTACACAATGCACCCAAGAGGCACAATCTCTTGGGAACACAATGCACCCAAGAGTAACAAGCTTCTCGAACTTCAATCCCACGAATCTTCGTGGAGAGCACAACCCGATGCAACTAATGCAAAAGGCAAGAACACACTAAGTGGTCAAATCCTTCTCTCCGAAATCCAACCAAAGCAACTAATGCTATGGAGGGATTTAAGAGGAAGAACAAAGAGGAGAAACACCAAGAACTCCAAAATCTAGATCTACTAGGTTCCCCTCACTTAGAGGAGGAATGGATTGGTGGAATGGTAGATCTAGATCTCCTCTCTTGTTTCCCTAAAAATGGGCAAGAATCATTGGAGGGAAGAGTAGGAATCAAGCTCTCAAATTTGCAACAATGGAGGAGAGAGAGGGGAAAAACTGTGCAGGAAAAATGGGGAAGAAGCCCCTTTTATAGGGGGCCACAAAATGTGGCCATTGGGGGGAAAAAGGTGTGGCAGCCCGACTGCCCGGCCTCGGGCCGGCCAGCACCCTGCCAGGCCGGCCGGAGCAGTCCAGCACCCAGCGACGCGGAGGTCCAGTGCGCTGAGGAGCCGGCCTCGTGACCCGGCCTGGGCCGGCAGGCTCGCGGGTGGGCCGGGCGAGCGGCTGAAGCCCCCGGCCTCGTCCCGGCCTGGGCTGGTCTGCCGCACGGGTGGGCCGGGAAGGCTCCCGAAGCCCCCGGCCTGGGGCCGGCCTCGGTCTCGGCCAGGCTGGCAGGACAGCGCCCTCTTTTTTTCCTTTCTCTTTCTCTGTTTAAAAAACGTCCGACACCAAAAATGCAATAACTTTCACCCACGAACTCCGTTTTTGATAAACTTGGACTCGTTGGAATCGTCACAATGAGCACTACAAGAATATGCAGAGAAACATCATAGTCCAACAATATATTATAAAAATTAATGGGGAAAGGTAAAACCTCTCATTTGCAAATCAGAAATGTTATATCTTTTGCAAATGAAGTCCGAAAGAAGTAAAACCAATTTTGTTGGAAAGAGGACGACAAATGCAACCCTTGGAAATATAGCAAACAAGCAATGGAGATTTTGCAAAGAAATGGAAGAGAGAAGCCTTCCGCACGGATGAACCGGCAAAATCTCCAATACCGAATAGGGGACGCATATGAAAACCGTTTTCGGTGACCTTGGCCTTGTTATGACAAGCACGACAAGAGCCAAGACCACACCACGATAAGAGCCAAATAAGAACCAATAAAGATGATTGCAAGGATGCAAAGGTTTGTGCTCTCCACGATGATACGATCAAGATACTCGCTCGAGAGCCCCTCTTGATAGTATAGGGTTATCTATCCTAAAATCCGGTCTCTCAACTAACATCATGAGACCGGTAAAATAGAAAACCTATCAAGATCATACCTTTGCCTTGCGCATAATCCACTTGCGCTTCGCACGGTGAAGACTCGCAAAATTGCTCCCCCATACACCAAAATGGGAGAGGCACTCTTCGACATATCTTCACTTGGACTTGAGTGTTGATCATCTCGCACTTAGCCTTGATCAACACATACTCTTCTTCCCTTAGCCTTGACTCCAACAAATGGATCAAGCAACGCATATGGACACAACCTACAAGTAGCTCAATACAAACATTAGTCCATAGAGATTGTCATTAATTACCAAAACCACACATGGGGGCAACCATGCACTTTCAATCTCCCCCATTTTGTAATTGATGACAATCCCTTTTTAAGAGGGTTTATATAAGTGAATTAAGCAACCTTGCAAGACAAACAAGCAAGGATGCAAGCGCATTAAAGGCAAATGCAACAAAAGCATAAAACCCAAATTTCCTTAAACCCTCTAAACTTCTCCCCCATTGGCATCGATTGCCGAAATGGGAAGAAAATTTTAGAAGGCCAATATAATATGAGTTCCTCAAAAAGGTGTGCATTTCTCAAGATGTGAGTGGAATCAAATGCACATATCCATTGACGAATAATTAGAGGAAATGAAACTATATTGAGGATCCAAAGATTGCAAAAAGATGAAACCATTCTAAACATCTCCACAAAGGAGAAAAGCAATCGAGAAGATCCAAAATGAGAGTTCTAAATAAAAATGAAGAAGCTCCCCAATGTTCATGCACTATTGAGGAGTGCACAAATATGGAATCCTCGCTCCCCCAAAATCATCTAGAACACGCAACAAGTGCAAGTGTGCATAAAGCAAAAGCAAATCATAGCACTTGCACCAAAGATATGGTTGAGCCATAAGGAGATACCAATTTTCAAAGATTCAACATAAGATAGGCCCAACCGAGATAAAAAGAAGATCTTTAAAGGAGTATGTTCACAAGCTTAGGGATACCAATTGGAAACTAAAACCAAATGAAAATGCCAAAAGCTAGTGAGAGCATTTAGCCAATAAAAATCAACATACTCACCATGGTAAGCATGAGGTAAAAGATCCTCAGCAAAGATGCAACTAAAATTAAGATAGGCACTCATGAAACAAATTTGGAGCCACCAAAGAATTATAGATAAAAATCAAGGTAGCTCAAAGGAAATAGGATACCAACTAAAAGGTGACCTCTCTCATATGTATAGGTTTCTAAGTAGACAAATCATTGATGATATACATCCACAAAGAAACTTGCACATATGAAATGGTCGATGAAGGAGAGACCACGGTGTCCAAAAGGGAAGTCATGAATATACAAACGAGATTATTGCTTAAAAGCATAGCACATAGCTCAAATTTATCTCATTGTATATAAATGAACTTCAAGAATATCAAAGACATCACACATATCACTAAGGGAACAAGAGATAGTGGAGATTCTTCGAGATAGGCAACAAGTATCTCAAACAAATAACACCAATTGAAGAAAAAGGTTTTTGCAATTTCATCACAAAGATATACCAAGTGAAGGAAATAAGCCAAAACCACAACAATTGCACATAAAAGCTTTCATGCCAAGAAGCAACCTACACAAGGTTGAGACTAGAAAAGTATGCATGGGATAGATACTTGTTACCGAGATACATTGACGATGAAGAAGATGAGGATTTGTTTATCGTCAAAGCTCGACTCCAATAATCACACGGTGAGAACACCTTCCTTATGAATGAGGCAAGCATCCAATGCATCTTCATTGTACCTAAAACAAAATTCAAGCACAAAATGGTTCCCAAACTCATTGGGTCCCATAGAAGTTAGATAAACTACAACATATAGGAAACACTCCACATAAATATGTGCATATAGATATGAAATTGAATTTCATGCACATCTTAGCCGATTTAGGATTCGGTGGAGTATCCCCTATATATTGGAACTAGAAAGACAAACATGACATATAATATATATATTAGAGAATATACATGCAAAATCTTTCAAGAACCAAACGAGATACAATTTGGACGAAAACACCAAGTAAACCAAGAAGAGAGCACACCAAAGTGTGACACGAAAAGGTTGTCCAAATTATATCAAAATCCAAATCAACACATGATTGAGGAAAAATCAAATCAACATATGATTGATTCCAAAACACATCAACACATGAAGTGTGATATCAATAGGAATCGAATCAAAACAACACATGATCGATAAGACACCTATTGAAAATAAGATACCAACTAGGAGAAAAGATACCAAGAAGAGGATAATACTTGACCAAAATCAAGTAAAGTAAAATAAAGAAAAAAATGTATCAAAACTCCCACAATAAATATCAATTGAAACAAATATCTATGGAGGAGATATCAAATTCCAAGTGATACCAATTGATGGTACCAAAGCATAAGATAAAAAAACAAATTCCAATTGAAATGATCAAATATTGATAGATAGGATAGTGTTCTAAATAAAAGGAATGCTCCCCCAAGATTCATGCATTATCTTTGATATTTGTATTTGAATACAAAATGCACATACAAGGGATCATTACTCTCCATATCTTATGATGGGGGGATACTTTATAGGTACGCCCATGGACCCGGAAAGTAGACTCGCCAAGACCAAGAAGGCAAAGCCGGGTCGCACTTCAAGTTACATGGGCTGGGCTAGAGACAAGCCGACCAAGGCCCATGACAAAGGAAGGACTCGTCAAGTAGGAGTCCTAGTACAACCCGGAGTTCTAACTTGGAAGACCAAGACATAGAGTAGGACTCCGTGTCCAAGTATGACCCGGTGTAAACTTGTAAGTCCAGGGACCCGACCGCCTTTATAAGGAGGGCCCTGGACCTTAGATCGATAAGCCTAGACAAGATCAGAGAACCCGCAACACCAGACCCCAGAGAGATTGAAGTCGCCGAATCTCGAGTTAGCGAGATCAGGTTCTTGTAATCGAGAGCAAGTCATATCAATAAAGCCGAAGCAGGAAGTAGGTCTTTACCTCCATCGAGAGGGGCCGAACCTGGGTAAATCCTTGTCCTTAGGTGAGATTAACAACTCCTACGTACTTCAATCACCAATGGCCCCGCAACTTATCTTCCCTGAGGAAGAACTCGCCGTGACAACCCCACGACAGTTGGCGCCCACCGTGGGGCCTGTGATGAAAGGAGTTGAGATCGTAGGAGAAGCTCGCCGAGGTATGGAGAAACTTGCCATCGGGTGACTTTACACCAATCAGCTTGGAGAGACACAGATCGATGACTTAGGATGGAGCTCGGAGATGGATGAAGTCGACGAGGGCTATCAACTCATCTTCAGCCAGATCAATGTGTTTGTCGGTATGATTAGTACTTCAGGTAACCGTGCTAATCAGTTGAATTCAGGATCAGAGTCAACAGCTGTGATGGAGTCCGATGGAGAGTAGTCCGTTGGAACATCACAGGTCGGCATAGTTTCCAAGGAAAAGGAGCCGAAGATGCAGCCGGAGTCGGATCTAGAGCCAGATTATGATGCAGACTTAGAGTCAATTTTACCTATGTTTGAAGATCGACTTGGGTATGGAATCGAGGAGGAGTACGTGCAGTCACCAACACGTCCACGTCACGTTGGATTCTACGTGAACAGTGCGGACAATGCGGATGGAAATCAATTCGATCCCAATCTGCTGACAAAGGAAATCACAGCAGACAACGCGGCGGCTCGTGCAGAGGAGTTGCTGGCGGCTCGTGAGGCATTAGAGAAGCAATTGGCAGATGTGGCAGAGGCAAATCGTAGGATAGTAGCAGATCAAGCCCTTGTACAGGCAGAGCAGGCACGTATACAAGCTGAGCAAATTTGCATACAAGCAGAGCACGAGCGTGTACAAGCTGAAGCAGCAGCAGTGCGCAATCGCCAACAGGAACTCACCTCAGTTCAGCATCGCAGGACTCGGAGCCGACTGCATGAGGGAGTCATCATAAACCCAACCAACTTGTTTCAGACGCCAACAGGTCCAGGCGTAGGAGCACCTGGAGCAGGAGCGCCACCACCACCACCACCACCCCCAGGAGGAAGCGGAGGACTCGGAGCAGGACCTGGAGCCAATGCACCACCCCCGCCACCTGAAGGAGGAGTCGGCGGTATGGGTCCCCCGCCGCAAAGGTTCCATACACCTGCAGGACACTACTCAAACCCAATTGACAACGTACATGCAGCAACCATGGTACTGGACAGAATCCCACTTATGGAAAATCCAACAGGTCAAGAGGCACGACTCGCCATAGATATGTTAAAAACAGCATTGGCGCAACAAGCCCTCTATCCCAATTTCCCAGATGCAAGCCGGCTTCATTCAACTCCATACAATTCCAGAGGAAGGAGTCGGCATGACGAGTCTCATCCGGCCGGGTCGTCGAGCGCAAGACGCCGCGAACTGGCAAGGAATCAACCACATATACCCACTACTTCGGAAGCTCAAAGGCGAGTTGATGAAGCAAGGAACAGAAGAGCTGCAGCGACCAGAGCCCCAGAAGCCGGAGGAGCCGGTGGGCCAGCGCCAGCAACAGCAGCACCAGTAATGAACCCGCCGCATCGTGCGCTCACTGAGGTAACCTCACCAGGGAGTTCTCCATCATTAACAGGACCCGCATGTCTTTCAGAGGCCATTAGAGCCGTGGCTTTTCCAGATAACTTCAAGGAACCGCGCAAGGTGGGTAACTATGAACCAAATATGGACCCGACTTCGTGGCTTAGCAGTTATGAGATGGCAATGAGTATCAGAAACGCTTCAGAAGGGCTGTGCGCCAAGTTTATGTATCTTATGATGGATGAGACAGCCAAAGTTTGGATGGGGAACTTGCCTCCCAGGTCCATCAATTCATGGGAGCAGTTGAAGACAGCTTTTGTGCAAAATTTCCAAGGAACTTGCAGGAAGCTGAGCACCATAGAGGACTTAGAGCGATGCACTCAGCGGAAGGGCGAGTCCGCAAGGCACTGGATGAAGCGAGTCTCAGAAATCATCAATTCATCGCAAGGGCTCCCACCCATCTCTGTGCTGATGGCATTGGAGAGAAACTGCAGTTATAATCCTTTGAGCTGGAAGTTGGGACGTATGAAAGATAGTTTAAATCAGGGCATACCTATCACCATTGGAGAGATCATGGCTGGAGCCAATAAGCACGCATCCACGGACAAAACTAAGAACCCGGAAGAAGCTAGAAAAGGACAAGGGGGCAGTGGACCAAGTCAGAATCAAAATCAAGGTCCAAACCATGGTGGCACTAAGAGGACATACAGAGACAACTCTGACCTGGTAGCTAACACAAACACTGGGGTCAGACGCAAGGACAACAACTCTCAAGGATATCAAGGGCGTAGGCCAAGTACAGAGGAGATTTTGGCGAGTCCATGTCCTAAACACGCCAGAAACGGGAGGTGTGGTCATACCTTGGGACAATGTGTGGATCTGCAGCGTGGCAGAGTCGCAGGACCAGGCAATAGGAACAACGACAATGGATATCGAGGAAACAATGGTAATGGAGGACCCGGCAACCATGGCGCGGGAGCCGGCCATAATCCCAACTTACAGCAAGGAGGAGGTAACCAGCAGGGCGGGTTCCAGCAGAACCCGAAGCAGCTTCATGATGGCCAAGGGCAATATTATGTCACAACTCGACCACAGAACCCGAGTCAGGGTAGTTATCATGTTTTCACAACAAGCACGTCCAAACGTGCCAGGAAGTTGAAAGTTCGAGCTGTTAATGCAGTGGAACCAGCAGTTCCACAGTGGCTCAAGTGGTCAGAGCAAGTCATCACATGGAGTAGGGCAGATCATCCACCAAGAGTCGACGACCCAGGGCTCCTAGCTTTAGTGGTAGCACCTCAAGTTGGGGGCTACACATTAAACAAGGTGCTTATGGATGGTGGAAGCAGTATTAACATCTTATACTATGACACATTCAAGAGGATGAAACTGCAAGATAGGCAGTTGATACCAACTGAGACAGTTTTTCACGGGATAGTACCAGGGAAGTCAGCAAAACCCATTGGTAAGATTTATCTTGAGGTAGCTTTTGGCACAATGGAAAATTTTCATTCAGAGATTATTCCCTTTGAGGTAGTTGATCTTAAGAGTCCATACCATGCTCTTTTTGGTCGACCAGCATACTTTAAGTTCATGGCCAGACCGTGTTATGTTTACTTGAAGCTTAAGATGCCAGGTCCAGCAGGAGTCATTACAGTTAATGGCAGCAGACACATGGCATTGGAGTGTGAACAGGGAGATGCAGCTCTGGCCGAAACAACTTGTGCTCAGGAAGAGCTGAAATTTTATAAGGAAAATGTGGACCCGGAGGACAACTCAGTGCTCAAGAAGCCGGCCACAGAGGAGAAGATGAAATTCAAGTCAGCTCAGGACACAAAGCAAGTTGATTTCACCCCTGGTGACTCTTCCAAGCAGTTCACCATCGGGGCACACCTCTCTGACAAATAGGAAAGCACGCTCGTCGAGTCCATCCGTGAGAACCGGGACGTCTTTGCATGGAAGCCATCTGACATGCAAGGTGTCCCGACAGAACTCGCCGAGCACAGCTTACATGTTAACCCCAATGCAAGACCTGTAAAACAGGGACTTCGCAAGTTTCATGATGACAGAAGAAAAGCCATTAGAGAAGAGGTCGCTCGGCTCCTCGCAGCTGAGTTCATCAAGGAAGTTTTTCACCCAGAGTGGGTGGCCAACCCAGTACTAGTACCAAAGAAAACAGGAGAGCTACGTATGTGCATCGACTTCACGGGTCTCAACAAGCACTGCCCTAAGGATCCGTTTGCTTTACCTCGTATAGACCAGATCATTGACTCCACAGCTGGATCAGAGCTACTTTGTTTCTTGGATGCCTACTCAGGGTACCACCAGATCAGACTCAAGAAAGAGGATGAGCTGAAGACATCTTTCATTACACCCTTTGGAGCATTTTGCTATATGACAATGCCCTTTGGACTCAAGAATGCGGGAGCTACATACCAGAGGTGTATTCAGAACTGTTTCAAGGAGCAAATTGGAAGGAATATTCACGCTTATGTGGACGATGTAGTCATCAAGTCTCAGAAAGCTGACTCTTTGATAGCAGACCTGACAGAAACCTTTGATAACCTGCGCAAGTACAAGATGAAGCTCAATCCAGCCAAGTGTGTTTTTGGAGTCCCTGCAGGCAAACTCCTTGGCTTCATTGTTTCAGAGAGAGGCATTGAAGCAAACCCAGAGAAGATCAAGGCTATTCACAACCTGCAGAGGCCAACTTGCCTAAAGGACGTTCAGAAACTCACTGGTTGCGTAGCGGCTCTAAGCAGATTCATCTCAAGACTCGGAGAGAAGGCGGGTCCCCTCTACTGACTCCTGAAGAAGTCAGACAAATTCTTATGGGACAAAGTATCCGATTATGCTTTTGAGGGCTTGAAAAAAACCCTATCATTAGCACCAGTACTTGCAGCTCCTACAGATAAGGAGCCCATGCTATTATATGTGGCTGCCAATGAAAGAGTTGTCAGCACAGTGGTCGTTGTGGAACGTACAGAGGAAGGTAAAGAGTATCCAGTACAGAGGCATGTTTACTATATCAGTGAAGTCCTTACAGATTCAAAACAAAGGTACCCTCAGTGACAGAAGTTAGTTTATGGAGTTTTTCTTGCAAGTAGGAAGCTTAAGAACTATTTCCAAGAACATCCAATCAAAGTGGTGAGCTCAGCACCACTAGCTGATATCATACGCAACAGAGATGCAACAGGGCGAGTCGCCAAGTGGGCAATTGAATTGGGTCCTTATCATATCACATATGAGCCTAGGACAGCCATTAAGTCTCAAGCTTTGGTCGACTTCGTCAATGATTGGACTGACTTCACCTCCTCACCAAGTTCACCCTGCACCAAATATTGGACAATGCACTTCGACGGGTCCAGACAGCTAGAAGGCTCAGGAGCCGGCGTGGTTTTAACTTCACCTAAAGGAGATAAGTTGGCATATGTCCTTCAATTGCATTTTGATTGTACAAACAACATGGCAGAGTATGAAGCTTTGCTACATGGACTCCGTTTGGCCAAGGAAATGAACATCAAGCGCATCAGGTGCTTCGGGGACTCAGATCTCGTGGCACAGCAAGTATCGGGAACCTGGGACTCGAAGGATGCAAATATGGCGGCTTACAGAAGAGCAGTCGAACAGATAGCCGGGTTCTTTTCTGGTTATCAAGTGGAGCATATTGACAGACGCAAGAACGAGGCCGCCGATGCGTTATCACGACTCGGCTCTCGTCGAGAGAAAGTACCTCCCAACGTGTTTGTGGATGAACTCCATCATCCGTCAGTCAAGTTACCTTCAGAAGAGGAGTTAGCCTTCCCAGACCCAGAGTCAGCACTTGTGGCAGCAGTACGGGCAATCCCAGCATGGACAGAGCCCTACCTTGCATATCTCCTCCGAGGTGAACTACCAGAGGATGAAGTCAAACAGAGACAACTCATCAGACGGTGCAAGTCCTACACAGTCATTGATGGCGAGTTGTATAGAAGGAGTACCACTGGAGTCTACCAGAGGTGTGTGTCTCCAGAAGAGGGCAGGCAAATCTTGCAAGAAATCCACGCAGGTGATTGTGGTCATCATGCATCCACTAGATCCTTGGTGTCAAAAGCTTTCAGACACGGGTTCTTTTGGTTAACAGCACATTTGGACGCAGAAAAGATAGTGCGAGTTTGTGATGGATGCCAAAGGTACGCAAGGCAAGACCACGTGCCAGCCCAAGAACTCAGAACTATTCCAATCACTTGGCCGTTTGCAGTTTGGGGGCTTGACATGGTGGGGCCTTTCTCAAAGTCGCCCTGTCACAAGACCCACCTGCTAGTAGCAGTTGACAAGTTTACCAAGTGGGTAGAAGTCGAACCCGTAAGCCGAGTCGACGGAGTATCAGCAGTGAGGTTCTTCAAAAAGATAGCCACACGCTTCGGATATCCTCACAGCATCATTACAGATAATGGGACCAACTTATCAATTGGAGAGATGGCCAAGTTCTGTGGTGAGAACAACATCAGACTCGACCTAGCCTCAGTGGCACATCCACAGTCCAATGGACAAGCAGAGAGGGCAAATCAGGAGCTGCTCAAGGGAATAAAGCCCCGGCTTCGAGTCCCCCTGTTAAGAGCCGCTGGGTGTTGGGTTGAGGAGCTGCCAGCAGTACTTTGGAGTATAAGGACGACTCCTAACAGATCTACTGGCTTCACACCGTTCTTCATGGTGTATGGAGCAGAAGCCGTCCTACCTAGCGACTTGCTGCATGACTCGCCACGAGTCGCCAATTATGTCGAGACAGAGAATGAGCTCGCTCGTCAGGACTCGGTGGACGCACTCGAAGAAGCAAGGGAGTTAGCCCTTGAGAGGTCAGCAGTTTATCAGCAGGACTTGCGGCGGTATCACGCTCGTCGAATCAGAACTCGGACTTTCCAAGAGGGTGACTTAGTGCTTCGCCTAGTCCAAAACAAGGAAGGGATGCACAAGTTATCTCCACCATGGGAAGGACCGTTCGTCATAAGCAAGAACTTGCACAATGGGTCGTACTATCTAATGGATGTGCGAGAGCCGGCAAGTGCAAGTAAAGGAGCTGACACAGCTCATACACTAGATCCATATGCAGAGGCAAAGAGGCCATGGAACATAGCTCAGTTACGTCCTTACTATAGCTAAATTGTAATAGTTTTTATGAGTTGAAAGGCAAAGAGCCCAGTGAGCCATGCCTAAATGTAATCAAATTGTTATGATCAAAGGAAATAAAGCCGGACCTCTCTAAAATTATGAGTTCATTGGTCGAGTTACCCAGAAAGTATGCTTTATTCTTTATGATTGATCATCAGGTTCTTGGGGGCTTGCTTTTCAGGGAAAAAAGTCAGGCTTAGACCCTTGAACCCGGCTCAGTAGCCGAATTTTTCCTAATTTTCTCGCTGGTAAGTTAGATGCAGCCTGCACAATATGAATAATCTACAGGCATGACTTGTCTCTAACTCCTATGAATCCTAAAGGACATAAGAAGTTGGGAGCCTGTCAGCACAAACTGTAAGAGAAGTCATGCAGGGCCTACTTATTCATCAGTGAAAAATTAGATGGGTTATAAGAACCAAGCAGTGACTTGCATAAGACATATCAATGTCACAGTTGAACAAGCAAGTCATTATAGGCCGATTGGCACAATTTCAGAATAACTAGTTCAAACACCAAAAAGTTTACACCAGTAGCGTAGTATTACAAAAGTCTAAAAATCATCAAGAGGAGTCGACTTCTCGGCTGGAACTGGGGAGTCCTTCTTGGCAGGAGATTTGTCCTTCACTTGTGCAGTAGAGGCACGAGCCTGCTTCACAGGAGGCTTGGTGGCAACTTTCTTCATTTGGAAACCAGTACCTCTTGGGCTCTTCACATGCTGAGCCTGCTCTTCTTCTTGAGGCTGGGAATCCCCAGTAGTAGCCCTTGAAGGAGTGGGCGCAGCAGGAGTCTTCAGAACAGGCTCTGTTCCAGCTGGGTTACTCAGAACAGGAGCCGCTGGTACAGAAGAACTTGGTCCAGCAGAAGAGGAGCCACCTGTCGTTGCCTGTGAGGGGCGACCAAAGTTTACAATTGGAGGAGTCTCCGGGGCAACCCTCTTGTTCTCCAAGTCATAGTGATGAACCCATACCTCAGGGTCCATCTTGTTGGCAATTTCACATGCATAAGGACGCACCAGCTTCTCCTCAGCCTTGAAGTCATCTTGAGTAAAGGGTGTGCCATCTTCATGTTGATCTGGCTTCCCCATAGTGAGCAGAGTTGGTTCTATGACAGTTGGATAATAGCTATGGGCCAGAGCAAGGATCCTGATAGAGGCTCTCATTAAAGAGCACTGCTTCCAGAGGCGCATATAGCCTGGTGCCCTAGAAAGCTCATCTACCAGGCGCTCAGGTTCCTTGGGACACCTGTCCTTGGCATTCAAGTATTTTACCACAGCACGGGCTCCCTCTTGCAGCCCATGACAGTGGTCAAGCATCTCATGCAGTTTCTTGCTAATCGGCAGCTTGAGCTTTTGAGAGTCAGGCCCTGCAGAAACAAGTCAGTGAGCATAGTTGATAGTATTTCAGGAAAGTGCAAAGAAGGAGCAAGCAAAGACATAGCTTACCAAAAATGTGTTGGCACATGGCACCAATGCCCTTACGACAGGTGTCATAAACTGCTTTTAGCTCATTCTGGGCTTTCAGGGCAGTCTTCTTGGCAACCTCAGATTCTTTCTTGACCTGCTCCAGCTCAGCAGATAAAGTTTTCAGGTCTTTTTCCAGTTGGAGAGAGTGCTCCTTTTCAGACCGAGCAATCCTGACACTAGCAGTTGCCTGGTCCTCCAGTTCCTTCATGTCTCTCTTCATCTTGGAAACAAGATTTTGCAAGTACAAGTTCGAGTTCACAAGTCAGGACTCATGAAGTCATATACGAACAAGTCAGATATACAAGCTATCAAATATTTACAAGTGCAAAGTATGAACTCATGAGCTCCAAGTCGTCACAAGTTAACAACTTGGCGCTTGGGGGCTACTCAGGAGTCCGATTTCTTCTCTAAATATAGAAGGGACAAGTCCCAGTCAGCAAGTCAGCAGTTCCAAGTCGTCACAAGTTAACAACTCGGCGCTTGGGGGCTACTCGCAGAACAAAAAAAATTCTACAAGCTATCAGCTAATTACGTCGACTTGTAGCTCCAAGTTGTCGCAGGCTGACAACCCGGCGCTTGGGGGCTACTCGTGGAAAACTTTTTAGCTATCCTACCTAAGAGTCATCAAATTAAAGCCCCGAGTCCTAGAGGAGCTAGGGACTCAGTGCTTGGGGGCTACAGTGCACAAGTTTTTCTACACAGCAATTGAGTTAAAGTTCAAAGTAAAGCACCTATCTTGGCCACAAGTCACCACAGATAAGGTGCTTGGGGGCTACTGCAATAGGAGGTTACCAGAGAATACAAAGACTAGAAGTCAGAAAGCTTACATCATGAATAAGTTTAAGAGATCTAATGGCCAGTTGCTCATCATCCTTCAATCTGGCTGCTTGATCATTTAGTTCAACAGCCTCTATCCAAGCCTCAGAAAAGGACTTGTTGTCAGCCACTCGAAGTCGGCTGTAATCGATGGAGGACTTGGCCGGCTCGTTGAGTTGGGCTGCAGAAGCCGCCTGATGAGGAGCCGGGGAAGGTTGAGGAATGGCCGTAGGAGTCTCAGTCTCGGAAGAGGACTGGACCACCAGTGGAGCTTTCCCCCGAGTCATTGGAAGGGACTCGGGGACAGTGGGAGCAGTAGTAATGGTAACACCTGCAGATGCAGGTGTGGAAGGAGCCGTCCTTGTGCTTGTCGTTTGAGAAGCCGAAGGAGGGATAGATCCACGAGCTGATGTGACATCAGCCATGTTCTGGAGCTTGGTGACCTTCAGATAAGGCCGAGCCCTGAAATAGACAAAGTCAGAAGTCAGCAACAGTTCCATGAAAAGGAAACGCAGAAGTCATATGAGTACAAGTAAGCAGAGAAGTCATACCCAGTATTAGTCTCAAGGTCCAGGGAGGCCTGAGAGTCAGAAGAAGGCATAGACATGCCAGAGTGATAGGAGTCAGCCTTTTCAGGAGGAGAAGTCGACTTCCGTTGATGTGAAACTGGCAAAGGATCAGGAGTTTCTGCAGGGCCATCGGAGCGCAGCTTCCTCTTCCTGGCAGCAAGAACGCTCTGCGTAGGCTCTTGAGGTTTAGCAGTTGAGCGGGTTGATCCAAGGACTCGCGAGAGAGGTACCTTGGGAATAGCTTCTCGAGACCCATTCTTAGTGGGAGCCGGGGGAGATGAGGAGCGGCTCTTTGCGCCGGAGGACTCCTCAGATGAGGTTGGCTGGGCAGTGGCAGGACTTGAAGCCGTGCGTTCCTGCTCAGTAACAGGGCCTCCTGGGAGGGCTCCTCCTCAGCATCATCTTCAACAGGAGCCTCCTGAGAGGACTCCTTGTTGGCATCATCTTCAGCATCTTCTGCCTCAGCGGTTTGCTCCGTGGCAGAAGCCTCTTCCTCGTCCTCCTCCTCAGCCTCAGCCTCAGCCTCAGTTTCAGCTTCAGAACTCGGCTTCCAGAAGGAGTCAGTTAACTGTAAAGGGGACAGAAAGACAAGTCAGTGATGTGAAACAGATAAAGCAGTTTAAAGGGAAAAAAATAAAGTACTTACGTCGGGAGCCTGATTGGTGGAGCAAAAGGGCTCAAGTCCATAGTGTACTTGGTCCTTCACTGGCTTGCCCGTCAGCTTTTTGATTAATCGGCCGAGTTCAGGGCCGTCGGACAGCTTCTCCGAGATGCGGAGATCATCAGTCACACAACGAGTGTACTGGCATATCAGCCGAGTCCTAGGACTCAGCGGCTGAATCCTCCAGGTCGTCCAGCAACGCACCAGATCCATGTTCTCCAGCTTGTGAGACAAGAGAGCCTGAATCCGTGTGATCAAGGACTCGACTTTGGGCCGGGCGGCCTCTGAGCACCTAGCTTTCAAAAGAGGAGTCGCCTCTAGGCGATCCTCGGAGAAGAGAGGAAGACGGGGCTCATCTGCAGGAGAGGTGTCCTTACAGTAAAAGAAGGTTTTGTGCCAATCCTTGATACGGTTAGGAAAGACAGGTTTGGGAAAGACAGAATTTAGGCGACGCTGGAGAGCAACAGCGCCGCACTGAAGAAGAGGACCCCCAGAGGTCTCAGGCTGGGGGTTGCAATAGAAAAGCTCGAGCCAGAGATCAAGGTCTGGCTCGATTTGAAGGTAGTCCTCGCAGAGGGTGACAAAGTTCGAGAGGGTCAAGACAGAGTTGGGCGCCAAGTCATGGATGCGCAACTTGTAGAAATCGAGGACTTGGCGGAAGAACAAGTTACCCGGGGGAGTGAATCCGCGGAAAAGGTGCTCGGAAAAGATCATGACCTTGTCCTTCGCTGGAGAGGGCACCACCTCAGTTCCTGGGGCACGGGCTTTGGCATTAGAGGGAAGGAGGCCAGCAAGCCGATGCGCCTTGAGTTGTTCGTCCGTAATGGTGGATCCGCCCCAATCGGCGGAGATCGATCGCTTCCACGAGGAAGTTTTGGCGGCGGTGGTGGCCGCGACGGTGATGTTAATTGTCCGGCTGGACGTGGAGGCCTTGGCCTTGGAAGCAGCCTTGGAGCGCTTGGGGGCCATGGCGTGCTTGCGGATCGTGCTGTGCGCGGGAAAGAAATGAGCAGGAGGAAGAAGAAATTTGGAGGCGAAGGGGCAAGTGAGGGTTTCTGGACCTTACCCTTGACAATTTATAGGGGGGTAAAACCCTAGAAGGTTATGGTACTGTCCTGCGGTAAACAGCGGGTAATAAGAGGTGACACGCGGGAATTCCGTGGATAATGTTACAGCGGTCAAAAGTCAAATAGGGTATATTTGAGAAAATAAAGTCATAGTAGTGGAAAGAAGAGCCGGCTTGTCTCAAAAAGACGAGTCATGTGTCTGCAAGAAGTGGAAAGAGTTAAACTCCTCAGAGCTAGTTCATAGGAGCCATAACAGACTCGGCCAGCTGGTGCAAGGGCAAGAGTGGTGGACTTGAACAAATGGCGAGGATGAACTCATTTTATATGTGTGTTATGTTTTTTATGCAGGAATTCATCTTGGAGCTAGCAGTAAGCGACTTCTGAGCCTGTGACTCAAATTGGAGAAGTCGAATCAAGAAGTTGAATCAAGGAGTCGGAGGAAGCCGCCAAAACTACACCCAAGATAAATTCGGGGGCTACTGATGGGGGGATACTTTATAGGTAGGCCCATGGACCCGGAAAGTAGACCCTCCAAGACCAAGAGGGCAAAGCCGGGTCGCACTTCAAGTTACATGGGCTGGGCTGGAGACAAGCCGACCAAGGCCCATGACAGAGGAAGGACTCGTCAAGGAGGAGTCCTTGTACAACCCGGAGTTCTAACTTGGAAGACCAAGACATAGAGTAGGACTCTATGTCCAAGTATGACCCGGTGTAAACTTGTAAGTCCAGGGACCCGACTGCCTTTATAAGGAGGGCCCTGGACCTTAGATCGATAAGCTAGACAAATCAGAGAACCCGCAACACCAGACCCCAAAGAGATTGAAGTCGCCGGATCTCGAGTTAGTGAGATCAGGTTCTTGTAATCGAGAGCAAGTCATATCAATAAAGCCAAAGCAGGAAGTAGGTCTTTACCTCCATCGAGAGGGGCCGAACCTGGGTAAATCCTTGTCCTTAGGTGAGATTAAAAACTCCTACGTACTTCAATCACCAATGGCCCCGCAACTTATCTTCCCTGAGGAAAACTCGCCGTGACAACCCCACGACATCTTATTTACAACACTAAACACTACCAATTGAAAATTGGGATCCATGCAAGGCAAGGAAGGCAATGGGAGTAGAAAAAAAACACTTGGCAATAAATAAGCCAATTCAACGCACGAGCCAATATGAGGATGAACAAAAATATTCTACCACAAATGTGAATATCAATTGTCCAAGGACAATGAGTATAAGGAAATATTTTCCCGGTGAGTAGAGATATACAAGGTCATCCTCACAAGATAAAACATATGGCAAGGGATAAGAAATAAAACACCATATTTTAATAAAGTTTGTTGGTAGTTCCAACTATTCAAACCAACCGGCAAGGCCATGGTTAGAATAATATGGAACAAATGGTTTCTCAAATAATATATAGAAATGCATATTAGAGAAAAACCATACCGACCAAACTCACACAAACACGAGCCAAAGGATAACCAAAATGAAAATTGGAACTTGTTTGAGCAAACATGCCACATAGGAATAAGATAATTTACAATATCAAATCTAAGTGGCAAACCTCAAATGTTCACATTTTGTGGGATTGTAATATGCACATGGCTTATTACTCCCCCATAATGTGATAATTCATTTTATCTAAGCAAGAGGCAAATAAAACCAACTAGAGAAATTAATGGACATTGTAGAAATTGAATTTCTCATGAATATGACATACCACATAGTAACTAGATAATATTGAAATATAAATACTAGGTGGTGTGCCTCATGTACACACATTCTTAGGTTTGTGAAGTGCACAAAGCATATCACTCCCACAAAATGGGATAATCCATTAATATCTCAAAGAGCCAAATGAAATCCACACAAGATCTAATAAAGCTCAACACACAAGTTACACATACATGATACACAACTAACCTACCCAACCTTGAATAACAAGACAAGTAAGAAAGTCGCATATCACATAGAAGCACATGCTAGGAACAAAGCTAACACATACAAGGGAGCAAGCAACTTTCAATGTATATATGATTTAAATACAAGTTACCACAAGGAGGAACATAGGATGTGAGATATGCATGGCAATATAATCCAATTGACTTGGCTTGATGAAATAATAATCACGAAGATCACTTAATTCTTCAAAGATAGTCAAGTCTCCAATGTCCTCCAACAACACCTATTGATCAAGTTGAAGCTTGTTGGTCCCCAACCGAGTTGGGTCCTAAGAGGTTAGTCACAATAGGCTTGGCAACCCAAATGGTATTTTTCTTGACACCACTTTGAGTTCCCACATATTTGGGAAACACATTGCCAACTCTATCCTTTCTAAGTGAATATGCATCATCAATTAAGATGGGGTTGGATAGGTTACCGATAGTGCATGAAGAAGCAAAGTGACCCTTGCTACGGCAAAGATAGCAACATCGACTCTTCTTTTTCTTCTTAATAGGCTCCTCAACTTGAGGAGCATTGACTTGAGTCTTCTTAGGAGGTGGCCTTTGTTCAACTCGTGGTGGAGCATGAGATTGAACAAGAGGCCGCTTCCCTAGTTGCTTCTCACTACGAGGCTTCTTCTTCATTGGGCAATCCCTAACATGGTGCCCTTCAATCTTACATTTGAAGCAAGTAATCTTGGCCGAATTCTTGACTTGTTCTTGGCCCTTCTTCTTATCAATCTTGGACTTGTTCTTGTTGTTGGAGTTGAATCCAAGTCCACTCTTGTCATTGGGGGATTGTTGCACACTCAACATGTTGTCAAGTGCACTCTTCTCTTCATGATGCTTTCCAAGCCTTTCTTCATAGAAGTGGCTTGGGCCTTGAGCTCTCCTCTTTTCTCTATGTGGTTAGTGACAACACAAGTACTAGAGGAGGTAGATGCATCATTGTTAGAGCAACAAGGGAAATAAAGTAATTCATCACAAGATGTGCCAACATTACGAGTGGATGAACTACTAGGACTAGCACATGGCAATATAGCATTTTTAGATAAAGTTGTGTCATTGTCCACATGAGGCTCACAAGATGTTACCTTGGTAGTGATAGCCTCATGAGCTAACTTTAGACTAGCATAGGATGCTAGAAGATCATCATTAGAGCTAGATAGCTTTTCATGACTTTCTTCCAACTTCCCATACTTGCAAGTTAGCAACTCAAGTTGAGCCCTTAACTCAACACTCCTTCAAAATAGATGCTTCACAAGAAGTGGAGTTAGTAGCACAAGTATCATTAACATTAGGAATGGAAGAAGACAACTTGGCAATCTCTTCCTTAAAGCTAGCATTTTCCTTTTTTGTGACTTTATATTTAGCATGAGCATGGTCACGATATTTAATGAGTTTAGCAATTATTTCATTATGAGACTCCTCAATAGATTCGAGTTTCTCCTCAAGAGAAGCCCGAGTCTCTTGCTCTTCCTCAAGAGTCACCTCTAAAGATGCTTCTCATTCGCATCCTCTCTTTCAATCCTTCCTTTTTCTACAAGGCTTGCTTCCAAAGACTTAAAAGTAAGCCCATGCTAAATTAGGGTTTCCATAATTTCAAAGAGGATAGCATGAGCATTTTTATTTTTAGGAAGGGCATTTAGAACCATTAGACCTTTCTTATGAAAGGATTCATCATCATCATCATCATCATCATCATCATCATCATCCTCATCATCTTCTTCATCATTATTATCATTATCATCACTACTAGAAGATTTAGCCATAAGGCAAAAGATGGTTGATGAAGAAGAACAATTAATTTTTGAACTACTCAAGTTCACATCTTGTTCCATAGCTAATTGGGTTTCCTCTACACTATTATTCATACAAGAGTTAGAGGGAACACAAGCATTTTTATCATGGCAACAAGATAAGGCAAGCATATCATCAAGAGATTTATCTAAGCAATTTTTGGATGATATGCAAGGCCTATCAACACTAGCATGTATGACATTTATAGCGCTATGTGTGTTTAGGTCCAAAGATGAGGCATTGCAACAAGATAGAGATAAAAGATCATCAACAATGAGCTCACTATCATTATTGCACAACCTATCACTACTCACCATCACATTAGTTTGTGGCTTACCACATTTTGGTGAAGTAGACGAAGTTAAGAACTCATCACGCCCAGAGGTGGAGGGAGAACAATCATCCTCAATAATCATGGACTTGCCGTATTTATCTTGAAGCTTTGTCCACAATTCATAAGCGTTCCGGAGAGGCATGATTGACTCAAAAACTACAACACTCAAAAATTTGCAAAACTCATTAGAAGCTAGAGCATCTAGATATAAGTTTTTCTCATCCTCTAAAGTCATACTTTCGTAATCCTTTGGAGGAGAAAAACCTATATATAAGATACGCTCAATATTGGGGTCCAAGACCCGTAAGTGACTAAGCATATGAGTTTTCCAAACATTAAAATTTGTGCCATCGAATATAAAAGTGGGATCGTGCACTAATTCTCTAAACGACATCTTTACTCTCTAGCCGGCAAAGCCCAAAAAGAGAGCCGAGGCTCTTATACCAATTGAAAGAACAAACGATGTTGCCTAGAGGGGGGGGTGAATGTGCGATTAAAACTTTTCCGGTTAAGGCTTGATAATTGCAGAATAAAACTAGGTGTTCAAATTAACAAGCCAACAGCCTAATATACTAGGTTCACCTATGTGCACCAACAACTTATGCTAAGCAATATATCAACAAGGCGATAGAAATATATATGACATCAATCACAAAGGCTATCACAATGTAAATTGCATAAGTAAAGAGCTCGGGTATAGAAATAACCGAGGCACGCGGAGACGAGGATGTATTCCCGAGTTCCTCCTTGTTAAGGGAGTACATCTCGTTGGAGGGGTGTGAGCTCGCCACAAGAGGCCTACTCAAGATGCCACAAAGGCCTCACCCTTTTTTCCGATGAACCTCACCCCAAGGGTTAGGTTCACCTTCCACTATCGGAATCCTTCAAGGCGGAATCCGGAGCCTTTACAACGATCTTGGGGCACACACCCACAACTCAATCGGGGGCTCCCAAACCTTGCCTGAAGCTTCACAACTCAAAGTCTTCGCGGAACCACCAACCGTCTAGGGTACACAATGCACCCAAGAGGCACAAGCTCTTGGGAACACAATGCACCCAAGAGTAACAAGCTTCTCGAACTTCAATCCCACGAATCTTCATGGAGAGCACAACCCGATGCAATTAATGCAAAAGGCAAGAACACACTAAGTGGTCAAATCCTTCTCTCCAAAATCCAACCAAAGCAACTAATGCTATGGAGGGATTTAAGAGGAAGAACAAAGAGGAGAAACACCAAGAACTCCAAAATCTAGATCTACTAGGTTCCCCTCACTTAGAGGAGGAATGGATTGGTGGAATGGTAGATCTAGATCTCCTCTCTTGTTTCCCTAAAAATGGGCAAGAATCATTGGAGGGAAGAGTAGGAATCAAGCTCTCAAATTTGCAACAATGGAGGAGAGAGAGGGGAAAGAACTGTGCAGGAAAAATGGGGAAGAAGCCCCTTTTATAGGGGGCCACAAAATGTGGCCGTTGGGGGGGAAAAAGGTGTGGCAGCCCGACTGCCCGGTCTCGGGCCGGCCAGCACCCAGTTAGGCCGGCCGGAGCAGTCCAGCACCCAGCGACGCAGAGGTCCAGTGTTCTGAGGAGCCGGCCTCGTGACCCGGCCTGGGCCGGCAGGCTCGCGGGTGGGCCGGGCGAGCGGCCGAAGCCCCCGGCCTCGTCCCGGCCTGGGCCAGTCTGCCGCGCGGGTGGGCCAGGAAGGCTCCCGAAGCCCCCGGCCTGGGGCCGGCCTCGGTCCCGGCCAGGCCGGCAGTACAACGCCCCTTTTTTTTCTTTCTCTTCTCTGTTTAAAAAACGTCCGACACCAAAAACGCAATAACTTTCACCTACGAACTCCATTTTCGATAAACTTGGAATCGTCATAACGAGCACTGCAAGAATATGCAGAGAAACATCATAGTCCAATAATATATTATAATAAAAATGGGGAAAGGTAAAACCTCTCATTTGCAAATCGGAAATGCTATATCTTTTGCAAATAAAGTTCGAAAGAAGTAAAGCCAATTTTGTTGGAAAGAGGATGACAAATGCAACCCTTGGAAATGTAGCAAACAAGCAATGGAGATTTTGCAAAGAAATGGAAGAGAGAAGCCTTCCGCACGGATGAACCGGCAAAATCTCCAATACCGAAAACGCAATAGGGGACGCATATGAAAACCGTTTTCGGTGACCTTGGCCTTGTCATGACAAGCACGACAAGCATCAAGACCACACCACGATAAGAGCCAAATAAGAACCAATAAAGATGATTGCAAGGATGCAAAGGTTTGTGCTCTCCACGACGATACGATCAAGATACTCACTCGAGAGCCCCTCTTGATAGTATGGTTATCTATCCTAAAATCCGGTCTCTCAACTAACATCATTAGACCGGTAAAATAGAAAACCTATCAAGATCATACCTTTGCCTTGCGCATAATCCACTTGCGCTTCGCACGGTGAAGACTCGCAAAATTGCTCCCCCATACACCAATATGGGAGAGGCACTCTTCAGCATATCTTCACTTGGACTTGAGTGTTGATCAAATCGCACTTAGCCTTGATCAACACATACTCTTCTTCCCTTAGCCTTGACTCCAACAAATGAATAAAGCAACGCATATGGACACAACCTACAAGTAGCTCAATACAAACATTAGTCCTTAAGGATTGTCATTAATTACCAAAACCACACATGGGGGCAACCATGCACTTTCAAGTGGTCGCCCTTTGACCATCTTGGACGACAGCCAACGGAAAGGTGCCGTGGATGCACTCCCGAAAGAAGCTTCGAAGCTCCGCTGCTGCAGGACCCGGCAACCACCATCAGGGAGCAAAGGCCCCTTGTGAGCTCGCCTCCAAGATGAGCATCAGAAGGAGCCTGCACCCGCTGGCACGCTTATTGAACCAAGTTGATGTTATGTGTTTGCTTGATATCCTGCTAAGCCCAAAAATTCCGTACTGAGAGGGAATACTTCTCGTGCATCCAACTCCCTGAGCCAAATATCTTTGCCATTTGTGTCCATCATACCTACCTACATGTGGTATTTCCCTGCCACTCCAAGTAAAATTTTCATGTGCTATCTTTAAAATGTTCTAAATTCTCCTTTTCGTGCCCCTGTTTTTAAGCTCATGAGGAAGCAGTAGGAAGCTAGATATAACCTATGACAAGCAAGTTCATTTCCCCCCTTTCACCCGGTGTTGATGGTTCACGTCCTCACTTGAATTTACCCGAGAGCGGCTTAAGATAAATATAAATATAACTCACCATTCTCCTCCCCACAATGAAAATCTGAGAAATCAGCTCAACATTGGTTAGTGGTGAAACCACGGAGAAAGAGGGATGTACTCGTTCCTCTAAAGCCAGCCGCTCTCACGAGTCTAAAAGCCTTGCTTGGAATGGGGGACTAGCTAGTTTATTTACTGTGAAGCCGTTGACGAAAGCATGCATATCTCAAAACTGTTTTACTTTTATCAAAAAAAAAAAGCTCTAGCACATGATTAATCCCTGCTTCCCACTGCGAAGGGCCTTTCTTTTACTTTTATGTTGAGCCAGTCTTCCTCTTCCTTCTTAACCCCCTCAAGCAAACACTTGGTATCAACTTTGGTTCATGTTTTACTTCATGTTATCTTTGTGTCTAACTGTGAAAACTTTGTATTGACTTTATCTTGAGATAAACAAGTTGCAAGTTGAAGCTCTTTCCTGAAAACTTAAATTTTCCTTTGTGTTGGCCAAACTCCTTTGTTGAATTAATATTGCTTTGTGAGATATCATTCATTGTCAAGTGTTATGCTTTTAAATCTCCAAAGTGCTCTTTTCTAGTTAATTTTTGCTTAGATGTTACACCTGGTTAATCATTGTTTGTTTCAATGCATTTAGTTCATATGCTTTACATGATTATATGATCAAGATTGTGATTGGTAGCATGTCACTTCAAAAATTATTTTGTTATCACTTACCTACTCGAGGACAAGCAGGAGTTAAGCTTGGAGATGCTGATACGTCTCCGACGTATCTATAATTTTTTATGTTCCATGCTTGATTATATATCAGTGCCACATGTTTTTATAATGTTTTATGTCATTTTGGCATGATTTATGTAACTAACCTATTAACAAGATGCCCAGTGCCAGTTCCTATTTTCTGCTATCTTTTTGTTTCAGAAAAGTTGTTCTGGGAAGTTTCTCGGATTGCGCTGAAAATTTACGAGAATTATTTCCAATATGAAACGAAGACGGAGCCAGAAGGACGCCTGCAGGGGGACCCATAGGCCCCATACGCCAGCCATGCGCCCTCCTGGCCGCGCCTGGGTCCCACCTGGATAGGTGGTCCACCTCCTCGAGTCGCCATTTCGCCTATAAATTGCCCCCAATGCAAAAACCCTAGATACCCGATCATATTTTCCAGAAGACGTCCGAGGCCGCCGCCATCTCAAGCCTTAGTTCAGGAGGGTTCTGCAGCTCTTCCCGGCACCCTGCCGAAGAGGGAAATCGACACCAGAGGCATCTACACCACCATGCCTGCCTCCGGAGTGATGTGTGAGTAGTACACCACGGGACTACGAGTCCATAGCAGTAGCTAGATGGTTGTATCTCCTCCTTGTACTCCATTGTTTAGATCTTGTGAGCTGCCTATCATGAACAAGATCATATTATTTGTAACTGCTACATTATTGTGTTTGCATGGATTCGATGAATTGTGGAAGTCATTACTTTTGTTCATCTTTGTATTATGTTTTATCTATGATCTTGCATGCTCTCTGATGCTAGTGGATGCTTTGGTCAAGTAATTATTAGTGTTGTATGAGGGAGTATTCATGCTAGATAGTCGGTTCATGCCTCTCTTTGTCTGAGTTCGGTGACAGGAACGGTTAAGGCTAGAGATGTGCTGTTGCCACTAGGGAGAAAACTGCGGTGTGATTTCCTCGTGTTATTTACATTGCTTACATTATGCACTTTTCTTATTGCAATGATCTATTGCTTGCAATTTAATACTTTTGGGTGACATGCTGGATAGCGATCCCGGGGTGGATTATTAGTCATAGATGCAGTTGGATAACGCTCTATGTATTTTGATGTAATGCCCATATTAGATGAAACGGTGAACTATATTGTTTTATGATAGCATTGCTATGCGCCCACAATTCTGTCAATTGCCATGCTGTAATTTGTTTACCCATCATGTATACCTTTTGGAGAGACACCTGTAGTGAACTGTGGACCCCGGTCCTATTTTTCTACATTGCTTACAACCGTTTTAATAGCTTTTCATCATCATTTACTTTCTGGTCATATTTCACTCTCTTCATAATTTACACTTGCACATTTAATTCTTTGTGTTCGGCAAGCCGGAGAGATTGACAACCTCTCTGTTTTCGCTAGGGCAAAGTACTTGTTTGTGATTGTGTGCAGGTCCGCGTTGATCTACAAGCGCCAGAGTAGATTGACACCTCGCTAAGCCTTATCCAAGTCCTTGATTCGATAACCCTGGTTTTTTAATCAAGGGAAAACTGCTGCTTTGCTGCATCATACCTTCCTCTTGGGGTCTCCCAGTGAACATGTGATCCACGCCATCACCGCTCCACTCCCGGTCGCGGCGGCAGCTCCAACCGCCGCCGTCGTATCACCTATCCTTGGATTCTTGAGTCGAGCGAGGGTGGAGGAGACGACGGTTCATGATCGAGAAGGACCCCTCGATGCTCGAGCAGGACTCCTCTGAGCTCGAGCAGGGGCAGGGGCAGCTATGCCGTCCGTCGGGCCATTGATCCCGATCCCATTCCCTTCATCGATCTTGAGTCCGATGAGGAGGAGCAGGTGGTTGAACCGGTTCTGGCATGGGCTAGGGCCGACTATCAAGCCACAGAGCAGGCCAGACATTCCGCTGAGCAACAACAGCTCACGGATACTCTGGTCGCTTCTGCAGTCGAAGTGGAGCAGGCAAGAGCCCCGGAGCAAGCCAGAGCCGTGCAGTACGAGGAGGACCTGTAGAAGGCTCTGAACAACTCGGTGGGGAAGGGCAAAGGCAAAGGCAAGGATCCAGTGGAGGTTTCAGACGATGGTGACGAGTGGTAGTTCATTTTAGTTCTAAGGTTCTATGTAAAAGGAAAACATGGGGAATGTTCCTTCTAAGTATAGTAGTATGAAGCAAAAAATCATGAAATTGCGGTACATTATTTTCAAGTTTGGCCAAAACCCCCATTTTTTGTGAAGTAAGTACCACAAATAAGATTTAAAATTGACCTCTTATAATTATCACACAAACTATATCATATTGGAGGCATAACCTCTGAATATCATGAATTTTTTAGATTTTTAACTATATTCCACTCATTAAATCTGTTTACCAGCATTTATCAAGAAATAAAGAAATTTGAATGACAGGTGTGTTATAGTTTGGCACCAAAATTATGTAAAAATCATAATAACATAGTCCATAATGATTGAATGCAATTGCTAAGAAAAAAGTAGGAAAAATTCACCCTTAGCTATGAATGGTCACATAGACAATTTTGGCCATGTTTTGAAAAAAACTAATAAATCGAGAAAACATCAAAAAATGGAAAACCAGGGGGGTCTTCCTTTTTAGAGTACTAGTATGGACGAAAATTCATAAACTTGCAATAACATAATTTTATAAAAGAAGTGTTCACAAAATGGACAATCTTGTCTTGAGCCTCGAAATGGTTTTCAAGCCAAATGACCAAGATCGTGGCATATCCATGTCTACCTTTGTTCTATGATGACCATGCTCGGCACAAACATGTGTTTTGACATTGTCAACAATGTTGCCAAAGAAAGATTCCAAGATTTTTTTATTTTATTTTTAAACATTTTATTTAGGGCCAAAACCCCCATTTTTTGTGAAGTAGGTACCGCAAATAAGATTTAAAATTGACCTCTCATAATTATCACACAAACTATATCATATGGGAGGCATAAACTCTGAATATCATGAATTTCTGAGCTTTTTAACTATATTCCACTCATTAAATCAGTTTACTAGCATTTATCGAGAAATAAAGAAATTTGAGCTACAAGTGTGTTATAGTTTGGCACCAAAATTATGTAAAAATCATAATAACGTAGTCTATAATGATTGAAAACAATTGCTAAGAAAAAAGTAGGAAAAATTTCACCCTTAGCTATGAATGGTCACATGGATAATTTTCGCCATATTTTGAAAAAATCTAATAAATCGAGAAAACATAAAAAAAATGTAAAACCAGGGGGATCTTCCTTTTTAGAGTACTAGTATGGACGAAAAATCATAAACTTGCAATAACAAAATTTATAAAAGAAGTGTTCACAAAATGGACAACCTTGCCTGGAGTTAAATGGTTTTCAAGCGAAATGACCAAGATCGTGGCATATCCATGTCTACCTTTGTTCTATGATGACCATACTTGGCACAAACATGTGTTTTGACATTGTCAACAATGTTGACAAAGAAAGATTCCAAGATTTTTTATTTTATTTTTAAACATTTTATATAGGGCCGAAACCCCCATTTTTGTGAAGTAGGTACCACAAATAAGATTTAAAATTGACTTCTCATAATTATCATACAAACTATATTATATGGGAGGCATAATCCCAGAATTTCATGATTTTTTGAGCTTATTAACTATATTCCGCATATTAAATGAGTTTAATACGATTTACCGACAAACAATTTCCATAAATCAAGAAAAGGTCAGAAAAATGTAAAAACTCGGGAATATTCATTTGAAGTGTACCAGTATGGATGAAAAATCATAAATTTCAATTCACATCCAATTCATGTCCAGAGCGCGTCCAGAGCGCGTATAGAACGCGCAAGACAACGCTAGAGCGCGCCATGGCACGCTCTGGACGCGAACTGGCATGGCATGAATCAATATATCGCATCAGTTCGTGTCCAACATGGTCGTGACATGTCTACATGGATCACATTGTATTTTTGGGCTCATTTACAGAAGGACGAAAAAAACTTGCTTAGAAATGGGGTTGTTTACCCTAGCTTTGGAGCTCATTTGAAGCACAAAAATGCATGTGACGCGTCGAGATGTTTAACGTGTCGAAATACATGTGTCCGCGTCAGAGAAGGTCGTCCGCATCAGAGACGGTCATGATTACGCGAAGAAATGAAGTGTCTTGTCTTCTCAAACTTGTCTTTCCAAGAAATGAAGCGGCCACCGGTTAAATGTTTTAGATTTACTCCCTGCAGTTCCCACACTTCACCACTCACCACTCGCAATAGAGAAAATGCAAAACAAAAGACAGAATTTGTCAAAACCAGAACAGTCCGCAAAGACGAATTTTTTCGAGGCACTTACGGGTCTCAGATCGAAAAATATTGAACTAACGAAAGATGTGTACATATATGAGGAGTATGCACAAAAACTAACGAAAGATGCGTACATATATCAGGAGTATGCATAAAAAATTGCAGTTTAAATCACGTTTCTATAATTTTTGGAATTTCGTACAGTGAACAACAGAAATCTGTTCCTGCACAGTCATCCCAATATAGCATCATCTTAACATTAGAGACTTTCCTTGGCACAACAATACGAAAAAGTAAAGATACAAAGGAGTTGCTACAGAAGTAGGCAAGCACCTTGACTCAATAAAAGAAAAATTGCAGAAAAATAAAATGGGTTGCCTCCCATAAGTGCTTCTCTTTAACGCCTTTTATATGCTAGATAATTTTAATGATGCACTCATAAAAATAAGAGTTGAAACACAAAGAGAGCATCAAGAAGCAAATATGAAACACATTTAAGTCTAACCCTCTTCCTGTGCATAGGAATCTTGTAAACAAATAAATCCATGAAGAACAAAGTATCAAGCATAGGAATGTAAAACAAGAGCAGTTTCAAAATTTTCAACACAAAGAGAGGTGTTTTAGTGACATGAAAATTTCTACAACCATATTTTCCTCTCTCATAATAATTTTCAGTAGCATCATGAACAAACACAACAATATAATCATCACATAAAGCATGCTTTTCATGATCTACAAACACACAATTTTTATCAAGCTCCAAACTAGTGGGATCAAAATTAATCAAGACCTCTCCAAACCCACTTTTAACAATTTTATAACAAGATGATTGATCACTCTCAAACGGTATGGGACTCCATTTAACTGAAGTCAAAACCTCTCCAATCCCATCTTCAATAGTAGCACAATTAATATCATCAAGCAACATAGGACCATCATCTAGAGCTTTATCATAAAAAAATTCTAAGCAACACTCCTCATTACCATGCATATTGTAGCGCCCCGACCCCAGAACTATACAATGACGCTATGTGCAACCGGTCATGCTACACAATCGAAGGTTACTGGGGTTACCAATCCCAGGCCAAAACATTTGGCAGGCGTGCTGGGAATGGATCATCGGCAACGCAACACTTCGATCATGCCATAAGCTCAGACATAGCTATCATGCATAGTAGAGAGATCAAGACTGCAGAACAACTGGCACATCACAGACTCTACGACACAAAGAGATCATATAGCAACTCATATATGAGAAAGATATAAATCACACACAGGGGTCACAGACCCATCAGTACATCATGCGGAAGCGAAGTAGTGTTGTATAACAACAAGATCCAAAATATGGCCTAAGATGCCTACAGATAAACATCCCGTGCCAGCCTGTTCCAGGACGTCCCAAGCTGCCACCTGGGAACCCTAGACTACTCGTCGACGTCCACGAAGAACCCACCTGTCTGCTCGGTGCTGTCCTCCTCTGAAACAATTAATAATCAACAAGGAGAGATTGAGTACGACGTACTCGCAAGTTTAGTAGGGCGATATAGGCCCAATGATGACGGAGGCTCTAAAGTTGTATAGTAGTTAATTTGCATAAAGCTAGTTTTCCTTTTTGAAATACATAAATGACTCCTAGCATCGACTACCCGGAATGTTTTCATAAAAGGGATAAGATAGTAAACTTTCATCTTTGGTTCTCATCGAACCATTAGTACCAGAAACATCACTCGTCACCTCCAAGGCACTCCCTCGAATCACCCTCGAGGAAATGAACCTTTTAACACACGTTCAGTTGCAACCTCTAGCTGCCAAATTTTAATTACAAAGGTTCAGGTTTTCTATGAGCTAATCCGCCTTTCCCAAGATTTGTCCATAACCATGGACACGGCTTTTCGAAAAGAGTAAACCCTGCAGGGGTGTACTAATTTACCCACCGGTACCGTCCGACCCCTTACCTGATCATTTAGCTCTCTTCCTTGGAAAGCCGGCAGGGCGGGCGCGGTTAAACCTTTACAATGCATGAGACTATCCAAGGGTCATCGTGGCGACAGGACAAGTTTACTCAACCTATTTCAGCCCCTGCCCCCATCGCCACATCCTAAACACCACCATCCTCATCGTTGCTTTTTCCACCCACACACTCACACGCCAAAGGAAATAGCAAACTAGAGGACCCTTGGATACGCCCGCACAAATTATTCGGTTAAAGGGGATTCCATATGTCCCCACCGTTGGAAGCACGCTCGGTTCTTGGTTCAAGCTAAAAGCACTCTCAGCCTAGGAGACAAGAATGAGGCAAAACACCATCCCCAGATGGCAACTCATCCAAGCCTTTTAGCATTTTATTATTTAACACAAGTAACCACCATGTCCGAAACTTTCCATCAACAACATAATTATGGAAATAAATCACCGGACAAATATAGCATTCGACTAAGCATGGCTAAGCATATATATATACAACAATTATATCTTTGACTCCGGCCAACACATCAAACCTATGGTTCATAGGAGGGGAAACATGGGATGGTTTAGGGGACAATGCATATCATAGGATACTCTATATCTTGTTCAAAAGTTGATATTGGAATTGCATGCAATATTATGGTGGATAAAATACTTGTATAAACAATAGGATGCTATATGCCAAGAAGGTTAGGTTATCTCTTGCCTTGTTGTCGTGGCGTGTAGTACGGATCGTCGGGATAGGCGAGGGAACCCTCGACTCCGAAATCTATCGATACCCAAACAATCACAGAAGAACAAATAAATAACATGAAGACAAGGTGCAATGCGCAATCATGATGGCATGTCAAGTTCATGCAATGCTATCACCATATAAATTAGCTAACAATTTTAAATGGAGTGCCAAATAATTAGTGCAATTATTTGGAAGCAACCCCATATTTAACTTAATGTCCACATTGCTTAAAAAAATTATTACATTGCTAAAGAGTGGCTTAGATATGCATGAACATGACATGAATAGATAGGTATTGTTCTTCTGGTCGTTTTGGTACCTTATTTGCAATTTCCGATTATCGATGAATAAATTGTGAATTAAATAACTATTTGAATTTAATTCCTTTAATCAAGTTAAGAATAACTTCAAAGGAAAAAATTTGTGATCACGATGTGATAAAAGCATGGTTTGATAGCATTTGTCATGTCGATCACTTTGATATTTTATTCACAAATTTTGGTTAATTATTTAACAAGTTATGAATTTTCCCAAATTAGGTATTATTTATGCCATTTTAGTAATTCTTAATAAACAGCAAAATATTTTACTCAAAAGAGCATGGCAATGTCACCAATAGGTAGGTAATGTTTTTCTGAACAATTTGATATTTTATTTGCTAAATTTGGAGCAATAATTCAATAGTTATCAAATATTTTAATTTGTTTTATTTTCCAAAAAGGAAAATACAAAACCTAGACATGCCGGCTAAAGGCCGGGCAGAGGCCCGAAGCCTCCGGCCTTTGGCCGGCCCAGACTGGGCGTCCAGGCCGGGCTGGTGCCCGAAGCTTCCGGCCTTCGGCCGACCCAAGCCGATGCCAGGCCAGGCAGGCTCCCGAGCCAGCCAGCCGGCCTCCTGGCCGGACAGGCCGGTGCCAAGGCCGGGCACACAGTGGCGTGTGGCGACCGACGGTGATCGACGGCAGCGGTGAGAGAGGAAAGAGAGGGGAAACGGGACAAGGCCGATTCGGACGAGGAGCTCACCAGGAGCCCTGTGGCGTGGTCGGCGACGGCGGGGAACGACGGAGTCGACGGGAATCGACCCCGGCGAGCGGCGGCCGCGGTAGAAGAGGACGAGGATGAATGCGTCGGCTCCGGGCTTCCCGGCCCGATTCCACCGGCACTACAAGAATTCCAGTCTATTGCAACAAAATTTATTGATACAACTATCGTTCGTTGCAATAAAATACGATATTACCACAAAATTCTTGTTCGTGGTAATAGGATCGACATACTGCCACAGTTTCGTTTCGTCGCACTAAGTTCTCCTTTTGTTGTAATAGAAACCATATATTGCCACAAGTTGTATCTGCGTCGTAATATGGTAGTGGTATTGCGACAGTTGCGTCGCGTTGCGTGAATTAGTTATTTTGTTACAATCGAGACTTGATATTGCGACAAAGTAAATCTGTGTGGTAATATTCTGACATATATTGCAATAATTTTGACATGTGGCGCTAGTCATAGATATTGTTGCAAACAAATGTCTTCTTATTGCAACAAAAATTCTATTGGTTGTAATATGTCGACTTTTTGCCTCAGCTTCATTGTGTTGCAATAACTATTACATATTGCGACAAATTGTACATCTATGGTAATATGTATAACATATTGCAACAATCCTCTATTATTGCGAAAAAGGAGCAACAAAACATCTATGCAATTTTTTGATAATTATAGACATATAATTTATACCATTCGGATTTATGCATATTATAAGTTATGATTTTGCCTCCGGTTCGGACCACTGGACTGGGCTATGCAGATATCATGTATGTAGATGTAAATCAAGGTTCGCACCACTGGGCTATGAGTGTGTTTGTCACAGTGTGCGGGTCAGACGGTATATACTGTTTACCTAGCTAGTGTCGGCCACCAGCCCACCACGCAGTAAACCGAAAAAAAGGGATCATTTTTTTTTGGCTCCGCGGGGATTTCGAACTCACGCATTCAGCGGTGTAGATCGAGGTACAGACCGCTAGGGTGCAAATGAGTTAGTTACGGGCTCGAAATTTTTAAATAATACATTTTTTAAACTCTTTTCCAGAAATAATACGCGTTTATAAAGTTTTACGAAAATAATACGGCCTCGGCTTTGGGGAAGCCGACCAGGTCCTATCGGCGTCGCGGACGCCGAGCAGGTCCAGTCGGCGTTGTGGAAGCCGACGAGCTCGTCGGCCGCACGCCGCTCCCAGCGCCAGACCCTGATCGGCTTTGCGTACGCTGATAAGACTGCTCGGCTTGGACGAAGCCGATTAGTGCGGTACCTCTCCCGCCCGAATTTTGCATGCATTTGCTGCCACGGTCGCATTCCCCTATCTTCCGTCCGAATTTGCAACAAAATAATTCGAGCCATATATTTTTATCGACCAGTTTCGTCCCGCCTTTTATTTCGCCACCTTGCCCGATACCTCGTTCCCGCCAGTTTGTCGCGCCATATTTCTTCCCGCCTTTTATTTCGCCACCTTGACCGATACCTCATTCCCGCCAGTTTGTCGCGCGTTTTCTTCCCGCCATTTTCTCCCGCCATTTTCTCCCGCCCTTTCACTTCCTGCTATTTTCTCCCGCCATATTTCTTCCCGCCTTTTTCTTCGCTTCCCGGGCTATAAAAGCCGTTGCTCAGTCAGGTTGATAAGTAGTCTAGCGAATTCACTAATCGATGTCGGGTTTTCATCCTTACTGTAGCTTTCTTCCACATCAGTCTGAGCTCCTTCTGGAGTGTGCCGCCGAGTTTAGGGTAGACAATAAATTAGTTCCATGGGAGGAACTCATTAGTAGTGATAGTTTGCTCACTGAGATAGACGCGACATTGGTTAGCAGATCAACTAGGCTCAAACCATATTGGGCTCATAGGACTCCACGGGAAATACGACAGGAACTTCTCAGGCTGCATGAAAGGTGGAAGAAGGTGAAGCAAAGTACTAGTGACAAGAAGTTACTCGATTGGTTAGGAGATCATCCGTCGTCATGGGTGGAAGAGAGCGAGGACGATGATGACATCTTCATGCCTAGCATAACGGCCAAGAAAGCGTCAGCGTCGAAGGGTAAGCGAGCGGCATCGTCGAAGGGCAAGGGAGCGGCATCGTCGAAGGGCAAGAGTGGCCCATCGACGGAGGCAGGAGGATGCGTCGACGGGAGATGACATTTATATTAAGTGTCGCATGTATGTTAATTTCAGTTCTAGCTATTAATTTAAGTGTGTTTTAATGAAAAAGTTGTAATGTCGCCGTTTCTTAATAAATGTCGGAAGCATTGTCTGATCAAATATAGATAGGAATATGTCTCATACAAATATAGTGTCTCGTACATAGATAGGAATAAAACCGAGTTCCACACTTATTACAAATTAAAATAGTAGCACACTTGATAGAAATAAAACCGAGTTCCACACTTATTACAAATTAAAATAGTAGCACACTTGATAGAAATAAAACCGAGTTCCACACTTATTACAAATTAAAATAGCCTAGTTACGTCCTCTCCCTCCTCGTGCTCGATTGCCTCGTGCTCGATTATCTCGTCCCCGGTTGCCTCTTGCAGTAGCTCCGCCTGTGCCAAACTGTGGACAACGAGTGTCTCTATGTCCGTAATTGTTGCATAAGAAACATTGCCTAATTGGGCCACCGGCTTCAGATTCATCCATGTCATTGCGGATGCGCTTAGACTGACGCCTGCCTACACCTGTCCGCAGTAGACTTGGGTCGGGGATGTATAGCCTTTCAGAAGGGACAACGGTGTTAAAATTACCCATTGCTCGAAATCCCTGCATCTCACCTGTCCAAGTATGCAAAACGGCCTCTTTCATGTAGTAAGGAGAAACAAACGAGATTGCATCTAGGCCTAACTGTCCGCAAGCAGCAAGAACATGTGAGCAAGGCAGGTGAAGCAACTTTGGTTTGTTGCAAGTGCACTCACACGTTGGCCATTGTTCAAGACCAATTTTCACCTCATGCGTTCTCAACTCATTTCCACATCCAAACTTGTCAGTAGGTAAACGTACCTCAAATCTCCTTTCTGCATTTCCAATGGCGACACATGTGTGTGTCCTAGCTTTTTCCATCTTACTATCCATGTACTTCATAATCTTGTCACAGTAAGGTGTGTTTGGGTTGTTTACCATATGCATGTGAGCTTTCTGCCGTCTATCTCTAAAATAATTCAATGTGCCACGGAAAATACCCTCGACAATGGCAGTCAGTGGTAAAGCCCTACTTCCTCTCAGCACAAAGTTATATGTTTTAGCCAGGTTTGTAGTCATGACGCCGTACCTAGCTCCATGTGTGTCGTGAAGCAAAGACCACCTCTCCAAAGGCTCGTGCTCTATCCACTAATCAAAGTTTTTAATCCGTCTCCCAACCTTCCTCCTTGTACCGGGTGCGTCAAATCCTGGCAAGTCACAAAGCCCAACAGGATCCGGTATTAGTGGTATTGCTTCTGTTGATTGTTGTGCAGCCACTACAGCGGCGTGTGCTGCTACAGCAACCTCTTGTGCCTGCTTCCTCAATCTTGCATGTTCCTTAGTGAAGTCATTTAAATACCCACGGATAACATTGTACTTCCATTCTTGGTTCTGCTTGCACAATTTTTTGAATAAATTCATAAGGTTCTTATGTCTGAACTGTGAAAAAAATTTGCCCCCAAATGACGCATGCACCAACGGCTCTGCAAGTCCAGCCATGGAGTTTCTTCCTCAGGACTAGGATTTGTCAGTGCCTTAATCGCACTCAGTATACCTGCATGCCGGTCATGAAGGATGCAGACATTCGGCTTGTCATGCACAACAGCTATTTTCAACTGTCTAAAGAACCATAACCAACTTGCAGTGTTCTCACTCTCCACAAAGGCAAATGCGAGTGGGACGACCTGATTGTTCCCGTCTTGACCAATGGCTGTCAAAATCTGACCTTTGTACTTGCCAGTGAGAAATGTCCCATCAACGCATATCACAGGTCGACAATGACTAAAAGCTTCAATGCATACACCAAAAGACCAAAAAACTCGATGCAGCACCTTCACCGTTGGGAACTCAGGCATCAAAAAGTGTTGGATGTCTACATAGGTACCTGGATTTCGGGCCTGCAGTGTGTGCAGAAGACGAACCACAGAGTCGTATGAGTCAAAGAACGACCCAAATCTGCTCTCAAGCGCACTCTGCTTAGCCCTCCAAGCCTTGTCATACTCAATTTGGTAACCCCACCTTACCTTCACTTTATGCATAATAGCCCTAACTTCCATGGTTTTGCTCTCCACAATCTCCGTGTACAGCATCCGAGCAATAAGAGTGGAAGACAAGTTGCGATGATCTTTGGGGATACTTGTAATACGGCATGTGTGCAGTACCAAGTCAGTCACCACCCATGTTGTGTCATACTTAGGGATTAACCCGTGCACCCTTCCGGGACAATTAATGTCTTCACACTCCATTGTCAGATATCGCTTACTTGACACAGTTGTTTTCAAAACCCTGTTAGTTGAAATTGCCCACTGAATTATGGCGTCCTTCAAATGTTGCTTGTCCTGATATCTAGCACCTTTGGCCATATTGTTCTGGTGATATTGCCAGGCAGAATCGTGGCCATCATTCACATTCATTGAATTACTGAAGTCCTGATTCCACGCATTAAGCAAAGGCAACTCCTCTTCTTCACTACCCTCCGCAGATTCATCACCACTACCACTTTCACCATCTGTATCTTCTTCTTCCATCTGGTTCTGCATTTCCCCATCTACCTCGTCCCCATCTACCTCGCCACTAGCTTCATCGACACTGACTTCCTAGCCAACATCACCATGTCCTCCAACTGCTTCACTGCTCTGCCCTGATTCATAACCACCACCCCCATAATTTGACTCAGAAGTATACATATACTCACTATTTTGGCTTGGATCATACGCGCCCTCTCCTTCAGGGGGGGTGATCTCCTTCTCGACGGGAAGCAGTAAGGCCGTAGGGGTGATTCCCCTTTTTTCGCAGCCTTGCAACCATCGCACCCACTGAGAGGTGTCCTCTACAGGCCTCAAAATAAAGAAGACGTTGGTTCGGGACTTCGTCCAGACCGACGGTGTATATTGATGGATTAAGGGCTTAACATCCTGTCAGCCAGTCTTTCGCCCGACTAATGGACCATGTGGCAGGGGCATTCATATCCATGTCCACAAACTGATACTCACTCAGATCAACTCCCTGATCATTTTTTCGGACACTACCCGAACCATAATAAAATCTTACTAAAGTAGACATCTCTTCTCACCTAAAAAATAATAATAAGACTCATCAACAACCATACTGTATTAAAAATATACTGCCCAGCTACTACTAAATATTACTAAATCTTACCCTTGAAGCGTGCCCTAAATCACCGCAGCAGCACCACCACGAACACAACCACGCAGCACAACGAAATTTGAGCTCCCTCCTAACACCAATCTCCACCGTTGCACCTAATGCCACCCTCAAATCGCCTCCATGTTCTACCCCATCAACAGATCAAAGCTTTTCCTACCTTCCAACAACCTTGGGGATGAACTATTTGGTGGAAAATCAACTCAAATCGACCCCAAATGTGAGAAGAAATAGAGAGAAGACGGAGCGAAGAGAAAGAGGAAGAAAGGAAACGAGGAGGAAGAAGGAAGAAAGAAGAGAGGCCTGGGAGCTGGGCGCTGCGTCGGTGGGGGATAAGGTGGAGGCATATCGGCGTGTGGTAAGCCGAGCAGGGTTATCGGCTTCCCCTAAGCCGACTGCATGCGTCGCAGGCCGACAGGGTTCTCCGCACGCTGGGCCCGGCCTGCTCCCCCACCTGCTCGGCGTAGAGGACACCGACGAGATCCTCTCGGCTTCGCGGAAGCCGATAAGGCCTGCTCGGCCTCGCCGACGCCGAGGCTGTATTATTTCTACAATTTTTTCAAAACGCGTATTATTTCTGGAAATGAATAAAAAAAATTGTATTATTTAAAAATTTCGAGCTAGTTACGGTACATGGGTCTGAAGGTTGATATCCTGTATCTACGAGGTGAACTGCACCTGAAGCAAAACACTCCCAGGCAAAATTTAAACAGATTTTTAGCCAAGCCTAATTTACAGCAAGAATTCATCAGCAAATCAACAACACTACATGAAGATATATTTTAGGACATATGACACAAGATTTTTGTGGGATATAAGATAGTTCAGGAGGTACTATTAACATGACCGGTTAAAGGACACTGATAATTTAGTACTCAACTAATTCCTGGAGTGGGCAACCGAAAGAAATATTCGGCAAACACATGCCAGCATAATTTCAACCAAAAATTGATGGTACCTAAGATGGGTCATTTTCTGACATTTTAGGATTGCTACCAGTAACTATGATTACGATTACTAAATATAGCTATCCAGTCCACCAAATATAAGGATGACCTGTCAGTTAAGTAATAAGGCTTGTAGCTACATAATCAATATTGTACAACACAAAATAAACTGTCACTTGCACTGCTCATATGCCAATTAAAATACTTGTCTTGTTTTACTGAAAACAAGTCAGAAGTATAAAACCTGGATAAGATATGATGCTACTGAAAGTGAGACGTCCAGATACCAGTTGCCCAAGAAGTATTTTCCTATTTAATTAAATTAACAAGTTATAACAGTGCAGCCACTAGAGCAATGAACCGAACTATGAATCATATCCTTTTACTGAAATTTCTGAATCTCGTGTATCACTATATAGTTCCGAACCTCAGCAATAGGAACTGATTGACTTGCCAGCGACAGCGGCGACGAAACGACCTGGCGGTCTGGCGGAGACGATCGTCGAGAGCAGCGTCATAGTCTTGCAGCGGCGACGTGACGGTGGCCACGTCGCAGAACGAGAGGACAGCGGCGATGTCGTCCTGAGGGCACTAGAGAATAGAGATGGTATCGGCGGCTGGCGTACAATTTTTTTTTTTTGAGAAACCGGTGGCGTAGAACTTATCCCTAGTATACGGGCTGCCGCGATATGAGTCTGGCTCGAGCAGTATACGGGCTGCCGCGATATGAGTCTGGCTCGAAACACAATGGCAAGACATGTAGTTATACAAACACATCTATCGGTGGAGTTCTAAATTCAGTGAAGTTCCAAATCATAAAAAAAATCCATTACAAGTTGCACACACATCCATCACATTTTTTTGTAGTATATTTCTACAGTGCGACAACGTCAGACTAGATCGCCCGGAATTGACAGGGTGACACTAGATCACCTGAAAACGACAGTGTCACCCTAGATCGGACCGGAAACGACAATATCACACTAGATCATTCGAAAACGACAGTGTCACACTAGATCGCCCAGAAACATTTGATCGCCAGTAAACGTCAGTGTCACACTAGGTCGTCTGGAAACGCCAATGTCACACTGGATCGCCCGTAAACGGCAGTGTCACACTAGATCGGCCTCGGAACGATAGTGTCACACTTTTTCACCTGGATCGATAGTGTCACCCTAGATCGCCCCAAAACGACACTGCACACTAGATCATCCAGAAACACTAGTATCATACTAGATCGCCCGGAAACGACAATATCACACTAGATCGCTCGGAAACGACAATGTCGCACTACATCATCCGGAAACACCAGTGTCATACTAGATCGACTGGGAACGATAGTGTCACAATAGATCGCCCGGAAACGATGTTGTCATACTAAATCGCTAGGAAACGACAGTGTCACACCAGATCGTCCGGAAACACTAGTGTCACACTAGATCGCCCGGAAATGACAGTGTCACACTTGATCATCTGGAAATGCAAGTGTCACACCAGATAATCCATATACACTAGTGTCATACTAGATTGACCGAAACGATAGCGTCACACTAGATTGCCCGGAAACGATAGTGTCACACTAGATCATCCGAAAATACTACTGTCACACTAGATCGTCCGAAAACGATAGTGTCACACTCGATCGTCCGGAACGGTAGCGTCACACTGGATCGCCCAGAAACAATAATGTCACACTAGATCACCTAGGAACGATAGTGTCACGCTTGATCGCCCGGAAACGACAGTGTCACACCATCCCGAAACACTAGTGTCATACTAGATCGCCCGGAAACGACAGTGTCACACTAGATCATCCAGAAACACTAGTGTAATACTAGATTGACCGAAAACGATGGTGTCACACTAAATCGACCGAAAATGATAGTGTCACACTAGTTCATCCGGAAACACTACCGTCACACTAGATCGCTCGGAAACGATAGTGACACACTAGATCGCCCGACAAATATATTGTCACACTAGATCGCCCGGAAATATAGTGTCACACTAGATCATCTGGGAATGACAGTGTCACACTTGATCATCCTGAAATGACAGTGTCTCACCAGATCATCCCGAAACACTAGTGTCACACCAGATCGCCGGAAACGACAGTGTCACACTAGATCATCCCGAAACATTAGTGTCATGCTAGATCACCCGGAAACGACCGTGTCATACTTGATCTCCCGGAAACGACAGTGTCATACCAGATCATCCCGAAACACTAGTGTTATACTAGATCGCCCAAAAATAACAGTGTCACACTAGATCGCCCGGAAATAATAGTGGCACACTAGATCTCCCGGAAACAACAGTGTCACACTAGATCATCTGGGAATGACAGTGTCACACTTGATCATCCGGAAACGACAGTGTCTTACCAGATGATCCCGAAATACTAGTGTCATACTAGATCGCCGGAAACGACAGTGTCACACTAGATCATTCCGAAACACTAGTGTCATACTAGATCACCCAGAAACGACCGTGCCATACTTGATCGCCCAGAAACGACAGTGTCATACCAGATCATCCCGAAACACTAGTGTTACACTAGATCGCCCGAAAACGACAGTGTCACACTAGATTGTCCGAAAATGATAGTGTCACACTAGATCGCCCGGAAACAATAGTGTCACACTAGATCGCCTGGGAACGACAGCGTCACACTTGATCGCCCGAAAACGACAGTGTCACACCAGATCATCCTGAAACACCACTGTCATACTAGATCGTCCGGAAACGACAGAGTCACACTAGCTCATCCCGAAGTACTAGTGTCATACTAGATCGCCCGAAAACAAAAGTGTTATACCAAATCATCCCGATACACTAGTGTTACATTAGATCACCCGAAAACGACAGTGTCACACTAGATCGTCCAGAAACGACAGTGTCACACTACATCATCCGGAAACACCAGTGTTATACTAGATCGGCGGGGAACGACAGTGTAACAGTAGATCGCCCGGAAACGACGTTGTCACACTAGATCATCCCGAAACATTAGTGTCATACTAGACTGCCAGAAAACGGGCCGTTCACGTGGGTTACAGTTGAAACATGAAAAACAGGAAACGGTGCAAACTAATAACTTTTCACAGACAAATTTTTATAAAGTTAATTTAACAGCATATATACATTTCATATTGTTTTGAAATATTATTTTTCCAATTTATTTCATTACTGTAAATATTCCCTCCAAAAAAATTACTTTCCAATACCTAGATCTACTTTGCGCCAATATTTTTTAACCTACCGCTAAAAGGCCCCCAAATTAGTTTCCCTCCGAAGTTTTTTTTTGTTCCCACCAAAAAAATAGCATCTATTTAACTCCCGCTAAACACCGTCCCTAACTTACGGCTAAACAAATCACGTCGTCGTCGCGGGCGATTGGATCTGAGCTCATCTCTGGTTCCTCCGTCCTCACGGCGTCATGACGGAGTCGACACTGCAGACCACACCGGAGTCCACAGAACAACATACGACGTCTCAGGTTATTTCTTCTCCCAAATCTCCTCCGCATAGATCTTGCAGCGTAGCGTCCCTTTCCATCGTAGAATTACCACGCCGATAGCCGCCGGCCGCCGTGCAACACTCCTCACTGTCGCCCCCGCACGCCAGCCACCATGCCCCTAGTGTTGGCCCTCATCATCGCCTATCCCTTGCCGAACAATCATCGGAAGCAAAGGTCAGTGTTGCTGCGCGGCTGCACCTGGTGTTGCCCCTCCTCGTGGCCTGGTGTGTGGACGTGTGGCTATGGGGCCGTGAGCGCGACCGGCCCTCGGTGGCGCTGGGCGACGGCGTCGGACTGCCGGAGCAGTACTGACTCGTCTCGTCCTGGCCGCGCGGTGAGCAGCTCAGCAGGCAGGGACTCACATCTCGATTTGCCTCCTCGCTTGCAAGCTAAGCTCTGTCCCTCCGGCCGTCCGACGAGGCGAACTCTCTCAGTCTGTTCGTTTCCCTGTTGGCAGTTTTCTCCTTTCGTACTGTAGTTCTAATTATAGTTCTTGGCTTTTTTAGTTCTGATTCCTGCATCTTAGGATTGGGAAAAACTCTAACTAGGTAATGGATTTTGCAGTAAATAAATATTGTTTGTTGCAGATTGTTGTTTCACTCTGTAGATTGGAAATACCGATGGTCAATGAAAAACATTGATTCATTTCATAGAAGAAAGAAAGGTGGATGCCAAGCTAATGAACTAGAAATCCCTGAACCAGTAACTGAATATTGATGTTGTATTCTGTATATATATTTCTTTTGTTTCGGGCAAGCTGTATCCTGTATATTTATTCATGCTACAAATGTATTTTGTGGGTCAATGTGAACAAGATCAATCTAGTTCTATCAGCTTCTCGAAATAGTAAATTCGAACATGTTATAATTGTACGATTTGGCATTATAAAAAAAATATCATCTAGCAGGTTTGCCCCTCCAGAGATTTCCTTCAAGCTCCGCCACTGTATACATAATAGCTGTACGTTGTTGTTCTCCATGCACCAGGAGTCCAGGATGAGACACCCTTGGATTTGAGAGCACTCTGACTTGCACGGGTCAAAACGCATATGATTACTCCAACATTAGCTGATCTGTAAAGAAAACATGAGTTATGAAAACAGGAGTAATTTTGAAACACTGCACAATGAACTATAGTCTAGTTTATTTTGCAAGATCTTGCACACTTTTATTATTCCTCTCAATATTACAGACTGCTCGAATAGTTTAGCATATAAAATGACAGAAAATATGCAAGTATACTCAGGTTCAGTGTGTAAAATATGCAAGTTTACTCATGAGTACACAGATTGTATTGAGTATGGAAATATAAATGTCTTGCAAATTTCTGTTGCATTATTTACAGTGCTTGTGATTGCTTTTTCTTGGAGTAGTGTAACTTAACTTTAACTAAATCCTTGGAGTAATTTGAGTTGTAGTCTGACATCAGTGCATTACTTCGAGTAATTTGAGTTCGTACAACAAGAAACACACAATTCTTGCTGACAGTAGTGTGGCAGTTGTAGTCTGACAGTAATTCATTACTGAAATGGTTTGCTTGCTTCAGTTTGTGTTCTGTGTTCAGAACATACTCCATATTCTTTCTACTCCAGAATGCGGAGTACTCCGTACATATTTGTCTTGACAGGAGTATTGTTTTACTGTGTTTAGAACATAATCCAGATTTTCTTGGTGCTGATTTTTTACTTCCATGTTATTGTAGATGGGCCAGGAGATTTGGAACATTAACCTGTACTTTGAAGATGAGAATAAAAAACAAAAAGTTCTGACAGCATCAATCGATAGGACCGACATCTGTTATTATGAGTTGGTAAAAATGGTTTTTAACCTGTTTATGTGAGTACACTGACTTTTGGTTATTATCTTGTTCTTTAGTGTACTGCATCCTTGATATGCTTCTTTATCAGATGAGAGTGTACTTTTTCGTATTTAGGACAAAGCATGTCAAGAGGTTCAAAACAAAGAAAAGGAAACTCATGGTCCAGTTTCAAGTGAACATAGAAGCAATATTTTCCAGACCGCATATAAAGACACTCTGCAATGCAAGTCATGGCAACCTCGTGGGTATGGATGCATGGCCAAACCACCTTGTGGTTCTGAAAGGATTAAGTCCCAGATTGAAGAGCAAGCTCGTGCTACAGCAGAGACCCAAAAGGTAAACTCTGAGCTCAGCCATCAGGTCACCGAATTACAAGATCAGTTACAAGCTGAACGTGAAAGCACACAAGAGAGGATTAAGTTGGAGCGTGCTGAGAGAGAAAACCTTGAGGAGAGGTTAAAAGAAGAGCGTGCTGAAAGGGAAGATCAAGACTGGAATTTGAGAAAAACATGATGGCAAAGTTTACACAGTTGTCCCAAAAGATGGGAACACATCAGGTGATTATTGTCATATGCTTGCGAATGCTTGTAAGTTTTATGTTGCTTTCATGCATTGCTAAAAGTGCACTTCTATTTGCAGGTGCCTAAGAAGAGGACTGACAAACAAAATTGTAATCCAAACTTGCAAAATACTCTTTTATCGAGTTCTAGTCCTAATAGGATTGTAGCTCCAAGGCCAAGTGTTATTTCTTCAAATGTGCTCATAGCTGCAGCAAGGAATAATCGAATATTTAGAGCAATGGTAAGTCACAACCTTGCTTTCTCATCATGTTCACCTGTATTTTCTTGCACTAGTATAGTTTGTCAATTAAAATTATGATTGATTGCTTTGTTTTCTCTTCCCCAAACCACACTGGCTGGAACCTTTTTTAACTCACAGGGATCAATAGACAGCTAGAACTTGGAATTCAAAACTAACCACAAAAACTAGCCAAGTAGAACCAATGAAAACTGGCTTGACAGTATATTTTTAGTTTGTTTACCACACATCTTGTGCTCACTGGTTTGACCCGTGAAAGTCTGAAGTTTTACCTCCAACAGTATTATCTGTGATAATATTATGGCATGGGGAGTGTATATTAGAGAGGAACCTGGGACTGTGGCATTTGCATCCAGTGGGTAGGGCCTCCACTTCTCCATGACCCAGCAGCCTACAAACAAATGAAAAGCCCATCAGATTTGTGCTATCAAACTGGCTGTACACTTAAGCAAACAGTAGTGCACTACGAGCCCATCAGATTTGTGCTATCAGATTTCTTTGAGAAGTTGCTGCAATAAAAAATATAAACAATATAATTGTCAATTACTTATATGAGCAAAAACACTGGACTAATTTTTTTTTTTTGATTTCTTGATTGCAGGATCAAAATAACTAACTGCACTGGACTAGATTGCGGACAATTTAGTCTTGCCACTTCATTAGGATGGCTATATTATATTTGAGTTTCATTTGATGGATATTTGCTGTGAGAATTATGATTTTTATGAATTTACATATTATACGTACGGTTTTGAATATTGTAATTTAATGCCTGTATTTTTTTTATAGTTGCAATAGTCTATTACCACGGAAAATATTGGGTTGCGTCAAACCTCAGTCGCCACACCTATCTAAATTGTCGCAATAGCTTGCCTCTACAAACGTTTTTCCCGCTGCGATAACTATTTGGTGCCACGGAACAAATTTTTGTTGAAATAGAGTATTGCCACGAAAAGTTCAAATTGTCGCAATTGTTTCTCGCTACAAATATTTTAGCCGTTGTGATAACTATTTGGCGCCACGAAACTATGTTTTGTTGAAATAGAGTATCACCACGAAAAGTTCAAATTGTTGTAATAGTTTCTCGCTACAAATATTTTACCCGTTGTGATAGCTATTTATCACCACCAAAACGAGTATGTTGCCATAGTTTTTTTTTTTTGCCACGATTGACTATTGCCATGGAAGAGAATGCGCCATGAAACGAGCGTCGTTGGCATAGGTTGTTGCCACAAATGTTTATCGCCACGAGCTATTAGTCACCACGATTCGTCATATGTTGCATTAATGCTATCTCCACAAAACAAATTGTGGTATCAGGTGAGTGTTGCCATGGGAAAAAATGTGGCAACTTCCCACATAGTTGTTGCAATAGCACACTTTTATTTCCACAATTGGTTGTTCGTGGCAATAACCTATTACCATGCGTCCAGTCGCAACGGCTGCCAACGAATACCGTTTAGTCGCAATAGGTACCTATTGCCACAAAATGACATGTATTGCAACGAACAAGTTTGTTGCAATAGACCCGAATCCTTGTAGTGCGGTGGGGAGGGAGAGGAGCTCGAGGCGGAGCTCTCTGTCGTCTTCGATTTGCGCGGGGCAGCTCCAGACAGCGGCGACGAGAGGAGGCGAGCAGTGGCAACCGGGGGAGCTTGGGAGGGAGAGAAGGCTGCAGCGATCCGGGAAAAACGGGAGGAATGGGGAAGTGAGCGAGAGGGGAGCAGGTGGCGACGGTCGGGGGGCCTCCTAATCCTCCAGAGGCCACGGCAGTGTGCGGCATGGGCACGGGGAGGCGGTGGCGGCATGGCGCCAGTGCCTCGCGGCACTGTGGCGACAGGAAGGGGATGATGTTTTTGCAAAAAAACCTCGGCACTATTTTCTTTAATTGCAAACAGGTCCAGCAGCAACTTTGGCGATTTGAAAGAGGCACTTAAGCATTTTCTAAAATTCCACAAAAATTCATGTAGGCTCCCCTTAACATTTAGAACCTCCACAAAAATTGGTGTTGCAAAATAATTTGTTTTGAGCAACATTTGTTCACAGGGTTTAATTAAGGTCATTTTTTATAATTTCCAAATTGTATTTATCTGGAGTACTTAAATATTTTCAAAAATAATGAAAATATTCATGGAGGCTCATGATATATTAATGAAGCTCCCCATAATTTTATTTTGAATTTTTGGAAAGTTGAACTTCGATTCAAAATTCAAAGTTTATTTGAACCATTTTGAATTCTCAGATTTTTATTTCTTTGCTTGTCAAGAATTTTCTTTTGACGAGAATTATAATTGGATTATTGGAACTTCCTGAACAAATTGCAAGTTCAAATTTATTTGATTGCCAAGAGGAGCAAATGCATTTGGGGTTGGAGTTTGAGAAGGTTTTGCTTCTCCATTTTAAATGTGTTTACAAGTGTTGATTGTTAAGAGTAGCAATTTCATATTCATGCCATGATGCAAACATGAGAAACAAAAAGTGGAAAAATTCTTTGTATTTTTCAGTACAAAACTGGGGCTGTTACAATTCTACCCCCTTATAGGAATCTCGTCCCGAGATTCTAGGCTTGAGTGAAGAAGGCGGTATATTCCTGACGAAGACTAGTTTCTCGCTCCCATGTCGCTTCTTTTTCGGAATGGTTAGACCATTGGATTTTGAGGAACTTGATGGTCTTGTTGCGGGTCTTCCTTTCCGCTTCATCCAAGATGCGGACAGGATGCTCACGGTTAGTCAAATCCTCCTGGATGTCCAACACCTCATGATCAACCCCACGGATAGGATCCTTGAAGCATCGACGGAGTTGAGAGACATGGAACACATCATGCACATCCGGGAAGTTTGAGGGTAGCTCGAGTTGGTAGGAGAGATCTCCACGCTTGGCTAGAACAGTGAAAGGACCCACATAGCGAGGTGCCAATTTTCCCTTGATTCCGAAGCGACGAATGCCTCGGAGGGGAGAGACTCGAAGATAGGCCTTGTCACCAATTTCATAGTGAACCTCCTGATGATGTTTATCATAGTAGCTCTTCTGCCTGGACTGAGCAGCCTTGAGATTATCCCGGATGACACGGACTCTCTCTTCAGCCTCATTGATCACATCAGGACCGAAAGGTGGCCTCCCTCCGGTTTCAGACCAATTCAGAGGAGTCCGACATTTTCTCCCATAGAGAACCTCAAAGGGAGCCATTTGGAGGCTAGCTTGGTAACTATTGTTGTAGGAGAACTCGGCGAGGGGGAGATACTTTTCCCAACCCTTACCGAAGGAGATAACACATGCCTGAAGCATGTCCTCAAGAACTTGGTTCACCCTCTCAGTTTGACCATCAGTTTGAGGATGATATGCTGTGCTGAAGTTGAGGCGGGTTCCAACAGCCTTTTGGAAGATTTGCCAGAATTTGGACACAAACAGACTACCACGGTCTGAGATGATCCTCAAAGGAACCCCATGCAAAGGAACAATCCGGGCCATATACAGCTCAGCTAGTTTAACGGAGTTGATATCCTCGCGAACAGGGAGGAAATGGGTGACCTTGGATAGACGATCAACGACTACCCAAATGGCATTGTTACCCTTTGGTGATCTTGGAAAACCGGTGATGAAATCCATACCAACTTCATCCCACTTCCGCTCGGGAATGACTATGGGGCGAAGGGTACCAGCTGGCCTTTGATGTTCAGCTTTCACTCGGCGACAGGCGTCGCATTCAGCAACGTACTTGGCAATTTCCCGCTTCATGCGAGTCCACCAGAATTTGTGCGGAGGTCTTGGTATATTTTGGTGCTACCAGGATGGATGGATATGGGAGATTCATGCGCTTCTTGGAGTATCAACTCCTTGGTATTTCCTCTCTTGGGCACCACAAGACGGTCCCCAAAATAGACAACACCGGAATCATCAATAGAGAAACACTTGGCCTTCCCACTTGTGATATTCTTTTTGATCTTGCGGATGCCAGCATCATGTTGCTGGGCTGCCTTGATTTCATCCTCAAGAGTGGATTTGATCTCGAGGTTAGCTAGGTATCCGGAGGGAACAATCTCCATATTCAACCGAGCAAATTCCTCATGGAGAGCAGGTTGAGCCTTTTCAACCATCAGAGTGTTGCAGTAAGCCTTGCGACTCAGAGCATCTGCCACGACATTGGCCTTGCTGGGATGATAGTTGAGAGTCACATCATAGTCTTTGATTAATTCCAACCATCTTCTCTGTCTCAGATTCAGATCCGGCTGGGTGAAGAGATATTTCAGACTTTGATGATCAGAGTAGATTTCGCAACAGTTGCCCAACAGGTAGGGCCTCCATTGCTTCAGAGCATGAACCACAGCAGCAAGCTCTAGATCATGAGTTGGATAGTTTTGCTCATGCGGTTTGAGTTGTCGGGAAGCATAGGCTACCATATGGCCTTCTTGCATTAGCACACAGCCCAAGCCTTGCAAAGAGGCATCACAATAGACAACAAAGTCCTTGGCTGTGTCAGGAAGGACAAGCACCGGAGTGGTGGTGAGCTTGAATTTGAGAGTTTGGAAACTCTCTTCAGCTTTGTCGGTCCACACAAACTGTTTATTTTTCTTGAGAAGATCAGTCAATGCCTTGGCTATCTTGGAAAAGCCCTCGATGAATCGGCGGTAATAACCCGCCAACCCAAGGAAGCTACGGATATCCTTGACGGACTTTGGAGTAGGCCAATCCAGGATTGCCTGAATCTTGTCGGGGATCACAGCTACTCCAGCGGCTGACACCACATGACCTAGGAAGATGAGCTCCTTTAGCCAAAACTCACACTTGGAGAACTTGGCATAGAGGCGGTGATCACGAAGCTTGGTCAGAACTAGCCGAAGATGCTCAGCATGTTCTTCTTCGGTTTTGGAGTAGACAAGGATGTCATCAATGTAAATAATGACAAACTTGTCGAGGTACTCATGGAAGATGGAGTTCATAAGCCTCATGAATGTAGCCGGAGCATTGGTGAGGCCAAAAGACATGACGGTATACTCGTAAAGACCATAACGAGTAGTGAAAGCCGTCTTCGGAATATCCTCCTTCCTGATTTTTTATCTGATGGCAGCCGGACCTCAGATCCATCTTGGAGAATACCGTTGCACCAGCTAGCTGATCGAACAGGTCAGTTATTCGGGGAATAGGATACTTGTTCTTGATGGTTACCGCATTCAGAGGGCGGTAATCAACAAACAGACGAGGAACATTTGAATCCCTCTTCTTGACAAAGATGACCGGGCAGCCCCAAGGTGAACTACTAGGCCGGATGAATTCCTTCTCCACCAACTCATCAATTTGTTTCTTCAGCTCAGTTAGCTCTTCCGCTGGCATGCGGTAGGGCCTTTTGGAAATTGGAGCAGTCCCCAGAACCAAGTCAATGACAAATTCCACACTTCGATCAGGTGGCATGCCAGGCAATTCCTCCGGAAAGACATTAGGGAAATCACACACCACCGCTACTTCATGCATTTCAGGTGGGGTGGTTCCTTCCATAAAGCATAGACTAATCTCCGGAGAGAGAGGAGTGGTTGCGGATGGAGTTGCAGAAGTTGGGGACCAGTAACGCACTAGCCCGTAGGTTGGGTGGATCACTGTGACAGTCTTGTCAGCGCAATTCAAGTTGGCCTGATATTTGACTAACCAGTCCATGCCCAGAATGACATCTAGCCCATCTGACTTCAGGGCTATTAATGAGAACGGAAAGGATATTGACCCTATGGAAACCTGAACCTCAGGAGCGATCCATTTAGTATGCCAGCTAGAGCCTGGGTCTTGACCACTAGAGGGGAGTCCATATTTGCATACGGTATTTGATGGTTGTGTGCATAAGATATGGTTATGAATGAATGCGATGCTCCAGAATCAAACAAGACTGAAGCTGGATATGCATTGATTCGAAGCGTACCCATGAGAACTCCGGGGTCCTCTTCCACTCCTTCAGCCGAGACGTGGTTCAGGCGGCCACGGCTGACAGTCGTAGCCTTGGCGGCTGGTGTAGAGGGAGCTGGTGCAGGTGTTGAGGTAGCCGGTACCTTCTGGGGACACTCCCTGGAGTAGTGCCCAGGCTGGCCACAGCTGTAGCAAGTGGGCCTCGGTGGTGGTGGAGGCAGCTAAGGGCGGAAGCCACTTCTAGCCGCACCCAAAGTCGAGGTAGCTGGGCGAGGCGGAGGTGGCCTGTACCCTGAAGGACTTGGCGCGAAAGGAGCACGAGGCACATCACTGAAGGGCACAAAGACCCTGCACTTCTTGCCCTCAGAAGAAGAGGAGCCCTGATTGTCCATTGGGGCTGGCCTCTTGGATGACTCCAACTCCTTCCTACCCTGCTCCATAGTGAGAGCCTGGTTGTAGAGCTCCTGGTAGGACTGGAACTTGAAGGGCAGGAGCTCATAATGGAGCCTCGGTGCAAGCCCTTTGCGGAACAGATATTGCTTGTCCTCGTCATTGGTCACGTCCCGAGGGGCGTAACGTGAGAGGTGGTTGAACTCACGCCCATAATCTTGGACGTCCATGCGTCCCTGGGTCAGATCCAGGAACTCCCTCTTCTTGAGGTCCATGATGGGCTTGGGGATATATGCCGCACGGAAGGCGGTGCGGAACTTCACCCAGGTGAATGGCCAACGTCAAACATTGACACATGGCTCTCCCACCAAGAGCCAGCGGCTCCATTCAGAAGGTAGGTGGCGAAGTTGACTTGTTCCGCCACCGGAACGTGCAAGGCCGCGAACTTGCGCTCAAGAGCACGGAGCCAATCATCAGCATCTAGTGGCTCCTTAGGGCGTGTTCGGCAACAGCCCAGCTTCCAGCTTCTCACTGATCCAGCTAAGAGCAGCACCGAACACCCCAGTTCCACGGAGCTGGATCCGCGAAGCTAGCCCATTTGTGTGCGTAAAAATCAGAGCACCTGTTTCGGAGATCCACGGATCAGTCTATCCCGGAGCAGCACAAAATTACGGAAAGAATGCCACCGCCAAGTCAAATAACGATTCGCTTTCTATTTCTCTTCTTCCCGAGCGACCATCTCCGAAACAAATCGAGCGCTCGCTTTTCCGTCCCCGTGACCTAGCCGCCGGCAGGGGCTCGCTTTTCCGCCCCCGTGACCTAGCCGCCGGCAGGGGCTCAACATCCGCTGCCACCCCCGACTCCGGCACCCTTCCGCCGCCGTGCGACCTTCTCTTTCGGCCGCCACACGTGTGCGCACCCACCGCCGCTGTACGTCCTTCTATTCCAGCCGCCGCGCCCCGGCATCAACGAGCTCCTCCGCCCCCAAGCGACCGACCTCCCTCCGTCGATCTGCCGCACTGCCGGCACCGGCGGGCCTCCTTTCGTGAAGCTCCAGCAGCCGCCTGCCTCCCTCCGGCCTCCGTCAAGCAGAAATAGTACCGGCGGCCGGATTCCACGACCTCGTCCTCCTCGGTAAGCAGCAACAGCCGAGTCAAACAGGCCGAATTAAATGGACTGAGCAGGCCAGCCCAGCCACGTTAGGTTTACAGCCCATTGTCAAAGCGGAGCAGCGCCGAAAGAAATACGCTCCGGCCGGGGAGCAGAATTTGCGTTCAGGAAGCTGGATTGACGGATTTCTGGAAGCTAGGCTGTTGCTGAACACGCCCTTAGCTTCAGAGAAAGTGGGAGGTTGGGACTGCAAGGACTAAGTGAGAGTGTTGCAGTCATTGTTCCTCCTTGCCCCTTGTTGCACCAACTGCTCGAGCAGACGCTCGTTGCGCAGACGGTTATCCTCGATGGCCATCAGAACCTTTCGCCATTGAGGGTGGCGGCGGTGCATCGGGATCACCTTGATTAGCACGACGGGCAGGAGCCATTCTGAAGATTTGGAACAATGGCATAGTTAGTAACCAACTCCGAACAGTTAGGATAGATCATTAGAGTCCTTCTTGATTTATAGATTTAAGATAGCACTAACACAAGAACAGATTAAGACAACCACGTGTGACATCACGTCATCGCGGCGATAGCAAACGGAAACAACTGACTCGAGACAAACACTGGACGGTAGGAACCCAAACCCCGAGAACCTAGACTTCAACACCACAATTAAAACAAATAGAGGTAAGATAACTCAGAGTAGAGCGAGTTAGATAAGGAGTAAAAAGAATCCTAGGAGGGTTTTCACAACTCATTTTTAGGTTATAAATAATTTTCACAACACTAGACTCTACATCGACCAATAGAAAGGGTTTCCTACAGGTAGTCCTGCTCTGATACCAACTTGTAGCGCCTCGACTGTTGTGGGATTATCACGACAGATGCTACACGGGGTAGCTTACGAGAGGTGGATTAGGCGGCGTAGGAGATTTCGGGAGCGAGATTGCAAACACGGAGTTTACCCAGGTTCAGGTCCCCTCGGTGGAGGATCCCTACATCCTGCTATAAGTCACTATGATCATGAAAGATGTGTTTACATGGTGGCCGCCGGTGGCGGATGTTGCGTGTCTAGTTGCGAATCGGGTGCCCCTACCTGGCTTTATATAGGTAGCCAGGTAGGGTTTACAAGAGTTGTAGTCAATTACGTGTTGGGCCTAGCTGGGCCACCTCCATAATGGGCCGCATTATACCTTCATGAGAATACCCGTAGGCCATATCCCTGTCAGTTGTCGTGGGATTATCACGACAGATGCTACACGGGGTAGCTTACGAGAGGTGGATTAGGCGGCGTAGGAGATTCCGGGAGCAAGATTGCAAACACGGAGTTTACCCAGGTTCAGGTCCCCTCGGTGGAGGATCCCTACATCCTGCTATAAGTCACTATGATCATGACAGATGTGTTTACATGGTGGTCGCCGGTGGCGGATGTTGCGTGTCTAGTTGCGAATCGGGTGCCCCTACCTGGCTTTATATAGGTAGCCAGGTAGGGTTTACAAGAGTTGTAGTCGATTACGTGTTGGGCCTAGCTGGGCCACCTCCATAATGGGCCGCATTATACCTTCATGAGAATACCCGGAGGCCATATCCCTGTCAGTAGCCCCCGAGCCTTCGGGTGATTCGAAGAATCGCGTGGAGGGTCTCATGTGTCTCATGGCCGACGGTAACATTGTCTTCCCGGAACGTGGAATCTGTGCCGGTTCATCACGCGGAGGATGGCGAGTCGTAGTAGAAGCTGCCGAAGTCGAAGTAGATGATGTTGAAGTCGTAGTAGAGGTTGCCGAGTCGAAGTAGAGGCTGCCAAAGTCGTAGTAGAGGACTCAGGTGCGCCGCACGTCCGTGCCGTGGTGGTCATCTAGACCTTACATCATAGCCATGGTCGGGGGCGATGTTGTAGTCGAGCCCCCGAGTGTTGGTTTTGCGGAAGAAACTCAGGGGCAATGTCGTTGTTGAGCCCCCGAGTCTCCAGCCAAGTCGGAGAGTCGGGTAAGTGTACCCAATGAACACGTAGGGGAGCGTCACCGAGTCGGAAGTGCATCGACCCGGTGTGTCGAGTAAGCGTAGTCGATGACCACGTAGAGGAGCGTCACCAAGTCGGAAGTACATCGGCCCGGTGCCCCATTGAGATAGTTTATAGTCAAGGGATATTGCTTAGCAAGCCAGGAACACTCGACGGATCGGGTCCTGTTAACTGCACTCGGGCAAAACAATGCTAAGCTACTTCAAGTTCGAGTCCCTGGACTCGAACCCGGAAAGGCAAGTGTAGCCAGATTCGTGCCGCGGAGGCCTTACAGAATCTTGACTCTCGCAGTATGTGTGGTACCCAACGCGTCCGTCGGGGTTTTCGTCGTACCGTGGGTACGGATATTTACTGAGTAGGCGCAGTCTGAGGCGGCTCCCACGCCAGTAGAGAGGATCTACGGGTCTTACCTTCATGTCGTAGACGTGGCATCCAGAGATCTGTTGCCGTGGAGGCAATCTGGGAAACGCAGCTTGTCGAGTGCGTACATCGACCCGTATGTGGGTTATTGTGTTTTTAAGCCTTCCCAAGAGGTACTCGACTGGGAGGACCGATGGAAGTAGCCCCCGAGTCTCTGGCCGAGTCGAAGAGTTGGGCGGAGACTAAGAGTCGAAAGTCCATCGGTTCACATGGAGGAGAATCACCAAGTCGGAAGTGCATCGACGGGTGGACGGAGTCAACGTGGCGGAGTAGATGCGAGGGACTTGACGCGGCGGACCGGAGTCGACGCGGCCGAGTTAATGCGAGGGACTCGACGCGGCGGACCGGAGTCGACGCGACGGAGTGGATGTAACATTGAAGGAGTCGATGCTTGGCTATACGGGGGCGAGAGTGTTCAGCCCCCGAGTCCGACTTTGTCGAATCGGCGGTAGCACATCTGCAATGACTAAAAGGAAAAAATCTTTGTACACTATGTGGCGAAGCCCCCGAGTGTCGAGTGCGACTGAAACAGGTTAGAATTAACTAACAAATTAAAATATTAAAGCGACTTAGCTATTGATGACGCGTAGGCTGTATGGCGATTAAGCCAGAACGGCGTGTCGCTTACGCCGCGATGATGAGGTTGACGTCGTCCACAGCGGGTTGATGACGATCGTGGTGTCGATGAAGCCGGTCGCGATGTGGGCGATGCCGAAATTGTCCGCGACGGGCGATGTCGGTCTCGGTTGTCCGCGATGAGAGCAGAGTCGATGACGGCGAGTCGACGACACAATATTCGGTGTTGTGCTGCGTGTTGTTCTTGAGGTAACGGTAGACATGCTCGGCCGCGCCCAAATGGTTGATGTAGATCGGACGCAGCCGCACGGATGTTCTTGCATCAGACCCGAGTGTGCGTATGATCGGGAGACCATGACAGTCAGCCGGGTCATGGCCATAAATAAGTTCACGTCTTGTGCTTGCTTGATTCCTCTCGTGCACATAAAAAATAACACATCGCGGCATCAAAGATAACCAAAATATTAAGGAAGATAAAGTAAAATAATTGCTGGCTAAGATCAAAAGGCAAGTAGAATCATTGGGAATAAATTAGCTGTAGCGGATGCTGAACTTCCCCGGTGTTAATGTTGTCGCCGAGGCAACCGGTCGTGGCGGCGTGTCCAATAGCAACAGGCAATCGCAGCAACAGGCAATCGCTGGCTGACGCTGATCATGCGAAGAAGGCTATACCCAAATTCTGGTCCACTCTGCGATATGCTCGAACTTTTCCATTGCAGGGACGAGGTCACGTGGCCGCTGACTGCTTTCATCTGCTGCCTTCCTTTGGGGCTGCCGCCATGAGCAGGGCCGCGGTACGTGGCGCCGAACCAGATCTCGCGAGAGACACTCGGTGCAGATGAGTGGCCGTAAGGAGCACGTGAAGCCAGATATTGACGAAGTCGAGGATCCACGTCGGTGCCCGACCCACGTCCGCGGGCCAATGCCAAAGTCAAGACCTCGGACGCCGCGTGGTTGGATTCTCCGCAAATTCGGATGCGATCTGGTCGCCGATGTTGATGAAGATTTCGAGGGATCCCGCCCGGATCACCACTCCAAGTGTCGCGATTCCCACAGATGGTGCCAACTGTCATGGGATTATCACGGCAGATGCTACATGGGGTAGCTTACGAGAGGTGGATTAGGCGGTAGGCGGCGTAGTAGATTCCGGGAGCGAGATTGCAAACACGGAGTTTACCCAGGTTCAGGTCCCCTCGGTGGAGGATCCCTACATCCTGCTATAAGTCACTATGATCATGACAGATGTGTTTACATGGTGGCCGCCGGTGGCGGATGTTGCGTGTCTAGTTGCGAATCGGGTGCCCCTACCTGGCTTTATATAGGTAGCCAGGTAGGGTTTACAAGAGTTGTAGTCAATTACGTGTTTGGCCTAGCTGGGCCACCTCCATAATGGGCTGCATTATACCTTCATGAGAATACCCGGAGGCCATGTCCCTGTCACCGACGCCAGAACTATGCAATGACGCTATGTGCAACTGGTCATGCTACACAATCAAAGGTTACTGGGGTTACCAATCCCAGGCCAAAACCTTTGGCAGGCGTGCTCGGAATTGATCATCGGCAACGCAACACTTCGATCATGCCATAAGCTCAGGCATAGCTATCATGCATAGTAGAGAGATCAAGACTGCAGAACAACTGGCACATCACAGACTCTACGACACAAAGAGATCATATAGCAACTCATATATGAGAAAGATACAAATCACACACAGGGGTCACAGACCCATCAGTACATCATGCAGAAGCGAAGTAGTGTTGTCTAACAACAAGATCCAAAATATGGCCTAAGAGGCCTACAGATAAACATCCCGTGCTAGCCTGTTCCAGGACGTCCCAAGCTGCCACCGGGGAACCCCAGACTACTCGTCGACGTCCACGAAGAACCCACCTGTCTGCTCGGTGTCGTCCTCCTCTGAAACAATTAATAATCAACAAGGAGAGACTGAGTATGACATACTCGCAAGTTTAGTAGGGCGATATAGGCCCAATGATGACGGAGGCTCTAAAGTTGTATAGTAGTTAATTTGCATAAAGCTAGTTTTCCTTTTTGAAAGACATAAATGACTCGACTACCCAGAATGTTTTCATAAAAGGGATGACAGCCGATGACTTCCTCGCAACTTTCATCAGCCGCCGGGTCGGGTCCAGCGGGCCACTCATGTGACATATTTTGTGGACTCGGCGCTGGAGGGGCAGGACCCGGCGGCTGATGAAAGTTGCGAGCAAGTCATCGGCTGTCATTCCTTCGCCCTTGAGCTGCTCGACAACCTGGTGGATGTGGTTGACCTCCAGTACCTTATCCGTCGGGTTGTACCCCCAGTTGAGTTGCGCGGTTGGAGGGCCGATGGCGAACTTCGGCAGGTTGATCATGTCAACCTCGGTCGTGTTCTTCACGTAGAAGAAGGAGCGCTGCCATTTCCGGCATGACTCCAGACCGAGGATCCGGGGAAAGATGGAGCCGCGCCGAGGTGTGACGGTGGCGGCCCCGCATTGTGTCATTTCTTTGGGCGCGTCCGGATGATCGGGATTCGGGATGACCTGCTTCCGGAATCCAAAGTACTTGGACCAGGTGTCGGTGGTGGGCCAGAGGCCGAGGTAACCTTCGATGAAGGAGACGAAGGCAGAAAGTGTGGTGATGGCGTTCGCCGGAAGCTGATGGGGTTGAAGGCCGAATTTATTGAGGAAGTTACGGAAGAGCCGGCGGGTAAACCGAATCCTCGCTCGAAGTGAGCGAGGAAGACGACATACTCTCCTTCCTTGAGATACGGCGATGTCTCTTGACCCGGTATCCGACACTCCACCTCGGCTGGGATCCGCCGAGTCCGGATCAACCAGTCTATGCCGGCTATGGAGACGTAGGAGCCTTCCCAGGTGGCCCGGGTGGCTTCCTCCGCAACTCCTTCTTCTACTACTTCGACCACCTCGAGGTTGGAGTTGTCCGACATATCGGCAAAGAGTTGCAGAGATCTGAAAAAGGGGTCACCGGTAGCGAGATTACAATCGTTACGGCGAAGAGAGAAAAAGCAGAAAAAGAAGAGCATGCGAGCGTCTAATCTAGATGCAAAAAGCGCTAGTGCGCAAGGAGAAAGGAAAGAAAACACGCTGCGGAGGCTAGTCCACCGGCGGCGAACCGCATCTACGACCGCAAACCCACCGGCGGCGACCGATGCGTTGCCGCGATGAAGAACAGGAGGAAGAGCAGGAGGAAGAAACAAGAACAAGCAAGCAGCAGTTAATCTAGACGCTAATGCGCGAGAGAGAAGAAGAAAGAAGAGGGAATCTTACTGCGGTGTTGCGGCGTACGGCGGCGGCGCTGTGCGTCGGCGGCGTCGGTGTGCTGGTGCGAACAACGGCGGTGCTGTGCGCGGAGACGTACGTCGATGCGGAGCTCTGCGCGCAGGAGAGAAGGAGGAAGAAGAAGGCAAGAGAGGAATGAATACGGAGGGGGAAATAGTTGCCCCTCCCTACTATTTATGAACGGCCGGAGGAGATCGTGGGCGCGTGATTTTCTGCGCATGATTCCGTAACGGACGGGAGTTACCACCCCACGATCTTGGCCACGATTCCCGTAGCGGCTTAACTGCCGCACGATCTGCCCCACGATGGGCCACAGGGAGCCAACGGCTCTGTGTGGCGCACCTGATCGGGCGAGACCCGAGGCGACGCGAGCGGTGCGGTCCAACCGCACTCGAGTGCTTGCGTGCGCACAGTCATCGTGATGACCGGCGTGACGCAAGTGGCGTGCGTGCCAGTAGCACGTCCATCCGTGCACAAGAACCGAGGTGTTATGCAGAGATGCTCTGCCACGTAGGGGAAACGATAAACTCGGAAAAACTGTGGAATTTTCCCGTAAGTCGGAGTGATCCGACATGAAAGATGATAGCAAGTTGGGATGTAAATTGCTTTCCGACGTATGAATTTCGCCGGCATATGTGATGTCGGTGATCAAGTAACGATGCTGGTTTTCGGGTAAACCTGCCGTGGCCCTCCATCCGAGGCTGCAGGACCGCGCCAGCTTCGGGGACTAATGTCGGGGGGCAGCCCCCGAGTAGGGTCAATATGGCGAAATACGCATGGACTCGGAGTTGACCGAGTCAATGGTAAACCGACATACCGAACCGGCTTACCCGGGGTCGACCGGGTCAAGGCTTACCGACATAACCCTATGTCGGATCGTACATATTATATGTCGGGATCTCCTTTGTTGTTCTTATGTGCAGGAGAGGAGAAACCGAGTCAGGATGTGTCTGGCGAGTCTATGTCGGATTGGGAGGAATAAAGCTCTACCTCGGCTCCCAGTCAAGGCTCGCGTCTTGTCCCTACAATCACGGAGCAGGCGTCCTGCCACAGACAAGATGGGACGCACTGCCTAACCCTTGACTCGGTGGTCATGGGATGGGCAGTCAGTCCTCCATGCTGCTGACCTATGCAGTACGGGGGAGCAGTGCACATGAGTTGGTGGATTGGACATGCCACGCAGGGGTGACGGAAGCAGTCAGAGACCCAGGCGTGGCCACAGTGCTGCCTACGCCAGCACCAACGTCAGCCCTAACTCTGTACCCTGGGTTTCCCTATATAAGGAGCACCAGGGGCTCCTCTTACGGGGACGCATGCCTTGACGATTCCTAGACACTTAGACACTTCGCTCAAGAGCCAACGGAGAGCTAGAGTGCTAGCCCGAGACTCGGTAGAAAGACTAGAGCTGGTAGTTCATCTCATACAGCTCAAGGAGCAGCTTGTAACTCGGTTGTAATCCACATATATAGATCAGACAGGCAGGAGTAGGGGTGTTATTTCCTCACAAGAGCCCCGAACCTGGGTAAAACCGTGTGTGTGTGTGTGTTTCTGTGTGCGTCTTCATGTGCAAACCCTCCCCGGTGCCTCCAGCGTCCATCGGCCCCATTCTTAAGCCTACCTATGGCATCTGTCCGTGCACCACCACAACATAACTTAATGTCCACATTGCTTAAAATGTTATTACATTGCTAAAGAGTGGCTTAGATATGCATGAACAGGACATGAATAGATAGGTATTGTTCTTCTGATCGTTTTGGTACCTTATTTGTAATTTTCCGATTATCGATGAATAAATAGTGAATTAAATAACTATTTAAATTTAATTCCTTTAATCAAGTTAAGAATAACTTCAAAGGAAAAAATTTGTGATCATGATGTGATAAAAGCATGGTTTGATAGCATTTGTCATGCCGATCACTTTGATATTTTAGTCACAAATTTTGGTTAATTATTTAACAAGTTATGAATTTTCCCAAATTAGGTATTATTTATGCCATTTTAGTAATTCTTAATAAACAACAAAATATTTTACTCAAAAGAGCATGGCAATGTCACCAATAGGTAGGTAATGTTTTTCTAAACAATTTGATATTTTATTTGCTAAATTTGGAGCAATAATTCAATATTTATCAAATATTTTAATTTGTTTTATTTTCCAAAAAGGAAAAAATACAAAACCCAGACAGGCCGGGCTTCAGCCGGCCAGGCCGGGCCACAGGTCGGGCAGAGGCCCGAAGTCTCCGGCCTTTGGCCGGCCCAGACTGGGCATCCAGGCCGGGCTGGTGCCCGAAGCCTCCGGCCTTCGGCCGGCCCAAGCCAATGCCAGGCCGGGCAGGCTCCCAAGCCAGCCAGCCGGCCTCCTGGCCGGACAGGTCGGTGCCAAGGCCGGGCACACGGTGGCGTGCGGCGACTGACGGTGATCGACGGCGGCGGTGAGAGAGGGGAAACGGGAGAAGGCCGATTCGTACGAGGAGCTCACCAGGAGCCCTGTAGCGTGGTCGGTGACGGCGGGGANCAACCTGAAAAACACGCACCATACAAAGCCGCGCACGTTCGGCTCGCCCGCGGTGCCGGAATGACGACGGCCGCGAGCACCAGGGGAAAAAGAGAACAAACAGTGATGACGTGATGGCAGCTCCGGCGGTTTCCTGTCATGAATCTGAAGATCAGACAAGGGCTGTCAACCAGAGAGATCACCGTCAGACAACGGACGGCTGAGATTGGAAGATAACGGTTCGATTATGAGGATTGGATGGCTTCCCGCCGTCGTCTTCTTTTCCTGAATATTCTGTTACTTTAGCATTTTACCTACTTTCCGTGTTGTGTCCGTCAAGACTACGTTTCGATATAAAGCTAGCTTGACTATATCCTGTGGATTATTCCCCATTCTATATGAACAAGCAAACCCTAGCCGCCGCCGGCGCTCGGGACTACATCTATTTTCTCATCTAATTCTCTATTATCTCACCTAGTTGCTCTGCTTTTCCCATCTTATTCTCTGTAACATTCGTGATCGTCTTATTCAGTTAGGTCGAGTGTGACAAGTTGGTATCAGAGCAGTGATCTTGGCCTTAGATCTGGGGTTTCTGGGCTGCTTGCTGAGGGTTGCAGGGCGGGTTCCTGTGTAAAATTCCGTAGGCAACTAGAACAGGACCTGGACTAGGGGTACTGTGGGGGCGAACGGGCAAGGATCTGAGGTAAGGTTGGACCAGCACACCGCTGTCCTGGTAAAAATTCCTTCTCCTTAGGAATCTTGACCGATAGGCGATGGGGAAGAAGGCGGCAGGAGATGTGGCAGAGGCAGAAAACAACACCTTTGTCACGAGAGAGGAGTTGGACCGGTTCAGTTTGGATATGCAGAAGAAGTTCGATGATTTCGCCTTGGGCCAGATCGAGCTATCGAGGAAGCAAACGGAGACGGCTACCGAGTTTCAGAAGGGTTTTGACAAACTGAGTGAGATGATAGCAGGTTTAGGCCTGCGACAAGAGGGAGCCAGGGTAGACCCGGGAACTTCCACTCATCATTCTAGTGTCCATGGGAAAGCAGTAGTAGGAAATGGAGGAACACCACAAAGTCAGATGAGGCAGATGCCCAATCCAGAGCAACAACTTTGCAGTCTCCAGTGGGACATCACCAAGGGAGCAATTTCGCCTTAAATCTGGGTATGCCACACGCAAGGCTCACCAACGATGGGCCGCCATTGATTCCAGTAGCCCCCTTCCAGCAACAGCACACAGATGGAGCAGAAGGAGGCAGGCAATGGCTTACACCAACTGATGATCACCCACAGGTCAATACTGAAAGGGGAAATGTAGGTGGGGGTATCAATGGACCTGGTCAGAGAGGAGGCCAACACAACATACAGAACCAGCAGTATAGGCCACAGCACAAAGGGCCAAGGCATGAATTTCCCAGATATGATGGAAGTAATACTAGTGCATGGATTAAGAAGGCTGAGAAGTATTTCAAATTGTGTCACATAGCAGAGGAAGAAAAAGTGGAAGTAGCGACCCTTGTACTTTGTGGGGAAGGCAGACACTTGGCTAGAAAATACTGATCTAGAACTTGATGAGATAACATGGGCAAGGTTCTGTAAGAAACTGAAGAAAAGGTTTGCTGAGAAATCCACTTATGATGTTATCAAAATTTTCCATGCATTGAAACAGACTGGTTCTGTAGATGACTACATTGATATGTTTGAGGACAAGGTAGGTCCTATGAGGAGAGAAAACCCTGAAGTGCCAGAGGGGTACTATGTCAAAAGCTTTGTAGCTGGCCTCCAGGACTATGAGCAACATTACACTCAGATACAAAAACCCGGCACACTAATTGAAGCTTACTGGATTGCTAGGAGGCTGGAAGCTTCAAACCCATTCAGAAAAGGGCATACCAACACATGGGGCCAGAGAACTAATTACCAAAAGCAGGCAATTCCACACAAAGAGGCAAATAGAGCAGGGACAAACACCCCAGTTACTGCACTAAAACCGACACTGGAAGCTGCTCCAGCTGCTAAAAGTGATAAATGTTTCAGGTGTGGAGAGAAATGGGTCCCTGGGCACAGGTTCAATTGCAATATGTACAAACAAGTAAGAGCAATGATTTCACAAGAAAGTGAAGATGAGATCTCTGAGGAGCAGTTGTTGGAAGAAATCACTGAGGACAGGCCAGAACAAGAGGAGCTAGTAGCCCAGGTGTCAGCTCATGCTGTACAGGGTGCTCCCTCTGCTAACAACACTTCCATTATCAAGATTATGGTGGGGAATAGACCATCAATTGCACTAGTGGACACTGGGAGCACTGGAACATTTATTGACAGTAAGTTTGCCATGAAGGGCAATTGTACAGTAAAAGGAGCAAGAACTATGAAGGTAACCGTAGCAAATGGGGAAGAAATGCTCAGCAAGTCCACTTGTCCAGAATGTCAGTACACTATCCAAGGGTACAAATTCAAGAGTGACTTTAGACTCTTACAGCTGAAGGGCTATGATGTGATACTAGGGACTGACTGGATGTTGACACACAGCCCAGTCCAATGGGACTACAGGACAGGAGCACTGACAATTAATTATTATGGGATGAGGAAAGTCACATTCTCTGAGAATGTAGAGACCACTAAGTGCAAAACAATTTTAGCTAAAAGGATGGAAAAGCTATTGGCACAGGGAGCCATTGGAGCTGTAGTTTATGCCCACACTGTAGCAGATCAGGCAACAGACAGTAAAGCAGTGCCAACAGAAATATCTGAAGTACTACATGAGTACAAGGATATATTCTCTGAACCTGAACAGTTACCACCTCCCAGGGAATGTGATCACCAGATTGTCCTGCATCCAGGAACAAAGCCAGTAAATAAAAGACCATATAGGTTACCACCATACCAGAAGGACGCTATGGAGAGTATTATAGCGCAGCTGCTCAAATCCGGGATTATCAAGTTAAGCACGAGTCCCTTCTCCTCTCCAACCATTCTAGTGAGAAAGAAAGATGGTACTTGGAGGCTTTGTATTGACTATCAACAGCTGAATGCAATTACTATAAAAAATAAGTACCCAATTCCAGTCATTGAGGACCTGTTAGATGAGTTAAATGGGGCCAATTTTTTTCCAAAATAGACCTCAGGTCTGGTTATCATCAAGTGAGGATGCAACCTGAAGATATTGGAAAAATTGCGTTCAGCACACATTTAGGGCATTTTGAATTTGTGGTCATGCCCTTTGGCCTCACCAATGCACCAGCAACATTCCAAGCACTGATGAATAAATTGCTAGCACCATTCCTCAGGAAATTTGCATTGGTATTCTTTGACGACATTCTCATATATAGCAAAACATTGGAAGATCACAAACAGCACATTCAGGAGGTGCTCCAGGTCCTCAGGAAAAACAACCTATTTGCTAAAATGAGCAAGTGTGACTTTGCCAAGAAAAGTATTGATTACTTGGGGAATATTATTAGTTCAGATGGAGTCGCCACTGATCCAGTGAAAATTAAAGCTATGACTCAGTGGCCAGTACCTACAAATGTGACACAGTTAAGGGGAATCCTAGGGCTAACAGGGTACTATAGGCGATATATCCAGGACTATGGGATTATTTGCCGGCCTCTGTTTGAAGCACTGAAGAAAAATGCATTTAAATGGGGCCCACAACAACAAGCAGCAATTGACAATCTCAAGTTGATTATGACAAAAGCACCAGTCTTAGCACTCCCTGACTATAAACAACCTTTTGTGCTGGAAGCAGATGCTAGTGGATATGGCCTGGGAGCAGTCCTTATGCAAAATGGCAGACCTATAGCATACATGAGCAAAGCCATAGGGCCCAAGGCAGCAGCATTGTCAACCTATGACAAGGAGGCCATGGCCATTATTGAAGCTTTAAAAAAATGGCGACACTACTTTGTTGGGTCTTCCCTGATAATTCGGACAGACCAACAAAGTTTGAGGTACTTACACGAGCAAAAGCTGACTGAAGGAGTGCAACACAAACTGCTAGTGAAATTGCTAGGCTATGACCACAAGATTGAATATAAAAAAGGCAGAGAAAACAGGGCAGCTGATGCACTGTCAAGAGCTCCACATACCCTGTCAGTTCTGTCAACCCTCAACAGCCATTCCTAAGTGGATCACTGATGTAGTTAGCAGTTACGAAAATGATGAACACTGCAAAGACCTGATTGCCAAACTGACAGTTGACAGTGAAGCTGTAGCACACTATACACTCAAGAGTGGAATTCTGAGATACCAGAAGAAAATTGTGGTGGGCAGCAACACAGAACTGCGGCAGCAAATTATCTCATCCTTACATGATTCTGCTTTAGGAGGACATTCAGGGGAAGCTGCCACATATAAAAGAGTCAACTTGGTATTTCATTGGGTAGGCCTGAGAAAGGATGTCATTACCTTTGTGAAAGAATGTGCTATATGCCAGAAGAACAAATCTGAACACACACCATATCCTGGTTTACTACAACCCCTGAAGGTACCTGACCAAGCTTGGACACATGTCTCTCTTGATTTCATAGAAGGACTACCTAAGTCAGAGGGCAAAGATGTTATACTTGTGGTAGTGGACAGATTTACGAAGTTCGCCCATTTCATACCACTCAGCCACCCATTCACAGCAAAGCAAGTCGCAGAAGCATACATGGACCAGGTGCACAGACTGCATGGGCCTCCCAGTGTCATGGTTTCTGATCGAGACCAGCTGTTCACCAGTGGATTTTGGCAAGATCTATTCAAAGCATTAGGGACAAAGCTCCATTTCAGCACGTCACATCACCCTCAAACTGATGGGCAAACGGAACGCGTTAACCAGTGCTTAGAAGGATACTTGAGATGCATGGCATTTGACAACCCCAAGAAGTGGATGTCCTGGCTATATGCTGCAGAATGGTGGTATAACACTAGCTACCACACATCCCTCCAGATGACACCCTTCCAAGCCCTATATGGTTTTCCTCCTCCACAGATCACAGAAGTTGTGTTACCTGATGATGCAAACGAGGAAGCACAAGGCTTACTGCAGAGGAGACAAATGGCAAACGAATTGATCAAGAACAACCTCACAAAAGCTCAAGACAGGATCAAGAAATATGCGGACAAGCATAGAAAAGAGAGGACCTTCAACATTGGAGACATGGTATATCTAAAGCTCCAGCCATACAGACACACCTCACTGAGCCTACACAGATCAATCAAGCTGCATTCAAAATACTACGGTCCCTACAGGGTTTTGGCCAAGATAGGTGAAGTTGCCTATACTCTGTTACTGCCAGAGGGCTGCCAGTTACACCCCACCTTTCATGTGAGTCAATTGAAAAAGCACATTGGCCAGAAGGTGATACCAAGCCCAGATTTACCACTTGTTGATGCAGCTGGCAATGTCAAGGTATATCCTGAAACTATTCTGGAAAGGAGGACAATCCCTAGAAACAATGAGCCTGTAGTGCAGTGGAAACTTAAGTGGACCAACCTGCCATTGGAGGCAGCAACATGGGAAGATGCAAATTTCATAAGGAAGGTTTTTCCTTCATTTCACCCTTGAGGACAAGTGTGATCTTCAGCGGGGAGTATTGTCATGAATCTGAAGATCAGACAAGAGCTGTCAACCAGAGAGATCACTGTCAGACAACGGACGGATAAGATTGGAAGATAACGGTTCGATTATGAGGATCGGATGGCTTCCCGCTGTCGTCTTCTTTTTCTGAATATTCTGTTACTTTAGCACTTTACCTACTTTCCGTGTTGTGTCCGTCAAGACTAGGCTTCGATATAAAGCTAGCTTGGCTGTAACTTGTGGATTATTCCCCATTCTATATGAACAAGCAAACCCTAGCCGCCGCCGGCGCTCGGGACTACATCTATTTTCTCATCCAATTCTCTATTATCTCACCTAGTTGCTCTGCTTTTCCCATCTTATTCTCTGTAACGTTCGTGATCGTCTTATTCAGTTAGGTCGAGTGTGACATTTCCTCACCATCCTTCCCGCCGCGGATCCACGCGCCCCCCTTCTGCCGGAGCGTGCCGTCGGTGTCGCCGCGGCGCCGTTCGGCCCGACGCCCAACCCCCATCTCAGCGCACTCTAGCGGCGGAGGAGGCGAGGGAGACGCGGCGAGGATACTGGACCCGCTCGCCACGCCCTTCCAGATCCTCGGCCTCGACGCCTCGGCCGCCTGCTCCGCCGCGCAGCTCAAGGCCGCCTTCCGCGCCCGGGTAACGCACCGCTTCCACGCCCTGCAATCAAGCGCTCCTGTTCCTTCCACCTTCGTTTATTGCTCAGTTCAGCCGCTTTTAAAGGCTCGTTTTAACGGTGCCTCGGGAGCTTTAGATTACGGTATTTCAGTAAATCATACGGAGTAGAACTGAATGTTTTGTTAGCATACGCGAAGAACTTAGCTCCCCGCCGTCATACCAATTGACGCCATTAGTCTCCTTGGCTTACTATTTGGGGGATAGTTGTTTGGAACTGCTGCTTTGAAGGTTGGCACCTGTGATCGGGGGAACAAGGCAGTATATAGCACAATTATAATTTATGCAAGAACCCACAATCCGATGTTCAATCCCTTAATGTTGTGGCAATGACCGAGGTTATTTTACAGTCCACATTTTTTTTGTGCTATTCGTTTTGTACACACAAAAAATTAATGTTGAACTCAACTGCTTAACTCACTGGAGGACAAAGGTGGGGTGATGGGGCACAACATTCTTGTGGCTTAGGGTTTAGGGTTTTGTGAGTTCTTGTTGCAGGTAAAGGAATTCCATCCTGATGTTTGCAAGGACACACAGAATGCAGATTTAGTAATGAGACGAGTACTCGAGGCCTATGAGGTAATTTTGCTTGGCTGCTCGCAAGATGCCTGCATTTCGTAGGTGTTTCTTTGAGTGCTGCCATGATGATTACAATTGCACTAATAATCAAATTGAACTATCAGAGCCAACCATGCTAATGTGGTCTATAGGCTTTCTAAAAATGCTACTTTTGAATTTGTTGGGATACACTGCTTTTGTTTGTTTGTAATCCTTAGCTCGTGCCTATACATGTTTAAATAAGGCCGCGTTCTTTGGTAAAAAAAGGCACACTGTATCATATTTTAGTAAAAGGGCTTTTATAATGGAAAGAGCTCAACATTGTAGAGGAAGGGGCATAGAGATCCAAATAAAACTAGATTTCATGTACAGTTGTAGTTCAGATCTTTTTGTTTAATCATTTTCACCCTTCTACATCTAAAATCAAAGTTATATTAGATCATTTTATTAGCAAATAGCTCCACATTATCCTTTTTGATGATTATTGCTAATTTCCATCCTCTCTTTACGTATTGATATTAGTTACACTATTTCATTTGACACAGATATTATCTGGTAACTACGGAATGATGGTCGAAAGGTAGCGTATACTTCCATGAGCTTGTACTTCACATAGAGTAAATTACTGTTTGAACCGGTTATTGTGTCACCAAGTGTAGTTCGCACCATGTATATTCAAATCATGCTCCCTAAGTGGAAAAGTGGCTTATTCAGTAAGGATCTGTGAGGGCCACTAAGCGCGATCTGACTACTGCTCCCAATTGGATTTGTTTGGGCCAGTGAGCAGGTGATGCTGGCGTTTATCCCAGACTAAATAGGCTTGTGTCACCACTGTCAAAGAATTCAGTAAGCCAATGTAGAGAAATTTTTGCCTGATCATGTCTGCGTGCTTGCCCTTGTGGCATTTGACATGTGAGGCCGGGCCAACTAGTGTAGCTGGTTTTCATCTGAGCCGAGCTCATCTGGTCCAAAGTGAAAAATTATACTGGCCCACTGGTGTTAAGTCATGATTTCAACATACATGGTGCACCTTTAATTGGTGATGCAATGCTTAGTCTAAGCTCAGTGTGCTCTTTAACATACAATTCAATGCTGATTGGGAAAGCCTTTTTTTATTTATGCTACTACTGTAGATAAGCATGTAACATTTGGTTCCTTCCATATGAACTTCAGTGCCACAAGTCATATCAGCTGTTTGCCTGTTTGTCTCGGCAATCTTGAGTTTGTTCTGTGCACATAAAAGACTGGTGATGGTTCCTGGGAATATTTATAAATGAAAACTATCTATGTTGTGAAATTCTGAAGCATGTATACGTAAAATGATGATTGGTCAAAAACAGATTAGGATAATGATACTGTTCTAATTGGGCAGCCTGATAATCGTTTATGAGGAAAGGAAAGGTACACAACTACGGAGTATATGTTGAAGGCTTTGCGGACGGTGCAGAATGAAAGTCTGATTACCCAAGTCATGGTTTGCAGTAGATATGTCCCCATTAATGTTTCCTACATTATGCTATGCACGTTTGTTTGTATGTTCTGGGAATTTATTGTGTCCATTATTCTACAATGTAAAATATATGCGGGTTAGTATGAGGTTTTAAGGTACATCGATTAGTAAATCAACTCAATACGGTCTGGCTGTGTTTTGTGGACTTTTCATCTCTTAATCCTAGTTCCAAAGTCCAAACGAAATGAGGCCCTTGCACTCTCTCTACAAATTTAAATTTAGTAAGAAACAGTGGTTTCTTCAATTATGCCCAAGTAGGAAAATCTATCTTATGTTTATGTATTGCAATGTTGTGCAGGAATAATATTGACCCATTTGACGAACCTGAGTGTGAAGCTTGTGACGTATTTGTCAATGAACTTCTATGCATTGGGACTGGTACTTGGTGCATCCATATTGTTTCTCTGTATTGTACGCGAAAAAAATTATACTGCAGATGGCTTGAAGGATGAGATTAGGTGCTAATTAAACACTAAATGTTTGTACTGGCACTGAGAAACCAAATATTTACTGAATCGTATTGTTTCTCCAGTAGCCCTAACTTTATGAGATTGATATCATGCTAATCGATGTGCTAGTACAACATGTGCTTTTTATTCGAACAATTCTTTATAATCTTCTGTACATGTTAGTATGATATTGCGTTTATTTTTTGAAGCAAGTGAATTCGGTTGGTTTCCTTGTTTTTAGAGCTATAACATACATGTTTCATGGAGTACAATAGAAACCACGTGTACAACTTGATATGTTTTGGCCATGTTATCTGATGATCCGTAATTATTGATATCCTCTACAGGATGCCCATATTCTTGTGTTAAAAGGGCACCTCATGCATTTGCATATGCAGACGACATTGTTAAACTTGTGGGAACGATGCGTACCCCTCCGGGGGCATCGGTTGCATGTTATATAGAGTAGGGAACAGCCCCCATACATGGCTTACAAGGATTGTACGTGTACGTCGGAGTACTACTCCGTACACGTACACATACGATATTACAGACGCATTACATACTCTAACATCCCCCCTTAATCTAAACCACGAGAGAGGTTTAGATTACGTTTGAACTCATCTAGACTCTTAACTGGCAAAGCCTTAGTGAAACCATCAGCTAGCTGGTCTTTGGTGGAAATAAATTTGATATCTAGAGTGTTGCTTGCAACTCGTTCACGAACAAAATGATAATCAATCTCAATGTGCTTGGTGCGAGCATGAAAAACTGGATTAGCTGACAAGTAGGTAGCACCCAAGTTGTCACACCATAAGCAGGGCTTCTCAGTTAACTTAACACCGAGCTCAGTAAGAAGTGCTTCAACCCATATCAACTCAGTAGTAGCATTGGCTAAGGCTTTGTATTCAGCTTCAGTACTGGAGCGTGACACTGTGGCCTGTTTCCTGGCACTCCATGAGACCAAGTTAGGACCAACAAAAATAGCAAAACCACCAGTAGAACGGCGATCCTCAAGACATCCAGCCCAATCTGCATCAGAAAAGGCACTAAGGAGTGTAGATGAAGATTTCTGAAAAGTAATACCAAGCTGAGTGGTATCCCTGACATATCTGAGAATTCTTTTAGCAGCTGTCCAATGAGCAGTGGTAGGAGCATGTAAATACTGACAGACTTTGTTCACAGAAAATGATAGATCTGGTCTAGTAAGAGTGAGATACTGGAGTGCCCCAACTATGCTTCTGTACTGTGTACTGTCATGAGGACCAAGAGGAGTACCTTCATGGAGAGACAATGGCTCGGATGAGGACAGTGGTGTAGGAGCCGGCTTACAATCAAGCATACCGACTTTGGCTAAGATGTCATGAGCATATTTTTCCTGAGTAAGCAGTAGACCAGCTGATGTCTTTTTGACCTCAAGACCTAAAAAATAGTGGAGCTCTCCCAAATCTTTGATAGCAAAGTTGTCATTGAGGTCTTTAAGCAACATAGAGATAGCATGATCAGAGGAACTAGTGACAATAATATCATCAACATATATCAATAGAAAAATTGTGACACCTGACTTGTGAAAGAGGAACAATGAAGTGTCAGCCTTTGAAGGAAGAAAACCAAGTGCTTGCAATTTTGAGCTCAGCCGAGAATACCACGCTCGAGGGGCCTGTTTCAGACCATACAGAGCCTTGTCAAGTCTGCAAACATAATGAGGAGCATCAGGATGTTCAAAACCTGGAGGTTGTTTCATATAGACCTCTTCTTCCAGAACACCATGAAGAAACGCGTTCTTGACATCTAGCTGCCGTAAACTCCAGCCACGAGAGACAGAGATAGAGAGAACAATTCTGATGGTGGCAATTTTGACAACTGGACTAAAAGTATCCTCATAATCAATTCCATACCTTTGCTTGAATCCCTTGGCCACTAACCGAGCTTTATAACGATCAATGGAACCATCCGCACGACGTTTGATACGATAGACCCATTTACAATCAATGATATTTTTGTTGGAGTTAGGTGGAACCAAGTGCCAAGTTTTGTTGTCCATGAGAGCATCAAATTCTTCTTGCATAGCAGTTCGCCAATGGGGATCATTGAGAGCAGCTGGCAGATTTCGAGGTTCGCCTGTAGAGGAAAGCAAGCCATAGCGAACCGTTCCATCAGTATATTGTTTTGGTTGTCGTATACCTTTCTGTAACCGAGTTTGCACACCAGAGAGCGGTGCAGCAGGAGCAGCAACAGTCGATGTTGGCATAGAAGATCCAGGCGTGGTGGAGCAATCAGTGCGATGGCCAGCGCCAGGAGACAGCGACTGCGCGGGGTCGGGAGATGCTGGCGAATCAGTGGAGGCGGAGGCGTGCGTCCGAGGCATGGAGGACGCCTCGACCGAGGCGGAGCCTCGTGACACGGGCGGCACCACCACATGGCTGCGCAGCGGGGACACAGGCGGAGTGCCGCACGACACGTCCGGCGCACCAGCCGAGGAGGGAGCAGTGCCAGGCGAATCCACCTGGGATCCAGCACCCTCGGGATCCGCAGAAGAATGTTCTTCAGAATCAGCATTGTTTTCTGCACCAGAATCACCTGAAACAACAGAGAAGGATTCCTGGGGCTGTGGAGCACCATTTTGCACCAAATTTTCGGCGTGAGCTGTATTTTCCTGTGGAGCATCATAAACAGGAGTAATAATAGGCACATATGTAGTCATAGGTTCATCATTATTTTGTGCAGCCTCATAAGAGTTAGATGTTGGAAGTAGAAGAATTTCCTTTTTGAGAGTGGCACCGGCATTGGGATGAAGGGCTTCAAAGGGGAAGATATTTTCATCAAAGACAACATCCCGAGAGATATAAACACGACCAGTGGATACATCTAAACACTTGACACCTTTGTGGAGAGGACTATAGCCAAGAAACACACACCTAGTGGACCGAAAAGCAAGCTTGCGATTATTATAGGGGCGAAGGTTGGGCCAACAAGCACAGCCAAAAGTCCGAAGAGCATCATAATTGGGTGTGATATGAAGGAGGCGTTCAACTGGGGTGTCAAGATCAATGACTTTGCTAGGGAGTAAATTTATGAGAAATGTGGCAGTGAGAAAGGCTTCATCCCAATATTTTAGAGGCATGGATGCATTTGCAAGTAAGGAAAGACCAACTTCAACTATATGACGATGCTTTCTTTCAGCAGAACCATTTTGTTGATGGGCATGGGGACACGATACATGATGTGTGATACCAACTTTTTGGAAGAAGGCATTGAGTTTTTCATACTCACCCCCCCAATCAGTTTGCATAGCAATGATTTTCTTATCAAATTTTCTTTCAACATATTGTTGCCAATTTAGAAAAGCTTGATAAACATCAGAACGATTTTTAAGGAGATAAATCCAAGAGAATTTACTGTAATCATCAATAAAGCTTACATAATAGCAATGTTTGCCAACAGAGGCTGGTGCAGGACCCCATACATCAGAAAACACTAGAGCAAAAGGAACAGTGGATCTACTAGTAGATATGGGATATGGCAACTGATGGCTCTTGGCCAGCTGACAAGAGTCACAAACATATGGGGTAACCTCGGGAGTGTAAGCTATTTTATTTCTTCTAAGAACTTGTTGAACGACAAATGAAGAAGGATGTCCTAATCGACGATGCCATGTAGAGGATGACGGCTTTATTGAGACGAAGGCGTGCTTGGAGGAATCACTGAGGATAGGCATCAAGGGGTAAAGACCTCCATGGCAGGGGCCTCTAAACAGAACCCTTCGTGTTGCTCGGTCCTTGATAAAAAAATAGAAAGGATGAAACTCAATAAAGACATTATTATCGAGAGTGAAACGATGAACGGATAACAAGTTCTTAGATGCACTAGGGACATGAAGTATGGAATTAAGATGAAAAGAATTATGAGGAGTGCGCAAAACTGAATTACCAATATGACTGATATGCATACCTGTGCCTTCAGCTGTGCTAACACGATCTTGGCCATTATATTGATCATGGGTGCTGAGCTTGCTTAAGTCACTGGTGATGTGGTCTGTAGCTCCAGTATCATAGTACCAGTTTGAGTCAACACCATGAGATGCAAAATTTGCCCCTTTGTTTCCTTTGTTGCCGTCATTGTCACGGTTGTTCTGATAGCGCCACCAGCAGTCACGTGCGGGATGCCCATGAATGAAACAAATCTGGCACGTGACATCAACAAAAGGGGTAGGGGCACGACCATGTCGACGCCCACCATCATCATCACGGCGCCGAGGGCGATCATCATAGGGACGACGGCCCTGGTAGCCGCCACCATCACGGCGGTCACCACGGTCCTGGCGGCCACGATCTTCATAGTAGCCTCGGTTGTCACGTTGTTGGCGATCATCCTGGCGGCCACGCAGGTCGTACTGCTGCTGGCGTGGAGAGTCATCATGGCGTCCTTTTTCAGGCGCACGTGGCTGCTGACGAGGATCCCCTCCGTTGCCACGACGGGCAACGTTTGCAGAAGAGGAGAAACTGCCAGTGTCATCGTTCTTGTGCAACATGTCATATGCTTGGACTTGATCAAAGAGCTCCGAGACAGAGGTACCTGGATTTGCCCTGACCGCAGTTACAAGAGTGTTGTAAGAACTCCCCAAACCGCGAAGGAGATACCAGATCAGTTCATCATCATCGAGAGGTTTGCCTGCAGCAGCAAGTTCAGAACCATATGCCTTCATTTTTGCGAAATATTTTTCCGCAGAGAGCTCATTCTTGCGAGTATCATTGAGAGCAGAGCGCAGCTTGTTCACCCGGGACTTGGAAGCAGGGCAGACATGGGCATTGAGAGCAGCCCAGACCTCAGCAGAAGTTTCGAGCCCAATAACATGGGCAAGCACGTCTGGAGACAGAGAATTCAGAATGAACCGAAGGACCTGCTGATCCCTAGCGATCCAAGCATTATACTCAGGATTTTCAGTAGTGACCTTCTCCTTGTTGGAATCTTCGGTCTCCAGAAATTCAGCAGGGGCCTTCTCAGATCCGTCCACCAGAGAGAGCACACGAGCACCACGAAGAGCTGGCACAATCAGGGCCTTCCATACCAGGGCGTTTTCACGCGTAAGGAGCTGGGTAGGAGGAGCGCCGAGGGCAGCAGCAAGAGCGGTGACCGACGATGCAAACGAGGAGGAGGCCATGACGCTGCGGCAACAGATGACTGTGGCGGCGGCGATCTAGGGTTTTGGGTGATTTCTCGATGCGGCGATGGCACGGAAGGCAACGGCGCAGAGGAGTTGGTCGTGGGTGTTTGTGGGCTTCTCGATGCAGCGACCGAAAGACGGCGGCTACAGAGGATCGAGGGTTTTGGCTTGGTTGTTTTTCTTGGTTTTCTCGATACGATGCCGGATCGGCAGGCAGAGGGCTTGGTGTGGCGTGGATTTTGATTGTGGCTGGGTTTTCGCGGCGGCAGCAGATCGTGGCGGCGGCCAGGGAAGACGGCGGCGACAACCTGTTGCGGCGGCGGAAGATTTTTCTGTACGGCGGCTAGGTCGAGGAAGAAGACCGCTCTGATACCATGTTAAACTTGTGGGAACGATGCGTACCCCTCCGGGGGCATCGGTTGCATGTTATATAGAGTAGGGAACAGCCCCCATACATGGCTTACAAAGATTGTACGTGTACGTCGGAGTACTACTCCGTACACGTACACATACGATATTACAGACGCATTACATAACATCGGTACAGCTCGTGCAATATCTCAAGGTAGATTGAACATCGCAGTTTGGCCCGTCTAATGAGAAAACCTGCACAATATATCTGCCAGTGTGCTCACAAATTTCATAAAGCTCCCGATCCTTTTTGTTTTCCCAATGATGTAACCTTTTATTTTCAGGTAATGGTGATGATTACCTTGTCCAACGTGCTGTTGGGCAGTGTCCGAGAAACTGCATATATTATGTGACACCTTGCCAACGTACTATCTTGGAGGAAGTGCTTGCTAGGTAAATATTACTCTCTGAACTGAGATAACTTTATGGATTACGAGGGGGAATATCTACCTACTTACCGCTTCCACTCTTTCATGGGTTACTTATAATTCCAAATTCCATTTTATCTACCATTGTTGTCACTTGCAAGTTATTCCAATCATTCCAGAATGACATGGTACTAGTGAAACATGTTATATTCAGTTGGTCACACTTTTCGCCGAGAAGGAACATGCTATCCTTGATACACCAGTATTATCTGGATATATCATCCACTACCTGTGTCACTTATGGTAATATCTTCCCCTCATGTGTATGATCACAGCGTGTTGATGACGCCACACGACCTCTCTGAAGCAGAATTTCTGTATTCGCTCACATCCAAAGCAACGTTCGAGATAATAGGTACAAGAAGCCCAAAAGAGAAACAAAATCATCTTCTGAGTATGTTGACTGGATGTGATCTGCTCCCGAAGAACCACCAAGCACTGGCAGTCTCCACCAGATTGTTCAGTCGTATGCTACGGTGAACATGTTGTTTTGTGTAGTCGACAGTCGTATATATGTATGTTACTCTAGCATATAGGGCAAAACAATAGTACTTCTTTTTTTGGCAAAGCAAACTTTTTGTTTTGTTTATAGTGTATAGACTGCACATTGTTGTGCCTGGTAAATATGTAGTTCAATTTACCCTCTACATATCACTCACCCGTAGTTGGTTTCAAGTTGGTATCTAGTAAAGAACAGTAGATACATGATCTACCGGTTGTTCCTTTTTCCTTTTATTCCTTCAGTGCTGTATACAATTGTCTGGATTAATTATGGTTTTATCTTTGTTATACCTCGAGGCTATGTGGTAAGTACTTAACCAACTAATACAAGTTGAATAATATATCCTCTAAGGGCAACAGTAGTAATGATTAATGAAGGGCGCCACAAGTTTTTTGATTGTGAGAAGAGAGAAGGGAGTTAAACAAGAAATATCCTTGTTAATAAGACTTAGAAACAAGTAAGTTTGTTGTTGGAAACCGCTGAAAACCAGGTAAAAAGCATGTTTAAAAGTTCAAATAAATTCTCCGTAAAATACGGCATGTTAGAGAGGTGGAGTTCTATATACAACTAAAACTTCAAGTCAAAGTCAGAAATCGTTTAGGCCTTGTTTGGTACTAGTGTATTTTTGGGTATTATCCTGGTCTAATCCCAAATCCCCACATATATCTAAAATGTCTTTTGGTTTTAGTGTATCTAACCGGTTTTATCCTCACTTTTTTCAATAATTCCCCTAAACTAGAATGTATTTTGCTTAAGAAACAATACACTAACCCTACCTAGTGGCAGGGACGGAGCCAAGCCCTCAGAATTGGAGGGGGCATAAATATGTTGCAGGGGGCAAGATGGCTTAGAACTGCTACTTTTAAACATGATCATCAGTGAGTTTATGAAGAAAAACAGTTTGTTTGGTGGGGGGGGGGGGGGGGGGGGGGGGGCTACCAGGGTCTGGGATACATGGGAATTTGATGGGATTGGGTGCATGTGAGAGTTTCACCCAACATGTGGGGATTATTTCTAGTAATCCCGTGAAACCCCTAATACCAAACAAGACCTTAGGAGGAATGCAAAAACAAATTGAGCGATGAATAGTAGCAGACAATAATGCTACTGTTTTATTGCTTTTTTTTACATAGACACGGAATGAATATGAGCTGAAAATTAAAATTTTGCATGCTTATAGAACATCCTCCTCCTAGTATAATTTTTGGGAACACCTAAACATGGCCGTCGCAAAGTTTTCACTATAATGTGGTCTATACTGGATACTTTCTTGTTGAAAGTTTTAGTCGTTTCTGTGAGCAGTACTGCAATAGGGTCCACTAAAGGACTATTACTGAGCTTGAGCGATTTTGCAAATAAGGTGAAGAAACTATTGGTGAGCTTGCACCCATTAGTTTGGGATAATTTAAAGTGTGCTTCGTAGTCCAAAAAGATGTTAAAAAATAGTAATGTACATATGGTATTGCAATATGTATCTGCAAATTTTCTTGAGAAAAGGTGCTAGTTTGTGTTCGGCACAAAATATAGAAGAATATGTAGGTAGAAAAACAACCTTTTTCCTAAAAAAATAACTTTTTTTGCACTAAATTTCTTTTTTCCCACATGTGCATATATAAGAATGCAATTTTTGCGCAAAACTTAAATTGCACACATAATACTCAGTCATGTAAATGTGCATTTTTTTAACTTGTCAAAGAACGGAAAATATTTTTATGAGCTAGGAACGCGAGGAAACGATCTATTGGGAAGCTCTTCACTTAATATGAGATTGTACATTCCACTTACTCTTAAGAAATAAGTTAAGAGATACTCCGTCCGTCCAAAAATAAGTGTCTCAAGTTTCCTAAAAAGTGGATGTATCTAGACATGTTTTATATATAGATACATCCATTTTTTGCTAAACTTGAGACACTTATTTTTGGACGGAGGGAGTAGTTCGTTGGAGATGCCCAGGCGTGAGAGGCGCTGACTGCACCCTTCCACCGCCATTGGTGGGTTGAGCGTTTCTTAACCGTTTTGTCATGTTGATCGCTAATGTGATATAGTATTAAAATTAATTTCAAAATGAGACCGCTATATTGGATTTACTCTCTGTTAATTTTATGGAGCGTGCTGTCTTGCACAGACTTGGGTCTTGATCAATGGAATGGATTCAGTTGCTAATGCTTATGGGTTTGTATCAACAGGCATTTTACTCTAATTAAGCGTACAATAAGATACTCTCTTTTTTTAACTCTCGGTTCTGTGATATACTCCCTCCGTATCAAAATATAAGACTCTCTACCTACTTTTTACACACATATGTATTATCACAACAAATTAAACCTATATATTAGTTGTTGTGTCTAACCGTTCCCCTAACCCTAACCCTCCCGCGACCCCCGTGCCGCACCCGGGCAACCCAGCCGCCGGCGCTCGAGCGCCCCTCTCTCCATCCGCTCCCTCCGCCGCTGCCGGAGGCGCCACCGGGCTTGGCCCGTGCGATGGGCGGCGGCGGGGCGCTTGCTGGTCACGGCCGGGAGTGGGGGTGGCGGCGCCCGTGGCCACAACTCTAGCTGTGGTGATGTGGGTGATGGAGGCCTGAGGCACGCAGCGGCGGCGAGGAGAGCTCAGCCGGCTAGGAGGGCTCCGAGTTTCCTCTGCTTCATCCTGCGAGCCAAGGATGGGCTGTTGTCTACCTACACCACTTGGACAGCGGGGCGGCGGCCTCAGGCATGGCGGGCGGCGGCGTGGGGGCCGGCCGATCTACCCAATAAAGGTGTCCTTGGATCCCTCTCCCCCAAAGACGAACGTCATTGATCTGGCCGGAGTGTCGAGTTCTAGAAGGCTCCGCCGCCGAACTCCATTGGGAAACTCAAGCCTGGAGATTGCCGGATCGAGTGGGATTCGGTCGCGCGCAACCATGTTTTTTTCTGGCCGATTGGTTTCAGAGGAAGAGTTGCGAAGCTCTGCAGTCTGTTGCCGTCGTGAACATGTTTTGTTCCATGATGAAGTCAGTGTGCGGAGAATGACATGGAAGCCAAAATTTGTGGACTAATAATGGTGGTTTGAGTCCTGGTGGTGATGAGAGATTGGCTTGGTGTTTCGTGACTTGGAGCAGCGGCAACGACAAGTGGGGCCGACAGCGCAGGAGAAGTTCAGAGTAACTTTCGGGGTGAAAACCCAAGGTCTGTCCTTAATTGGTTGTGCCTGTCAATAAACTTGTTGAAGGCATTGTTTTTTAGAGTCCAGACTTTCTTCAGAGTGTAAACCTGACGGCGCTTGAGCACCGTTCCCTTCTTGAATGTGTCGCTTTTGGACGGTGGTGTTAGGTATGCTGCTACAAGGATATATCACTATAGCGGGACTTTTCTTATTTGTAATTTTTCTTTTTATTATATGCTGTGTGCATCCTGTGGCCGATAGGACAAAGACGTTGTTGCAGAGGCTGGGTGTAACTGATATCTTCGTGATATTAATATATGCTGCTTATCATATTAACATATTATATTATGACTGGGAAGTAATAACTACCAAAGTTTAATTTGGAACTTTGAATCGGTCTCTACGAGGTAGCAAATCAAAAAGGAGTAATAATAAGAGAAAAAAAGGGTAATTCCCCAAAATAAAATCTGAATAACGGGCACGGACACGGTGAATCAGTGAATGCGAGACCGAATCCAGGCTGTCCACCCCCGCATCGAAGGCTCGACGAAACATGAGGCGAAAACGGGAAAGAAAACCGCAATAATAAATCACAGCCCTGGCCAACGGTCGCCTCCTCCCAGCAACCCCACAAGTTCAAAAATCGAATCCGCTGCCCACAAATAATGAAACGGCCAATCACAAGGTACTTATTCCGCGTTCCTGCATCGCACGCTCCTTAATGCACTCTCAGGCCAGGCCCGATAGAAACGGTCGATTCGGCTGTTTCCGTAGGGGAGTTCGTGCTAAAGCTACGTAGGCTGACGTAGGGTGGCTCAACTGAGCATGTTGATTTGTTATCCTCAACTCCCTTAAACTCCACCACTAAGTGCCTCTCTAATCTTCATAAATATTGCTTGATTAAAAAAAGTGTAGATGAGAAATATGCGCGTCGACGAGCTCCGCCGATTCCCATGCTCAATTTCGAGATTCGCAGAGTGTAGCTTCTTAATTTCGGACAGATGTTTGCAGCTTTTTTGGACGAATTTTGTCAAATTAGTCGTGTTTGGTCGACCGTTTGAGATATCCTTTGATATGTAGCTTCATCTCAATGTTCCGCACAACTTTCATATTGTAAGTTTTCTATTTCGGCGGCCGTATACGAGCAGATTTTGTGCTCTATGTATGCACGTATATAGACTGCAGGTAGTGTACATTAGCTTCTTCAACCTCTGTCACCGCTACTCGTAGCTGCCATGAACTCCTCCATCGCCGCTGCTGCTACTAGGTGTGCTTGGTGTAGGTGTTCTTCGGCTACTCGATATTTTCTTCGCTCAGCCAACGTCCCGACGCCGCCGTCCCAGCACCGCTGCTGCGTCACGCCGTTGTCCTGCTTGCCGTCCTTCATGGTGTTGTGATGGTGTGAGGTAAGTCTATCACATGAACATGAGTTAAGAGTACACGAAACACAGATGAACACCAAATGCCGTGATAAAAAATCTTGCATCTAGCGAAAACGGGACTGGTTAGAATATTATTGGCAACAAAACTACATACACAACATGACTCAACTCCCGTTTTTCCAGGAACAAGCTCGCCAGGGCCACAAATACGTGAGGGCTGAAAATGATGCGAGCAACCAAACAAGCACCTAGTGGTGCACCTCCTTCCATGCCCACGGTGCACACATGCGATATGAGGGTGTCCACGCCGACAAGTCTATGAATTTCGTTTACCTTGGACAGTTTTTTTTTTTGAGACAAAACCCTAGGACAGGTGAATGGTGGATGATGGGCCATCCAGCCCATTCCCCCCTTCAGGAAAGCCCAGCCCACACCAAACCCTAGCAGCAGCAGCGTGAATGAATCGGCTGACCAGCTACCACCACTATATAGTCCGGAGTGGCCGGCTTCTCCATTCACCGCCGCCAAGATGCAGATCTTCGTGAAGACCCTGACGGGGAAGACCATCACCCTCGAGGTCGAGAGCAGCGACACCATCGACAATGTCAAGGCCAAGATCCAGGACAAGGAAGGTGAGTTCGCATCACCATCACCCTCTGTTCCTCTCTCCGCCATGGATGGGTTTGCTTGAGAGCTGACTATGCGTGTTCTTGTTCTGTGCGAGCAGGGATCCCTCCGGACCAGCAGCGTCTGATCTTCGCGGGGAAGCAGCTGGAGGACGGCCGCACCCTGGCCGACTACAACATCCAGAAGGAGTCCACCCTCCACCTCGTGCTCCGCCTCCGCGGCGGCATCATCGAGCCCTCCCTCCAGGCCCTCGCCCGCAAGTACAACCAGGAAAAGATGATCTGCCGCAAGTAAGCAATCATCTTTCCACCTCTCGTCACGCCGACGGTTACTCTTCAGTTCAGATTTTGTCTCTCGCGGGCAGCTAGCTTGGTTGCTTCGGTCAATTACCCCACCCGCCTATACTTTGTCATCTGTCTAGTCAAAATCCAGCAGTTGATTTTCATTGGCGGGGAAATTTTACTTGCTGCCCGCCTATACTTTGTCTCCTGCCGTGTCCATATCAGCAGCTGATTTTCAACGGCGGGGAAATTCACTCTTGCACCCTTGTGTTAGGTTTCCGATTAGTTTGTGTGTGTGTGTGTGGCTCCTCATGCTTGTTCTGTTATTCTGCTTTGCTGCCGAGATTGTTTATCTTGGTTTTGTTGATGGTCAGTATTGGATTGGTGGGAGTGATGATTCAATTAGATGCGCGAAGTTCACCTTATGAGCTAAACTCTTTGAGGCATAAATTCAGTCTGACCTACCAATCTTACTAGCTGAAACACAAATTGCTGGTTCTTGTTTTTGAGACATAGATGCATTCTGTCTGATGTTTGGAGTGTTTTCAAGGTAGGTTAGAATATTTTTGGAAATGAATAGCCGATTTGCAGAGCAAAGGGGCCTGATAAAGTGGCGAATCTTTGCATTGAAGGTCGGCGATAACGAATGCAGTTCTCCGTGCCGCTCAGACTCTCTCTGCTGTGACGGCCTCGAACAATCTGCTACACATCCCACAACTAATCTACAGAACGCAACCTAGACAGTAGTCTGTGTTTCTTGTTTTTGTAGGTGATATGTTCAGTGACAATATTACCAAGATATATATACCCTACATATGCGTCTACCTACTGTTGTTAGCTGATCTTATGAGCTAAAATTCTTAAGGCATACAAAATAACTTTGTAATGGTTCAAGTCATTAAAATGTGGGTCAGAAAATTTAAGAAATAGACAGCCAATTTGCAGAGCAAAGGGGTCTGATAAAGTGGCGAATCTTTGCATTGAAGGTTGGCGATAACAAATGCAGTTCTCCGTGCCGCTCAGATTTACTATGCTTAGACGGCCTCGAACAATCTGCTACATTGCTAACATATCTACTCATTAGTAATTCAAACACTAGTGTTAGCTGTTGCAATCTATACCTTGTATAAATACTGTCCAATGTTTGATGTCATTCAAGTATTGATCAGAAAATTTAAGAAACAGAGAGCCAATTTGCAGAGCAAAGGGGCCTGATAAAGTGGCGAATCTTTGCATTGAAGGTTGGCGATAACAAATGCAGTTCTCCGTGCCGCTCAGACTTGCGCTGCTGTGATGGCCTCGAACAATCTGCTACATTGTTAACATTATCTACTAATCTGTATATGCATGTAGTTATTTTCGTGT